>VZSF01009422.1:0-352973 GCA_013398295.1 Chionis minor | reverse complement strand
GTTTATTTTTTGCGGGGGTGGGGGTGGAAGGCAGGCTCGTCGCTGTATCCTTGTCCGCTGGAGCGTGTGCGGCGGGAAGGGAAAGTTGCGGGGGAGCCCGGGAAATGCTCTGCCTCGGTTGAATGGGAGAAAACGGGAGACCCTGCAGGAGAGGGATCGCTCTTCCCCCCGCTCGCCTTCCCGCTCGTAGTCGGTTTTCCTGGTGGATAAATCGCCAGGCGTTTGGTTCCGCGCTCCGTAAGGATGGGGGGAGATGGAGGCATTCCCCTTAGGCTGCTGGAGCGCCGGCCTCCTGTGTCCAAGGGTGGCCGGGCGGGCGGCCCTGAGGGACGGTGCCCGGGCGCCCTGACGGGGCTGGNCGCCGCCGCCGCCTCGGGAGGCTCGGCCGGGCCCGTCGGCCGTGAGGCGGCCCGCTGCCCCCCCCGCCCTTTGCCGCCGCTTCTCCACAGATATTTTGCCCTTTTAAGGCCAAACGGCCGCGGCTCCGGATTCAAAAGGCCGGCGGGGAGAAACTGGGGTGGACCAAAAAAAAACCTCAACAAAAAACCCCCAAAAAACCACCAAAAAACCACAACCCCAAACCCGAAAAAAACACCCCCAAAAGTGGAGCCCATGTCGGGCTCCCCTGCGAGCAGGTGGGGTGCCCACCCCATAGACCTCTGAGGAGGGTTTTGGCGGGCCCAGGGGTATTAATTTCCTCAATCAAATTCTAGGACAGTGCATCGCGTCTGTCCCCCCCACCCAAAAGATGTTTATTTTTCGGTGCATTTGCCCCTTGGCGCCATGGAAGTGTGTGCGGAGCCCCCCTGGACGCAGGGATGCACTTCAGGTTCCAGCAGGACGAGGCCGGAGCCACTGTGTAGAGTGAAATGTGTAGGAAGCCTGTCAAATTAACATCTTCCAGCCTGAATTTTAATTGCTTGTTGTCTATATGCCTGTTTATACGTCTTGGGGGGGGGTGGGGGTGTAACATGCGCCTCCTGCCTGCGACCTTCCGTGGTCAATACTCCAAATGCTATTGACAGTATTTAAGCCAACTTGCAGCTCCTGACCTTCCTGGCTGAGGTGGAGAAAGTGCGTGCTCACAGTGCTCCAGGAGCTCCCGTGGCTCTCGGAAGCACTGGCGCTGCTGCCCGAGCCATCACGCCACGGTGACGAGAAGCCTCAAAGCCCAGGGGTGGCCCAGGCGCCAAGTCTTCTGCTGGTGGGTGGTCATCTTGAGTGCTTGCCGAAATCCCTAACTGTGCTGGTGAGCACTTTTAATTTGAGCATCCCGAGGGAAAGGAGGATACGGCTACAGCAGACACGGGCTGTGTATTTTGCTTGCCTGTAGTCCTTGTGATGACGATACGGTCCAGATGACCTGCTCTGTTGGTGGTGGATGTACCTGGGAGACCGAGTGAGGGGGCACAGCTGGTTTAGTTTATTTGGGATCATTAGTACCTAGATTTTTATTTTTCCTGCACTTTCCGACATGCGGCCAGAAGCACGGCTTACAGAGTGCTTGTGAGTGGTTGAGGGGAGGTCGTCGTCTTGATCAAATGAACGTGACACAATCTTGATGACATTTTTGATGTTCAGGATAACTGTTTGAGGTGGTGCCAGGGGTTAAGGTGCAGATGACCTGGAAGCAGAACAGGAACTACCAAAATACACAAAGAAGGGTTGACTTTTTTGCGCCGTTCATGCCGAACCTCAGTGACTCTTGAGGTAGTGGCGTCCAGCCTTTGGTTTTGAGAAGCCACCACCAAAGTATCGGCCTGCTTTCCAGCGTTATACAGGAGTAGGAGCACCAAGAGGACACACGGGACATCTTCGGTTGTTTGGTGGCCTGTGCTTTTTCTGAAGTTGAGTGGTGCTGGGTCTATCCTTCTGATCTGGTGGAGCACCTAAGGTGGCTGGAGATGGGTAGGATCTGTAGTAATAGAGGGTCTGAAACGAGGAGTGATCATGAGGGCCACGGTAGACTTCTGATACCTGCGGGGCTGACTGTGTGGTGAAGTGTCTGTGCAAGCAGCTGTGATACCACCTAGAAGATTCTGGGTTATAAAATGGTTAAACGCTGAACAGCTTTCAAGCCTGAAAGTTAATGTAATTGTTTTGTGTGGAAAAATACCATTACATTTCCTGCACGCAACCCCTGCCGTTTAAGATGCGTACAGTTTAAAAAAATACCCCTTTCAGAGTGTTAAGTGTTTTAGTTGCTGTTGCAGGGTTGGGCTTATTTTGCCTCTAAAATTTTTTTAAAATGTGAAACGGGACTTTGTGGGTTCACATGAGGAGCTTATAACTAAAATCCACGGAGGCACACATCCTGCCATTTCCTTCCAAGTTATGAGACCGGTGAGAGAAGTTGGGCATTGGCATCTTTATCAGCCTTCCTATTCAAGTAAGTAGAAGCCAGTTGTCTAAAATAAGTGGCTTTTTCTTTCTCCCCCCCAAAGGAAATAACTTGCAAGAAGTGACTGGAGTAAGCAGGCACAGACTGTGGAGAAAGCTGGATGGTTTTCCATGGTAGAAAAATGCCGTGACAAATCCTTATCGCCTCTTCATCTTCTAAAATTGCTGCTCTGTTTGTTTTTCCACACCTTTGACCTCTCGCAGGATATATCCTGGCTGCTAACAGCCTGTCAGCATGAAAAGCGTACTGCAAGGCCGAGTTTGTACCAACTGTTATTCCAATTAAGATTTTACAGACCTGCAAACCGAAGAACAGCCTTTTTAACTAGGAACCTCTTCGCTTTCGTTGTTTTGTACTTGCCATGGGAATATACCCAGGACTTTTATTTTAAAAAGCTGTTTCGTTTGGTGATTGGCAGCAGCTGTATGCTGTTTTGGAAGACTGTGTAATCAGCATATTTTGTTTTCCAGAAGGGAACAAAAAAATGGTAGGAGCAGAATGTAAAACAAAGTGGAGAGCTCATGACGGTGAAGAAAGTTATAGAGCCCGATCTTCTCTTCGCAGAGGCGGTGCATGTCCTGTTGCTGCCTGAACTGAGATAATGGCAAAATGCTGTGTCATTTATAGAAAATGTTGAGTAAGGTGAAGAATGACTTGGTTTTGTGAGTTAACAGGCTGAGGAATGCTTTGAATGTAAAGTTGGGAAATCTGCCAAAATCCCAGAGATTCGTTTTTGGGGGGAGGAGCAGCCTGTGAGTCGTATTGAAGAGTTCTGGTTTAAAAAAAAAAAAAAAATACTTGGTTGCATAGCCTTAGGGAAAGTACAACATACATATAAGAGATTTAACAAAATCCCTTCAATGGCCAAATTGGTTCTTTGAAGGCGAATGTGCACGTCTTCTGTGGACTAGAGGCATATTTTTAAGTGATCATAATAGTAATAAAGCCCCCAGAAATATTTGAAAAGCACTTCATATTTAGAGTGTTTGCATCAAATTATCTGCTGGTATTTATAAATGGTATGTACGGCTCCTGTGGTACCCAGGAGCCGTTCATGAATTAAACCTCTCCAACTATAGTTCAAAAAAAACCAGAACAACCAAAACTCCAACCTCTTTTCTTAAACGCCGTGCTTTCCTCTTTCTGAAATAATTTGGAGAATGGTTTCAACATAATTTAACCATTAGAAACTGATGGTTGAGGTGCGTGAGGGACCTGAGACAACCCTCCCACCGTGATTGCTTCCTGAAACGTGGGGCGAGAGCTATGGAATCAGACGAGGGATGGTGGCCTTTTTAGTCCTGTTACGTTCTGGTCTTGGTCTGGCACTGCAGAAAACATGGTATCAAAAGCAGTCAGCAGCGATGGATGTAGGAGTGCAACCTTACGGGGGTTTTTTTTGGTATCGAGATGTAATTCAGTATGATGTGTCCAGTGACCACTTGAAATGTGTTTGTCGCTTGTTCGAGTGCAGTGAGCTTCTGTGGTTGCTTTTATGTGCTACACAACACAACGTTGAATCCACCTGAATGTAGTTTACCATTGTTCTGAACACAAATTTATGTGCCTGGAAAGATCTGCTAATTCTGGATGATGCGCTGGCATCTATTAATGTCAATGGGGCTTTTTTGGTATGCAGGATTTTAGGGAGTAGGACTCTAGGGTTAGGACTTTACTAATATGTGTCGAGTGGTGATGGGCCAGTGTTCCTCCACTGGTAGGAGGTCTGTGAGAAAGGATGACGTGCCCATTGATAGGAGATGCGGACAAGAGCGTTGCCGTGGGGAATGATTTCCCTTAGGCCCGTGCTGATTAGCTTTCCACTCGTCCTGGTGTCTGTCGAGGGGACTTTGCTTCTGCCGTTCTTGCGGCGTGGTGCCACTCAAATCCCATTGCAGTTTTTGCGTTTGGCTTCAGCTGGTTGATTTGCACGGATGAGCTCTCGGATGCTGTGAAGGACAAGCCTGCTCCTGGAGCAGGCGCTGCTGGGTGTGAGTACGTGGGACTTGTTGCCTACCCAGCAATTCAGTCCTAAACTTATCCCATCTCTACAGCTGGCCAAGGCAGCTTGGCAGAGCTGCCTCGGGCGCCGTCTTCCTCTCCTGACTCCCCAAACACCCAACCTGCTCCGCTTCTGTGGGCGCATCAGGGCTGAGAGTGGAGCCTCCTCGTGCTTCGCAGGGCTGAGGCTTCATTCTGAAGGATGATACGCTTCCTGACGGATGTTTTAACGTGCAGCGTTTCAAGGAGAGCAGCGCATCCAAGTCAGTCAAATGTTATTTTACTCTGTTCTGACAGGTTTGGCTTGGTGGCAGCGGCGGTGGTGGTGGATGGGGCTTTCCTCTGTGCAAGAGGCACATGTGTGGCTCACGCCTCGGAGGCGGTGCTGCTTAATGCATCGTAAAGTGGCAAGTGTGAGATTGCTGGTAGCATGGCCCCTTGTATAATTCAGCCTTCCGAGGCTTTGCTTGCTACTCGTGGTAAGGAATAACTATCTGGTATCTAGTATTGTGCAGAGGGCAAAGATTTTTGTCTGTTGGCAGGTTGTGTTCTGGGTCAGCTCTGAAGCATGCTTATTTCATCAGGTAGTCTTTATGCTCAATGTAAACTCTAAGGACCGGAGGCATTTTATTCAAAGGAAGGCAACAAACAATTCACCCGGCAAAGCTATTAAACCCGCGTATTTGTTTTGTCATTTTCTGTCTGATTCTTGCTTTAATGAGTGATGGCAAGATTAAACGTTGCTGAAGTTGCAATTATTTTAAGTTCTGCCTAGTAGCAATAAGCAACACATACCTCTCTGAATGTCTGCTGCTTTTGGATATTAATTTTAGTAATGTAGTGTAAATACACTACGTTTTAAAGCAAAGTAGTTCTGTTCAGAAACTGCATTGACATTTTTATGGTGGTTATATGCAAAACAAAAGTATTCAGCAAGTACAGGAGTTTCAAGCAAGCTAATAGCGCTTAAATGAAGGTGATCGTTAACATTGAAACTATTTTTAAAATTGTAATACAACTCCATAAATTCGTTTTCTACAGAATTAAATTTTTTCCCTCTTATTTATATTACTGGGTGAATAGTTTTAAAGTACATCAACAGAAAATGAGGTCCCAGGCTGTGGACACGAATGCCTTCTCTCCAGACTTGCTGGGAAGGTGGTCCTGAGCTTTAGCATCCTGTGTGCCTATAAACACAGTATGTGTCTTACATGTCTGAAATGAATCAAGCCACCCTCCCCTGAGATCAGTGCGCTGATATTAAGCAAAAATGTACGTAGTAACCCAAAATTTAGAGTAGCCAGCTGCTTGCAGCGACCCGTGTTGCGGACTTGCTGGGAAGGTGAGTGGACTCCATGCCTTTGCTAAACACTGTCTTGCTCCTTCAGAGAGTTAAAATGGACACAGTGACTTGCTGTGTAGCTGTTTCTTTGGTTATCCTGCGTGGCATGGATACAGTGGGATGCCAAGATTTCAGAAGTCATTGAATATGAACCTTGTCTTAAGGTAAGGGTTCCTGGAAAGCCGTCCTTTTTGAACGGCAGATGGTGGTGGTTTAAATGCCATTTACTGTCATAACTGATAATCCTTCTCTTGTGGCTTTTCATGGTGCCCAAAACACTTGGATTTGTAGCAGGCTAAAGGATAAATATTTGTATAAATGTTTTTCTTCTGCCATTTTGACATTTCTAGGGGGTACGTGCAGGCAGAAAAGTCCCCGACATTCACATTTTGTGTAGCTTGTCTTTGTTTTGAAGGGCTAATAGAACAGAAAAAAACCCTAAGTGTTTGCTATGTTGGAGCCTAAACCCAACACAAATAATTAGTTTCTCCTTCTCTCAACATTTACAGAAAGTGGCTTGGTTGTAAGTGTGCACGCTGCTTGGGTGTGTATTGTGGATGCTGACATCCTAAACATCGGAAATTGTATTAAGGTCTTTTAGAAACAGTGGTAAAGCACCTACCTGGAGGGGTTTGTGTCACAGAGGTAGCTACAGTGTACTTGTGAAACAGCGAGCACAGGACTTGCGTTTTGCAATGTTCATGCAGTCACTGGTTTCCTTGGAAACTAGTGCCTGAGCACGTATAGCCAAACTTGAGCACTGGTGCCTGGTTTCAGAGTAGAAAATGGGCTCCCAGACTTTAAAATTGCAAAGTAGAGTTGCAATTATTTGGACTGTACTTGGTGCTTGTTTGTTAGGAGCAATCGTGAAGTAGGATATCACCGAAGACAAACCCCTCATCATACTGCAACACTTCCTTGCCTGGAGCTGTGGGTTTTTTTCTCCAAAATTCCCTTTTTTGATTTGGTTTGTGAGCATATTTATTGGAGGTGTTTCCCGTTAAACACACAAACCATGTCAGGAAAGCTGTGGACCATCTCTGCAATGTGGGCTTGAAGTGGTTTTGAAAACTACCGAGTCAGGCCAGTTTGTTTTGTTCACTTATTTAACATTCTGTGAGGTGCCAGTTGTGGGTACAAATCATAATGTAGCTGTCTGGGTTGGCTGAAAATGGAACTGGTAAATATATAGACATACTTTGTGTTAAACCTGTTATCCTAGTTTCAAGAGAAATGCGTTTAATGACAATTGTCTATGTGTGCGTATATACTTACCCACATGTATGGGAGTATCGCATTAACACAAATACACTACAAGGTGGACTTTTATTGGGCTAGAAAATATTGAAGCTTTAATATCAGTGAAGCATATGGACTTTTTCCAGTATCAGCTGGACTCTGGGAATGTCAAAATGCTGTTGGCTTCTGGGGCTTAGCAATCACAGAGTATCATTCAGATTCGGGAGCAAAAGAGTAAATAACTGGTGACGTAGATGTGATGAAAATCTAAAGCCATTGCTCCCTGCCCCCAGAGTAAGCAGGTCCCTGGGATCTGTCAGTGCTTGTTACTATTTAAACTGCCTATTTGATGTCAATTGTGTGCAAAGATCCACCGGGTGAGGGTAATTCATTAGTGCTCTTGTAGTCCACAGGCTAAATGAGGAAAAGAACTTTCTTGGTGGGTAACATTTCTGGTGAACAGAAGAAATCAATCGCGGTATGACTCAGGCAACAGCACATCAAGGCAATAGCCAAGCACTTAAAGAAGGTGTGGGTAAACCAAATGCGATGCAAATAATGCCACTCAGCTATATGCTTATAGAAACAATAGCTATCTTAGTAGCTATAAAGATGCTTAAAAAGCTTGAGAAATTCCTTTGGATATAATGGAAGATCGGGCATCCGCCTTTCTGAGTTGGAAATACATACGCAGTGGAGTCAGTGTCCACCTCTTTGCCTGGACATTTCGATATTGCTTGAATTGGTGAAGGTCTGCAAGGGGTTACATGTGAGGTTTAACAGTGGCTAAACTTGGTCCCTTAGAGGAGATACACATCTTTTGGCAACTACTGTACTTTGTAGTTTGATAGATATATTTAACGAACAAAACAGAGAAATTATTTTGACACCTGATAAAGGACAAGCTGCCTTCAGCAGGGCTTCTTTTCGCTCTCTGCTTGGAGAACTGAGCATTAAGCGTTGTAGAAGTGGGGGTGGAGGGGTGGGCAGGAAGGAATGTTACTTCCTTTCCAGTTTTCTGCAGTGACCTGCAGCTGGATAGGGATCTGCAGAGTGGGATTGTACAACGCGGGACAGTTGCGAAGCGCAGTTTCTGTGGACTGAGTTCATTGCATCTGTTCCCTTCATCTCCGCTGCCAGGTTCCCCCTGGGGTGCCCCGCGCGTCTTCTCTATCCCCTCTCTGCCTTCACACCACCCTCCTGTCTCCTGCTGACACGGCAGGGCAGACTGCTCTTCCCAGGAATAGCCTTGCCATCGTCTTCTCCCTTCTCTTCTGAGCCCTCGCTTACCTCCCTGGGTCGCTTGTTCCTGCTCCTTCTGCCCAGCATTTTCCTCACTTCCGATGGGTATTTGCCCTTCTCTTTCCTCTCAGCCTCAAAGCTCTTCCTTCGACAAAGCTGTCCTATCTGCCATCTTTACATCTCCCTAAAAAATCTCCCGTGTTTCCTCTGTACATCGGGAGGCAGAGAGCTTCCAGTGGCTGTAGCACAAGATACCATGCGAGGCTTGATTTTCCTGACAATCCAGCTTTTCTAGTGTGCCAGTTTGTACGAAATCAGTCGACTCAACGACTGATCAGATGTGACATCCCCTGAGCCTCCTGTTACAGTCAACCAGCAATTCTATCACATCAGCTGCCCGCACCTTGCTCGGCTCCACCAAAAGACAGATACTGCACATCCCCCGACCTAAAGAACCGGCACCAAAGTGGCCAGGCGGCCGGTTCGCTCTGCGTCGGGGCGTTAAGTGGTAATGGCTTTGAGTTGTATTGACAAAACATCACCGCCTGCACACCATGCGATGGCTGAATGTCATCCTGCAGTGGCTCGATACGACTTTGCGTGCTGCTTTGATGAAGTGCCGCTCCAGCTCCGGGAGACTGCATTTTAGCATTTGTCATTACTCGTACTCATTACAAGTCCTGCCTACGGACCAAGTAAAACAGCAGTGTCTCACGGGGCGGGGAGGAGCATACAGACAGAAGAGTGGGCTAAATCTGAGCTAGAAATGGGGGTGTGTGTGTGTGTCTGTGCGTGTACCTTCATGAGTAACGCGTGTCTGAGTGCTTGAGTGGTGCTATTTATCTAAACTTGCTAGGCATTTACAAACTAGTTGAATCGGAGATTGTGTGTGTGTATAGATATGCATGTAGATGTATATAAAAGTTTTTTTCCTTAAATGTCTTAGCACATTTAAATCCTGTTAACACAGCAATTGCACCGAAGGGGAGAACACATCTCCTGCTCATCAGATACTTGATTGCTTTCTGTTTTCCCACTAGAAGCCTAGATCTGCGAGGCACACGAGAGAAATGAAGCGTGGCGAGGTGATGGCTTTTCTCTATTAGCAGTATACCCAAACGCAGATGTACTCAGATTCCATGATAATGAGCGCGTTGGGAGAGCTTAAGGAAGGCAGAAGAAACTCCAGTTTTACTTGACATTACCTTGGTTCAGGGCGTTGCTGAAAGGAAGACACAGCCTCTGACTCGCCACTTGAAGTTAGACTTGTTGCTGCGGGAAGATAATTGAAGTTTCGCGACGCTTCTGCTTGGAGAAGGGACACAGGTGGTGCAACTCTCTTATTTTGCTGATTCTTAACTGACTCTGACAGGGTATCTTGGAGTCGCAGCTTTCCTTGGCAGGAATTGCTCGTGTGGCCTTTTTTGGCAGCGGCGCAGTGATCTGTTGCAGGGTGGATATTGTATTGCTGCCCTAGCAGTCTTTCATTAGAGGAACCCCAAGGGAACACTAACTATCCATCTTATTTCCCTCCATTCATTTGCTAGATTTATTAATGTGCCTGCAGGAGGGCACGCAGCGTCAAGGAGTGTTTTCTGCAGGCATGGCAAGCCTGAATACCAGAGCACATTAGCCAGTAATTGCGAAGGCAAGTATGTTACGTGTGCCACCACTGTTTGTTAGGGATTAGGCGCTGGGGAAAATGACATTTGGATCTGCATGGTGGTGGACCCGACCTCTGCTCCTGTCCTGCAGAAAGCAGCTGCTCTACCTTCTGCTATGCAAGTGGTGTTATTTTCTCATCAGCCATCGTGGCAGGTACTTCAAAAGCGTGTGTTGTCCATGACTAGGAACAAATTACCACTTCCCTCTTAAATCTTCCAACCTTTTTTTTTCTTTCAGATGAGCATTACTGTTATTTAGGTGGGCAAAGCGAGTCCAAAGGGGCGATCACCAAGAAAATCTCAGCTTTTTGATTTTGTGCCATTACTCTTGCACAGACACAACAGGTGTGCTTTGGTTTTTTTTATTATTTTTATTATTTGAAAGCCAGAAGGAGCTCAAATAGGAAACCACTAGCCTGATATTTAGAGCGTCACTTAGGATGTACGAAGCCGGCTTGAGGCATTATGCCGTTATTGGCAGGTGCAAATGGAAAAGCTTCCATAGAGAGTGAGGCGGTCCCATTAGCATAGTGAGAACAAACCTGACTGAAACTGGGCAGAGGCAGGGACATGAGTGCATGTCCTCAGATTTCACCTTCGCAGCACAGTGTCTCTTTTCTCTCTCCTTTTTTCAAGTGGAAATTCCATCCATGACCTATAGAGGACTCTTTCCATTGCAGGTTTAATCAAAATAAGCCTGTTTCCACTTGTTTTTTTTCAACTTTTTCCACCACAAAAGATTCTTGGTGCCATCTGTGATGTTTTAAATTGGAGCCACATTATTTGATTAATCTCACTGGATTTAGTGGCGACAAAAATTTTTGCTGCAGGGCCAGTACTGAAGAAAGATGCTGTTTAAATATGGCTGAATAATCTTCCAGAGCACTGCGGCAGAGTTGTTAAATTGATGCAAAATTCATGCCTATGTAACAAACAAAATATAAAGCTTCGTGAACTTGTATCCTGTTTGCAAGGTACAGGATCTGGAAGTATAAGTTAGGACAACCTGAAGTAAAGCAGATGTTTTAAGGGTGGTCAAGACAGCTATGTAAAATGTGATGCTTGTGTAATTTGCAAGAAGGTAGGATCTCTATGGGTATTTAAAGTTTTAATGTATGCTGGAGGAGCCTTATAATGCTTAGATGCTAGTTCCTGAAGAGTGCCTGAAGTTTAAAAAAATTACACTTGCGTGGTTGGAAGCCTTCACCTCCATTACCTACTCTAATTTGGTTGTTCAGCAGTTGAAATATTTTTTCACTTTGTTCATACTGAAGAAATGGTGTATCATGGGGAGATAACACTGCACGCTTTTTCTGAGCCTCTTAATGGAATTTTTATCAATTAAATTGGAGAATATGATGCACAAAAAGCTAGCTTGGTGCTGGGTTGTTCGCTCTGTAGCTCCTTCAGAGTTGTCTCGGCTCTCCATTTGACTTCCCAATACAAAATGGGAGACAGAAGAGGGACCATCACACCCTAAATCACGAGTGTCTGCAGCCTTCGGGTCACTCAGAAACCGGCAAGGCAGAACTGAAGGGTGCTAGGTCCTGGGAGTGGGGAGCTTGGATGTCACCCATTGATGCTCCAGATCCATTGCCAGCAGATGAGCAGCGCTACACCGGGCTCGCTTACACCGCTGTATGGGTTTTCTTCCGTCCGCTGACATCACCTGCTTGTTTTAAACCTTTCTTGTGCTCTGCCCATTTTTGGAAGACCTAAAAATCTGGGTTTTTTTATCTATTTGTGTTGGCCATCCTGAGATTGCTCAGACACAGCTGTTCGTACCTTCATACCTTGGTACCGTTCGTGCCTTGATACCATTTTCTCTGGATTGTTTTGTGGACTTAAGTGCACTTCCCTGCAGTACATACATTGAGAATAAAAGGCACCTACCTCAGCAAATTAGTGTGAAAGCATTGGAGAAAAATTGTAGAACACGGGATTTTTTGAGCAAAAAGCTATCCTTTTGTTGCCCGTGGCCAATACTTTTTAAAAAGTGTCTGTTGTGCAGGGAAGGATTCTGAGAAGTTAAATCAATTGTCTATTTGTGCACTCATCTGAAGAGGTAAAGCAGATGCTGCATCGGGAGAGATGTGTATGTATGATAAAACTACAGCAGGCAAGGTTTGATTGAAGTGATGATGGAAAAAAAGAACCAAGCAATGGTCTATGTAGCTCTAAGCCTTAGGTATGGTAATTTTCATTGCAAAAAAAAGTTTTCTTCCACATGTTACAGGTGTCTTGCGTATGCAGTCCTATTTAAAAAAAGCAAAAAAGATAAAAATACTCTGAGGGGTTATAATGCCCTTTAAACAAGAATCTCAAAATGCCCAAACTTATTTTTGTTAAGTATCAGAAAAGGTTTTCCTTGGAAGCAGCTTCTCTTCTGAATGTAGTTGGTTGAAACTTGTCTTTTTCCGGCAGCTGGGTCTTGCGGAATGAAATAACTCATCAACCTGTGGCCAATCTGGAATAGCAGCCTCGCGATGTGTCCTCTTTGATTATTAGTGGCTTGGTTCACAGCCGGGCACAGCGGAGCAGAGCTCCTTCATGTAAGGCTGAGGTTAAGAGCTCGTCCTCACTGCTGGTGCTTCAGCTAAAAACTTAATTTTTATACCTAAGACTCAGGTGAGCGGTCATGGTCACTTAACGGCAGAGATTCGTTCTGGGGAACAAAAGCAAATTCCACATCAGTGAATGTAATAAAATGGTGATGCTACAGCTGGTTCCTTACAGCCTCTAAATATAGACAAAATAGCATGTAGTAGAGAAAAAATGTTTGCTGAGTTAACTGGGCTATATTTAGGTGCCAAATAAACAGATTTCTGCTTTTGACCCTCCCCCTCACACCCTCAAAACTGCTTTTTATACTGTCTGCAAATGTCTTGGCTGTTCAGGGCTTCTGTTCTTTGCAAAAAGAGTAATTCTGAGTGGTAGGGAAAGGACATCTGTCACAGCTGAAACCAAAAAAAAGGCAAGCTCTTAGGTACACAGCCCGTGTCCAGACTTGATCTTTCCACGGTCCTTGGTTAGCACTACATCCATAGGCTATTCTAGTTACAAAACAGTTAGTGCTTTAAAAAAACCTAAAACCCTAAAGCCCCCAAAACTCCTCTCCATGACCGAGGCCTTACTGATCTATATCAAAAGTATGAGCCAAAAAATAAGCATCCTTTTATGATGCATTTTACATCATATTTTTATCTTGCAGCAGGCTCTTTTCTTGGCAGTACTGTTGGTACTGATTGTATGGTTAGATTTTTATTCTCGTATGCATCATTTTAATTTTATTTTTTTTATAAAGGAAGCAAATAGCGTAGCCGTCTTGCCAGAACAGATTAGGAGAGGGAGCCTGCAGATCCTCAACAATCTTCTGCATTTGATGAGGAGGATTTCATCTGCCCGCATGAAATGCTGCGTGAAATCTCAAGGGTGGCCGGAGTGCAGTATGAAGTCAGTTTATTCATTTATTTTTTGACTTTTCAGACATGTTCATGTTGAAATGGTTTTGTCTCCTAATTTACAAGAATTTGGGCAGCTTGGGGCACCCAGTGTTGTAGGTGAGAGGGGGAGAATTGGGGCCAGCACAAGCTTTTGGTCTGTCCCAATCTTTGCAGGCTTTGATCTGTCTGTCTTTCAGTGCTGATTAACCGGCATTTGTAAAGTCTTAATTTTTATATCCCAGAGAATATGTTAACTAGAATTCCTTCGTAAGCATGAGGACTTGATGATTATAAGTTAGGTTTCATTCCTAATTAAATAGCAAACTACAAAGCATAGTCTTTAACAAAAACAGGACACTTAAAATTCCAGGGCTCTTATTTAAGGTGCATTGATTTTCACAGGCAGAGCAGCTTTCCCCAAGTTTCCACCTACATAACAATACTTAATACAGATACAAGTTAATGACAGATTTATTTAATAAGGTTTTCTTTTCCTTTTAACCTGAGAGTAAATCACACAACAATCTTTAAAATTTAGTTTACGTCTACTAGAGACATGCCAAGAGTGTGAAGAGCTGACAGCTTTGAATAGCTAAAATTCAGGCTAGAAACTTGCTCTATGGGTTTTGTTGGGTTTTTTTTTCCCCTAGTCTAAAAGCTCCATGGAGCCCAGCTTGATTCTTGGAAGGTATAGCTGGTCACTTGGGATTTCTGCTGCTTAACTTCCAGCTGGGTGTGCTGGGCATATCTTTCCAAAAAAAGGAAATTAGAGCACCTGCGAGTAGTAATTCTCCCTGGCACGTCTTTGTTCTCCTTGACCTCTCTTGCCTCTACAGAATTCTCTGAACTGCTTGGGGGAGAAATACGCCAACTGTAAAACTGAAACTTGGGGAGGTATCTTCCTTGGATGCATTTTTTGATTGCACTCCTGTTCTTTGATGTTGGCTCGATGGCACAGTACAGCCCTCGGCTCTCAGGCGTTCACCGGACCTTAGAGGCCGTGCTAGGAGAATATAAAAGATGAAATGTCGTCAGGAATTCAATTACCTAACCAGGTTCAGTTGAGGAATTTCTTATGCATTGTGATTTCAACCCAAGCCATAGTGTTTAACTGTAAACGCTGTAATTGGGATTGGTTTAGATGGGATTTCTGTGTTTGCTCGTTTGTTTGCTGCCTTCCTTAGAGCCCTGGATGGCTTTTTGCAGTGCTGGCATCTCCATAGGTGCTGTTTGCTGTGTCATTTACGTGGCCTTACGCACAGGTCTCTCTGCATTTTACTGTGGCATAATCGTCAGTAAGATCATAAAACTTGTTTATTTTGGAATTGTTGTTGACTGGGTAAAGATTAAAAGCCGTCTAGCTGATTTTAACAAACCTAAGGAAAATTTGAGCATTGCCAGCTTCCTATGTTGTTGAACACTTCTCTGACCCTCTCAAGAATTTGTGGGGAAGTATCGATCACTGGGGCATCGTTCCAATTTGGGAAGATGGCAGAGGTATGGCTGAAGGCAAGGATTTTGTCCTGGGGACCCAAGGGAGGCATGTTAAACCCTGTTTAACCCCCTTCTTGCCCCCAACCACCTCTGCTGTTCTCAGCCGTTTATTTCCTTGCCCACAAGATAAGGCAAAGCTTTCTCCTTGCTTGACAGCCAAGCGGGATTTATAGCTGTGGCTTAGCCAAACAACCTGTAAAAATGTTATAGAGTGTTTAAAAAATACTAGTTGTTACAATTGAAGAACAAATAAACATTTGTATTCCTGTTCTCCTCAGGGTACACAAAATTGCATACATACCTTAACTCAGATTGGACGGGGAAAGACATTATTCTGAGAATTTATTTTTTTCTCTCTCTGAAAGGGTCTGTCTAACTAAAATACTCTGTTTTAATTATACAGAGATGTTGGGGCTCCTCAGACTGCATACAATTTACTTAACTGTTATAAATAGAACAGCATTGCGTCTCTATTGCAAAAAGAAGCCTGGAAGTAGCATGCAGGTTTATTAACCACCATATATAAGAATTGTTAGATATTATTCCTTGAGCAGAAAGGCAGATTGTCCAAGTAGGATTTGGGCAAAATAGCACGATATATACCAACTCTCTTGGATCGCTGCCCAAAAAATGCAGATACTTATATATAAAACCAGCAGATGAAAACTGCCTGTTGTATTCCTAAGGTCTCTTGCTTCGGATTTGCGGAAAAGGACTTGCATGAGTTACGGTATGGCAGGAACGACATGCTGTGGTTTGTTGAGCACCTTGTAAAGATAATGCTGCTGACTACTGAAATCCTATGCTGCAGAGAACCAAAACAGGGGAAACAAATCTTATTGTTGCTTTTAGCATCCATTTAGAAACATTATACCTAACAATTGCGAGAGCTTTTGTCTTACGGGACACCAGGGTTAAAGATGAGTAAATACCTGGTAATTTTATTATTGTAACAGAGGGGGAAAATTGACACAAGCAAGCAAAACCAAATAGTTACTTTAGCTGGAAGAGATGGATGTCTCTTCTCAGTGTTTTATAATCAAGAAACTTCAGTTGTTTTCATTTCTGGAGTGAATTTGCCTCATTTTTTTTACACAGGTAACATGAAAATGCATTTCCAAAGATCTGTCTGTGTATCATAGCTAGCTAAAACCGTTTTGTTAGGTGAACAGTGGTATTTAAGATGGGTAGATCTTGCATGACTCCATGGGTGACCTTACACAGTGTGTGCATAAGGTTAAATAAACTGAGGTCCACTGAAAATAACAGATGTTTCAGGTTTGGTGTAAAGGCAGACCTAGAAGTGCAGGTCTGCAGACGAACAACAAAGTACAGAGAGATCAGCTGCTGTTTCTTGCTCTTGTCATGGAGTTTTCTTTTAGCTCTGGCCGCTGTTGCTGTTTGCTAGCCAAGAGGAGATAAGAGACTGAATTTAGATTTAAAATAACTAATACTGAAAGTTCTGCTACCCGCTCGCTGACTTCAAGGGTTTGCATGTTTTTGTTCCATACACTCACTAAAGGGAAGTGGGTTTTTTCAGGTGTTTCGGTGCCAGTTACTTTCTTTGCTGATTGGTTTAACACATGCTTGGGTCTAATCATGTTCTGCTCGTGAATACGCAGTGTATTATCATGTATGCAAAAGGCTTGTATCTGCTTTTGACTGAAGCAAAGAACCGTCTGAGCTTCTTTAAAATGCACTTAAATGTCTTTCAAATAATACTCTTTAGGTCTCTTGGGGTTAAACTGCATCTGAAATTGTTGAAATTGTTTCAACTTACTCCAGTAGTTCCCGTTTCCTATACTAAAATAACTCGGCTCCTTGGCACAGACATTTTCTCCATCTCTTGTTAGCTCTTTCTGTGTATTCCTTTCATGTAAATATTTCCTAAACGCAGCCTGTGGAGCGTGGAACAAACTCAAAATGTGGAAGAGTTGTAGCCCTGCTTTTCAGATAGCCAACAAAACTTCATTCCTGCTCCTGTAAAATATTTGGGATGGAGGAAATGAACTGTTTCCCTAGGGAGCCACGTGTGCCATATTGGAAAGACCACTGTTTCCTTCTCACTGCGATACACTGATTTACTGTCCTACTTTTTTGTGTGTATTTTTCCCTCCCCTTTCCCACGAAATCTGATGCACGTACCTCTGCTACTTCCTTCTTCCTCTCCTATTCTTCCACGTTAAACCTTCAGGGTCCTTCTGCCTCCTTGCAACCCCATTTCCAAGCTGGCCATGTCTTCCTTCAGACCTTTGTCTCCTGGCCTGGGGCTCGGCTTTCTGCTCTTCTCCCGTTGCAGGCTGCGGTTTCTGGTTTGCTTTGGCTGCTGTTGGCAGTGGGACTTGCTGGACTGCCTGGTGGAAGTTGGGAAATAGTAAGGGACAGGAACTTGCAGGGGGAGCTGGAGGGGAGAAGCTGTTTGGGAAGGTGCGCAAGTGGAGGAGCCTGATGGAGGATCCGAGGGGTGGAAGGAAAGAGTAAAGGAAATGATGGTGCGATGCACCACAGATTTCAAGTAGGGTACTCGGATGAAAAGAGGAAGATGATCCAGAGTTGTTGTAATGGGAGCAAGCATCTCTGAGTTTGAAGATGGGGTCAGAACATGATGAGAAAGGTGGGAAGAAAGGTGGTGAGAAATTAGAGAGTATGTACAGGCTGGTCATGCAAGGGAAATAAAATAATCATAAAAGTACATTAGGCACGTGAGCAAGCTTATTTTTCTGGTCATATGATGCAGACAAAGGTAACTTAATTCTGTGCCCTCTTCTGGCTTGTCTTTTCTGTCACAGTTCTCAGCCTCAAAACCTATTTCTCAGAATCACAGAATCCCCTAGGTTGGAAGGGACCTTTAAGAACATCGAGTCCAACCATCAACGCAACACTGCCAGAACCACCCCTAACCCATCTACCTCAGCACCACGTCTGCCTGGCTGGGAAATAGCTCCAGGGATGGTGATTCCACCCCCTCCCTGGGCAGCCTCTTCCAATACTTGACAAGCCTTTCCAGGAAGAAATTTTTCCCAATATCCAATCTAAACCTCCCCTGGCACAACTTGAGGCCATTTCCTCTTGTCCTATCACTTGTTCCTTGGGAGAAGAGATTGACATCCCCTGGCTACACCCTCCTTTCAGGCAGTTGTAGAGAGCGAGAAGGTCTCCCCTCAGCCTCCTCTTCTGCAGGCTCAACAACCCCAGTTCCCTCAGCCGCTCCTCAGGAGACTTGTGCTCCAGACCCCTCACCAGCTCCGGTGCCCTTCTCTGGACACGCTCCAGCCCCTCAATGTCTTTCTTGGAGTGAGGGGCCCAAAACTGAACACAGTATTTGAGGTGGGGCCTCATCAGTGGGGCAAGCACAGGGGGACAATCACTGCCCCAGTCCTGCTGGCCACACTATTCCTGATACTTCTCTGCAGTGCCCCTGTTTTAGAGCCTTCCTGTGAACAAAAGTTTTTCTATTAAGGACCCGCACAGCAGACTGGCACCACTTTTTTATTATAAATTATGGGGAGCAGAGCCATTGATAACTGCCTGTAGCTGTAGCATATGTTGTTGTAGCAGGTGCTCTTCAATCGCTACACAGTGGTTTGATCTCTAACACGTCACACATGAAAAATACTTTGGGAGAAATGTATATGACTCGAGTTCTTGTTAGCACTCTTGAGGCAGCGACGAAGTAGAGGATGGTGACGGGCAAGTGGTGTCTTCATTTGGATTTCACCTCATGCAATGCATCCTAGATCCAGGGCATCATTGGTAATGGTAGGTTGGTTTTCCAGGCCCTGCTGTGTGAGGCTGTGTGAAGTGACCATCCCAAGGGCTTAAAGTTACAATCCTTCCTAAAGCTTTCGAAGCCGTCTTGTGTTCCTCTCAGCGGGAGTAATCTTGATCTTTTCTCTAATTTGTAACACCTTTTGCTTTCAAGTCCTCATTGCTTTATGCATTCATGGATTTACCTACTGGCAAATCAGTATGTATCCGTCTCCTTTCCTGTTAGGCTTCTATCATCCTGTCCCATGTTCACCCATAGCCTTTGCGTTTGCTGTGGTTGAAAGGGAATTCCCCCTCTCCCCTGAGGCGACAGCGACAAGTTGCAGGTACATTTTACGCACCCTGTCTCTGAGAACAGAGCCTTGTTTGCTGTCCGCAGAACCTGTCCTCTGTGATGGCAAACGTGTATGCTTCCCATCACTCACGTCTCAAAAGAATGAATCCTGAGTATTCCTGTCTTATTAAAAGAATGGATTTCTTGGCTTGCCGAAGGAGGATAGCGATCTGCTTAATGCGCATTGCTGTCTATCCTCAGCAAACAAGCGCTGCTCTTGTTTATCATTGAAATGGTCCCATTTGTAAAGAGGAGAGCTTTCCCTTGGGAACACCTAAACATCTCGCCAGCTGGGATTATGGCTTGCTGGGCTGTAACACCAGTAGGTTACCTCTGCTCATAGGGGTGGGTTGCCTTACTGTGTGATCTCCAAAACTTGCTCGGCAGGATCATTTTCCCGATGAGGATGCCGTTGTTCTGCTTCACCTGGCCAGGACACATGTGTGTTGCTGCATCCTTCCTTTGCTGTCATGTGTCCGTTCCCATTAGCTTTCCCTGAAGGCAAGTGATGCCATGAAATGTGATGTTACTGGTACGCTCCTTGTGCAAAAATATCCTCCTGTTTGCAAGGAATACGATGTTTCCCATTCAGGCTCAAATTCCTGGAAACATTCAGCCCCTCTGGAGGACAGTTATTTTGATCAAAGAAGGGCCAGTTCCTAAAGTCCTTAAAAGCTCTTCCTCTTTTCCTTGCCTGCCATGTGAATTTGGTGCCCTTCTTCTGATGTCATATTTGTCACTATTATTCTTCAAAACAATTCTTTTAAGTTCTTTCCGACTTGTGTTTATACATGGCTGGATGGGGTGGAAATAAGTTGCAGGTATCCCTGAGTTTGTATCGTATAGTTCATGGGAATTAGGGAAATTTCTCTGAATTCCCAGCACATCTCCTCTTGCCTCCTGTAGATTGTTCTTTACTAGGCAGCCTGTGAGTTGATGAACGCTTTGCCCTGAGGCTGCAACTTCCCAAGCTTGGGGTCATGTTGGCTTTTTTGTGAGACGTCTGTGTCTCTGGAGGTGGTCGCCTCGTGCTGCTCTCAGGTCTGCTTTGTAGCTGGTCTGTTGGACCGCCGTCCCACCCCCCATGAGGACAACACCATAGGCTGTGTCCTTCTGCTTTGGAGTTTCCGTACCTTTTTTTGGTTGCAGCATCACAAGCCCGGGATTCTCAGTAGACTTCTGAAAACAAGATTAGTAAGGGCATGTCTGAACAAAAAAGCACCTTATATGAGGAGGTTGCTGTCGGGATGTTCTTCAAAGCTCAGCGGGATAGCATCAGTCAGTACTCATGCAGGGGAAAGAAGAATTAGAAAATAATATTTTGAATTGACAATCTCTCCCCGATCTGACTTTGAAGGGAAAGAAACTGCCGGTGGTACTGCCCTGCTCTGAGCCCCAGCCCTCCCCGCTTTTCCGCAGACACCTTATGAGCTTCCTGCTGCTGTTCTTTCTCTGTTTAAACGTTATCGAGTTGTATGGTTGTTTAGAGTTCATATTGTCTGCCAAAAGGTGCTTACCCGCCTGTAATCTGGTTTATTAGCAGACTAGACAGAGCCTGCATGATGGTACCCCCCCAACTCCGCTCAGGATTGCTGTATCCCGAAGTGACCCTTCTGTAAGTAGGTACATCGACAGCGCTTGGCTTTAAATCCCCACGGGCTGCTCCTTGGCTCTCGCCAGGGGGGTGTATGTTATTTAGATAATCCCATACATCTTTCAGATATTTACATCTCAAGGCATGGCTGCTAACATCAGGCCTTCCACTGACTCGTAAAGCAGAAAGAAGTATTTCTCCCTGAAATCCCTAAGAATATTTGTTGAAAGGCTAAGGCTCCAAGGGCTCGTCTGCATTCTGCTGTGGTACACCTATGGCATTTAAGCTGGGGACTTCTCCAGGCGGCAGAAAAGCAAAAGAGCTGAAGCAACTTTCCTAGTGACAGTTACATCCATCAGAAGTGTTAAGTGAATCAGAGTAAGTGACGTTAAATCTCTGTCACTTTTCCACACCCCCCCCCACCCCCCCCCCCTCCGCCATACATCATATTTTTTGTGAAACCCCATCCTAAAGTTATGCTGGAAGAAGCTATATGTTTACACTGTCATGACAGCGTTCACTTTTGATGTTCTTATGCCAAGGAGGAGCAAAGTCCATTTGCAGTGCACATTCATTTCTCCTGGACAACAGCACATTTAGAAAAGCTTGCAACGTGTTAGTGGCCTCTAACCCAAGAGATGAGAATGAGCTGTCTCTGCTCAGAGAATCTCTAATTGGATTTCTGCATCTATTTAAATTAGGTTATCATCCACTTGGCAGATTTCCAGCTTATTCCACCAGGGTGAAGGCCATCTCCGTAGCGGCTATCAGTAACTTTCTTCTCCAGGGCATCTGAAGGCAGTTCTGGCCAAATGTTCATTTATCACTATGAAGCCGCGCAGACCTCAAAATATGCTAATAAACTTGGGGGAACTGTTTTAGTTGCCATTTAGTTAGACTCCTCATACCTGCCTCCAGTCAGAGTGCACTGCGTGGAGCTGCCAAGAGTGGAAGCTTTTGCGGATAATTGTTTGATTGATGGAGAAACTCTTGCCTTTAAAGTAGGTGGTTCTTTTCAAGATGCATTATCATGACCTTCAAGATGTGTTGTCTGGATCGTTGCTAACTGAACTCCTCCTGGAGGAGCTTGGATTGTTTCTGGATCCCTTGATGTTGTGACATATGGGTACATATGTTTTCTCTGCTATTTCTGTTGGTGCAAAAAGTCTCCAGCTCAGTTGCGCTGGATGTGAGCACCAAAACGGTGAAATGCATTGGGATAACTCCCTTGAAAAGACTACCTTTTTTTGGCCAGGCATCTCTGAGAGACACCCCATTCCTCCTTCACCGTGTCGTTGCTATGTGTTTTTGCCTATTATTAGCTGCCCAAAGCTTCTACTGTTTGCTTCAGGTAATCAAGTCACTGCTTCATCCCGCTTGGAGGTATTGGTAGTGGTTTCTCAAGATGAAGCTCATGTGGGAGCTCCTGGGAGGTTTCAGATATTTCAGAAGCAGGGTGTTGGCAAGAGCCAACTTTTTTTTTTTTTTTTACTGAGCTTGCGAGTGTTTCCAGTGTCTAAACCTGGGTTTCTGTAGGATGCAAAATACTAGCCTAGAAAAGGGTGGTAAATTAAGATCTGTGGGGTGAGACGCGTTAAAATGCAAGAATTAACCAACTCTTGCCTACCGTATTTTTATACTAGCAACAATTTTCAGCGTAGGTGAAAGAAGAGTTTAACATTTTTTTTCTCAAAATTATTTGCTTTTTAAATGTTGAATGCCAAAATATGATATAATGAACAGCAGTGTAAATGAACTGCATGCTTTACCAATATATTTAGAAATCCTAAGTGGAGCTGTCTGATCGACATACTCTTTACTGAGCTCCTTGATTCCACAACTGTAAGTTGTATTTAAGTGCAAGCAAAATTAATACAGGGGGTTACTTTCCTTTTTTACGGGGTTAGGTGAGGGCACAGTTGCTTTCCCTGTTGCTTGTCTCTTTAATCAAAATGTCAGTTTAAAAAAATTTTCACGTACTCTTCTGAAGAACACGTTCTTCCATCCAACTATGCCATAACAGTCTCGGCTGAAGATGCTTAAGATCCTACTCAGAAATTTCCTCTTGTAACTTGAAGACGTGCTGTGGGTTGTATGTTGTGGGAAGGGCAAGCACTGAAAAAAAAATCCACAAGTATATTTAAGGGTCTTCATGTTATTCAGTGCTGGACTTGAATCCTACTCTTATTTCCAGTTAACGAGACAAGAATAGCTCTCTGGAGTTATATTTAAAATTCCCTTTAAGAAACATTCAAAGCAGTCTTTATCCATAGCCAAAATAAACAGCTAATGTAGAGTTATCAACTATTAATGGTATTACATTCCAAACGAGACCCAGATTTTACCAAAAGGTCTTTTCTGTACCGTTCTGCTCCTAGTAGTAAGTTGTAAATGAAGCTCCATTCGTTCGCTTTGTGGGCTTGAGTATTTAAAGACATTATCTCGTATTACGCGCTACAGAAAGCAACAGTTCTTATTCCGTTGCTGTCATGTAAAAAGTGTGTACTGCTCTTCGCTGCCAATGTTTCTTACTGCCTTTAATGCAGAACCTCCTGGAGCCCGCTGGCCAGACCCTCCACCTTTCCGCGATTGACTTGGCACGAATAATTCTTCTAACAACGTAAACACTTTGGTTGCAAAACCAGCTTTCCTGAGGACTTGAAGTTGGAGGTTGAGGGATCAAGTAATCATCTTGGAAGGTTCTACTTTCTGCCTCTGTTTCTTATGTAGGACCCTAAGGGAGACCTACAGTACCTAAAGCAACCTGTTGAGAAAGGATGAGCGCACAGAAGAGATATCAACTGCTGTCTCTTGTTGCCAGTCATTTTGGTATCACTGAAGGCTTTATGATTTTTGGCTGTTATTTTTCAACCTGTGTATGTCTGGCCAGGCCACAGGATTCCTAAACAGAGCTAAGAAGATAAAGTATGCAGATAAATATGTGTAGGATCTACAGGCTACTTGGTGGATTGAATAATTTTACAGTAGGCAATAGCAATTTTTTAGTAAGGCTTCTGTATCTCTATATTTACTGCTTTTTAGAAGGTGGGGGTTTTTCTGCGTGGAAGGGAGCGCCTCTATAGAGAACTTTTAAAACACCATATTGAAATTATTTAACTCGTCCATTCTTGATGTTGCTGTCCTCAGTGATTAAATATAGATCATTTCTGACAGAGATTTCCTTTAGTTTTGTTGGTTAAAGAGATAAAGAGGTTTGTAACTGTTAACTCCAGTGTCTTGGTGTTAATTAGTCTGGTAACTGAAATGCTGAGGTCCTATTCCAGAGCCGTGTGTGAGTATATGTTCTAGCCTTACTCTTTTAAGTACACGAGGGCTTAAAAAAATAGTGAAAAGCTCTGTGAATGTGGGCTTTGAACAAAGTGCTTCCCCAAATCTGCTAGAAACTGCTTTTTGTGTTACTTGGAATAGATGCCCCCATATGAAACAGAGGTCTTTCTAGGTACAACTTAAAAAAACCTGTTTAACACTTTTTACAGTGCTAAATAGCTTCTGGAAATCTGGAGCAGGCATAATACTTGGTCATGTTTTTTCTTTTTAAGGAAGGTTGGTTGGGGTTTTTTTTGAGATTTTTTTGGTTTTTTTTTTCCATAGCCACATTTTTTAGAAGTAAACACTTTTAAACATTGCATGGTGTGGATTTTAAACAGACAGTTGTTGTAGGGACTGTCTGGACTCTTGTATCGCTTGTCATATTCTGGGTCAGAGGCTGCAGATTTTTTTCCATGTGGCTTACCTACTGACATCGGCTTAATTCCTTGTGGAGGGATATGGATGTGGAAGCTCCCAAAAAAGTAGTGCTTGTGCATGAGTTTCTACAAATACTCTTGTTGTGGTTTAGTTGGTGGATAGATGTAAAGGATCTGCATGTGTATTTAATTTGTATTTTTACAGCAATGATGAAATAGCACAAAAAAGATGCTACTGATTGTAGTAGCTTTGAGCAAGGTTTATCACACAAGTAAAGCCATCACCCCTTGTCCTATCACTACATACCCTTGTAAAAAGTCCCTCTCCAGCTTTCCTGGAGACCTCTTCAGATACTGGAAGGGGCTCTAAGGTCTCCCCGGAGCCTTCTCTTCTGCAGGCTGAACGCCCCCAGCTCTCCCAGCCTGTCCTTACAGCAGAGGGGCTCCAGCTCTTGCATCATCTTCATGGCCTCCTCTGGACCCACTCCAGCAGGTCCATGTTCCTCCTCCTTATGTTGGGGACTCTACAGCTGGACCCAGTATTCCAGGTGGGGTCTCCCCCAAGCGGAGCAGAGGGGCAGAATCCCCCCCCAGCCCTGCTGCCCATGCTGTGGGGATGCAGCCCAGGGGGAGGGGGGCGTTCTGGGCTGCCCGCGCACGGTGCCAGCTCATGGTGAGCTTCTCCCCCACCAGCACCCCAAGTGCCTTTCCTCAGGGCTGCTCTCCAGCCATTCTCCACCCAGCCTGGATTTGTGCTTGGGATTGCCCTGACCCACGTGCAGGACCTTGCACTTGGTCTGGTTGGACTTCATGAGGTTGGTGCAGGCCTGCCTCTCCAGCCTGTCCAGCTCCCTCTGGATGGCATCTCTTCCCTCCAGCGTCTCAACTGCTCCACACAGCTTAGTGTTGTCAGCAAACTTGCTGCGGGTGCACTCAATCCCAACATCCATGTCGCCAACCAGGATGTTAAATAGTACAGGTCCTGATACCAAACCCTGAGGAACACCACTTGTCACTGCTCGCCGCTTGGACATTGACCCGTTGACTGCAAGTCTATGTGAGTGTGGCCATCCAGCCAGTTCCTCATCCACTGAGTGGTCCATCCATCAAATCTGTGTCTCTCCAGTTTGGAGACCAGTATGTCATGTGAGGCAGTGTCAAACGCTTTGCACAAGTCCAGGTAGATGATGTCTGTTGCTCTCCCCTTATCCACCAACACTGTAATGCCATTGTAGAAGGTCACCAAATTTGTTGGGCATGATTTATGCTTAGTGAAGCCATGCTGGCTGCCACCAATCATCTACTTATTTTCCACGTGCCTTAGCAGAGTTTCCAGCAAGATCTGCTCCATGACCTTGCTGGGCACAGAGATGACACTGACTGGCCTGTAGTTCCCCGAGTCTTCTCTTTCTCCCTTTTTAAAGATGGGATTTATGTTTCCCCTTTTCTAGTCAGTGGGAACGTTACCAGACTGCCACGACTTCTCAGATATGATGGATAGGATCTTGGCAACTTCATCTGCCAGCTCCCTTAGGACCCGCGAATGTATCTCATCAGATCCCATGGACTTGTGCACCTTCAGGTTCCTCACCTGGCCTTGGACCTGGTCTTCACCTACAGTGGATGGTACCTCATTCTTCCAGTACCTGCCTTTGCCTTCTGTGACTTGAGCAGTGTGGTTAGAGCCCTTGCTGGTGAAGACTGCAGTAAAAGAGTTGTTGAGTTCCTCAGCATTCTCCATGTCTCCTGACTAGGTCTCCTGTTTCCTTCCTGAGTGGACCCACATTTTTCTTAGTCTTCCTTTTGTCATTGATATACCCATAGAAGGCTTTCTTGTTGCCCCGACACCCCTGGCCAGATTTCAGTCTATCTGGGCTTTAACTTGCCTAACCTGGTCCCTGGCTGGTCAGACAGTTTCTCTATATTCCTACCTGACCTTGCTTCCACCCTCTGTAGGCCTCCTTTTTGAGTGGGAGTGTGTCCAGGAGCTCCTTGTTCATCCATGCAGGCCTCCCGGTGTTTTTGCCTGACTTCCTCTTTGTCGGGATGCATTGCTCCTGAGCTCGGCAGAAGTGGCCCTTGAATAGTATCCAGCTTTCTTGGGCCCATCTTCCTTCCAGGGCTTTATCCTACTGTACTCCATCAAGCAGATCCCTGAAGAGGCCAAAGTCTGCTCTCCTGAAGTCCAAGGCAGTGAGCTTGCTGCACGTTCTCCTCTCCGCCCTGAGGATCACAGACTCCACCATCTCCTGGTCACTGCAGCCAAGGCTGCCCTTGAGCGTGACATTCCCCACCAGCCCCTCCTTGTTAGTGAGGACAAGGTCCAGCATAGCCCCTCTCCTCCTTGGCTTGAGTTTAGCCCTGGCAGTGAGCTCTGTCTCTGTGCTTGATCTAATTCCTGTAGGTGTTTCTCTCCTAAAGGCAGGGCTTCAGGTCATTAGTAGTAGCTGGCAGACTCTTGATGGGAGAGGCTCTAGAAAAAATACTCCTTCCCCCTCATAGGATTGGCATAAAAGTTCATATTGAAAAGTTTTATTGAAAATTTGGAAGGAGGAATAGCTAAAAAAAAAGGTCTTGTGTATTTTCATTCTTCTGCTTGGCTAATTTCTTCTTCTTGACTATTAATAGGAAATGTCCTTTTTCTTTCCCTTTTTTGAGACATCCTCCAGCCCGTCTGCCTAGTTACACAGCTTTTCATTTTTCTTGCTGGTAGTTTAAAATGGTTTTGGTACGTAGCTGTGGAGGTATACTTGTGAACACCAGAAAATTCAGGTCTGTTTCCAACTGCTCTGTGTCAGCGTTGGCTAAATTCAATGATTAATTGCTTTTACTCTTCTTGATCCACTTCTGTTTAATCAAGTCTTGCTGGCAGTAGATTACCTGGAGGACGATACCTGTGTAGCTACCGCAGCTCCGTTTGAATGTAAGGTTCCTGCAAACTCCGTTACAAATCGATGCTGTACCAGCGTGGTGTGTATCACAGAATCATAGAATCACTTGGGTTGGAAGAGACCTTCAAGATCATCGAGTCCAACCATAAACCTATGCCAAAACCACCCCTAAACCATGTCCCTCAGCACCACATCTATCCGTCTTTTAAATCCCTCCAGGGATGGCGATTCCACCCCCTCCCTGGGCAGCCTGTTCCAATGCTTGACAACCCTTTCGATAGAGAACTTTTTCCTAATATCCAACCTAACCCTCCCCTGACACAACTTGAGGCCATTTCCTCTTGTCCTGTCGCTTGTTACTTGGGAGAAGAGATTGACCCCCCCCTCGCTACAACCTCCCTTCAGGTAGCTGTAGAGAGGGATAAGGTCTCCCCTCAACCTTCTCTTCTCCAGGCTGAGCAATCCCAACTCTCAAGGAGGGCTTTGCATTTCTGTAAGCGTCCCTAGATGTACAGGACAGTAGTCTTTCCATCTGCACCTCCTTAAACTCAGCAAGTGGCTTTTCCAGTGTTGAAATAAGACCTTTTGGGGTGAAACTGGACTTTTTGTTTTAGTATTTATCTTCTGTGCCAGAAGGTACAAGTCTAGCATAGAGAAATGTGGGGTGTTTGTTGTGGGTGAAGGGCCCGAGACGGCTGTTCATTCTGCTCTTTGTAAAATGTAAATTACTGTCAGGACAACAACAGGCTGCAATACAGGGTTTGATATTTTACTGTGTATGTTGCAAACCACCATAGCATTAACTTTGCTTCTTATCTGGGGCTGCATAACATCTCGGGTTGGTTTTTTTGCATCTGTTACAACCCCAAATTTTTATCTTCTGCCTTCACGCTTGTTTGAGTAACCAGCGGATGTTAGCAGCAGGGTTTTGAGCAAAACGCTCAGCCAAATTCTGCATTTTATGGCCGCTGCAATAAGGCAAACCTTTAATACAAGCCTTTTCCAAGCGCAGCTGAAACACAGCTTCCGTGCAGAGCCCCTGTCCATCAAGACAGAAGACGCGGCTGAATTTTTTCCCAGGCATTTTGCTGCTCCCGAGCCAGCATGCTGGCTTGTTGGGAGAGCTGGGGTTGGCTCTGATGTGGCTGGCAGACCAGAGCAGCCCCCGGTACAGGCTGACGAGGTGTGTGAATTAAACACAAATTTATATGCTTTGCTTCCAAGAGGCGTTCTCAACCAGGCGTACAGGTTTTTACGTATTAAGTGTATTTTTAGCAAAGTTCTTAAGGTGCTTTTTGCATGACTTCTGCAAATTAGAATGCAATTAGCTTGTGCCTATTGTTGCCTTATTAATTACCATGATGGACTTAAACTGATTTGGGAAAGGATGTATTGCAGAGGATTGTGCCTTTTTTTTTGTTGTTGTTTTTTTTGTTTTTCCCCCCAAAACTGTTCATCGAATCTCCGTTGCATTTGATCATTAATCTTTCAGAAAAATAGTGATGGCTTAGTGCCAGATTCCTGCCTCTGGAGAGTAAAGATGACAACAACTGCTTTCCACGCTGAGTGACCCTCTGCATGAGGAGCTGTTCAATTCAGCGCTAAGTAAATATTCATGAAAATGCCCCCTTCTTAAAACAGGGTCATTTGGAAATAGACCTGTTCCCTTACAGATATTGTAGTTTTGGTTTTGTTTGCAGATTATTTCTATTGGAAACTTGAAACAGGAAGTTCGGAATAAATACTCCTTGAAAGTAAGAGGTAGCGAAACAGCTGTATGTTGTCTAAACTGCCTGCGATGGCAGGAGTGTGTTGCATTTTAAATACCTTTTTTGTATTACTAGGTAGATCGGTGTGTTCACACACTGGGATAGATGCTGTTTTAAAATACTAATGATGATGATTAAGGCATGGTGTGGTTTAGGAAAGCATTTGTTACAGAATAATTGTGAACGGGGAGTGAATTTATAGGCTTTGGGTTTCATTTCATACAAAAATAAATACAGAAGAAAAAGTGATCTGTTTACCTGTAATTGCACCTGTGAATTACGCTGAAAGAAAACTGCGTGATAAAATAATGTAGAAGTTGCTGAAGGGCTGGCGTGTGCAAGTATGTGGGAGTGTTAATCTACATTGCATGAACAATTTTTTCGAATTATTAGAGTGACGAATATCCTCTTGCAGGCAACAATAGAGTAACGTATTGTGGCTATGACAATGTATTTTTAGTATCACTAATTTTCAACTATTACCAACTAAGCTTTTTTTTTTTTGAAGGTGGATGGGATATTTCCTGATGACAAGGTTTGTAGCTTACAAACTCCAGAGGGTGGTTTAGTCTGGTGCAAATACACTGCAAATACAATGCACTTTGGGTTGCAAGGTGCTTGCTCCTACTGCCCTCTCTGTTTATGGGCGGCTGGAAGTGCTTTTCTCTCGCGCTGCGCTTTTTGTGTTGGAAGTCTCATTTTCACTAATTATCCTTAACTAATATTATCTATTTTGGTTACATTCAAGCGTGACTGAGTTATTAGTCAGACCATTCTATGGAGATATTTAATTTTAACATGCTTAGATGTGGCAGAGATGAAATTGGGTTATTGATGTGCCAGCCAGCGTGTTTTTCCTCTTAATGGATGTATTTCATATTGTTGTTAAAAGGGTTTGAATGACTTGGTGGGCCTCTGAGCTTTAATTTCTCTGATATTTCTGTGCTGAAGGGCAGACACTGTGAATTAGTTGGTTCATACGTACTCTTAGACTGTAATAATACTCTTAAGCTCGTAAATTCCCTGAGTTTGTTCATGTTGTGTATGTTTTGCTGCTTCTCCCCAAACCAGACTTCTAGTGGATTTTCCTAGGCTCTGTACTGCTCCTTTGCTGTTGTTTCCCGGATCCTTTTCAAATCCTTCGCTGTGCTCGATTCCAACAAGAACAACATTGTTTTCTGCTGAGGGCCTCTAAATTACCAGGGGAGGTCTGACTTGAACCATATCTGAATTCCCTCTGGTCTCTTGCGGGCGTTCTTACAAACACTCCACTTGAAAGGCTGACTTTATTTTATCAAGGAGAAAGCCTCATTTTGTGCCTTGGAATGAAATAAATGGCTGAAATTGTACTGCTAGTTGATATGACTAATATGAAAGCTTTTATTATGCTTTCTTTTTCGGCAGGCGGTTTGAGTAATGCTGATAATTGGTGCCTTTGTTAGGTGGGTTTGGGGGACCCGTGGGGGTGGCGAAGACCAAAAAAGCGGCACTGAGTCAAGGTGCAGCCTAGAAAGCGTAGCCTTGCTCTAGCAATCTAGGGAACATGGATATTCGGGTTATCTGTCATCTGGTCAACCTCACAAATGATTGGCTTCTTGCTGTGTTGCAAGAAGCAACACAGATGGAGGTTTTTCTGGTGGTTTTTGTCTGCACGCACAAGGCATTGATTGGAGTGGCGGTATGTGAAGTCAAATTAAATTTCTCAAGAGCAAAAGGGTTTTTGTAGCAGTCGGAGTCCCTGTCGTCTTGCAGATGGTACTTGAAAAGGCCGATCTCTTCCTGTCCTGCACTTCAGCTGGGGCAGAACTCACGGACCCTGATGCAAAGTCGCGTATTTTGTTGAAATAACCTCAAAAGCATCTTAAACATTAATGAATTGAACCTGTGCTGCATATAACCTTGAGGTATACTTTAAAAGGACTATAGCACGGGCATAACATCTCCAAGGCTGTGCGGCTGGTTTTGGATTTCTGAAGTCCCAATTTGGCTCTTTTTCAAGAAGACACGATCCATTAAATGTATCTTTCTTGGAAAACCTCATTTCATATTCATATTTCAAAAAGATAAAACTCCTTTGAGTGCATAAGCTCTGCTGTCCTCTGCCTGGGCTGCGTTCACATCAGCAAATAATTCAGCCCATGGAAGTGGAGCTGCTGAGCCAGAAACGAAGGGCCAAGGACCCAATGTCCAGCCTGTAGGTGTTTTAGGGGCTTTAGTTTTGGTCTATGTACAAATTTAGCATTCTCAGTCGTTCATTGGCACAGGTTGCTTTAGGAGTTTTTGGCAAAGTATCATAACATGGTGGTTCCGCTGCGTTAGCAGATGGATGAAGTTGAACTTGACAGTCTGAAGGGAAGATTGGAAGGTTGACCTGAGCGTGACTCACTGTGTGGTGAGCGCTTCAGTTGTAGAGATTGAAAGAACCTCAGGAAAAAAACATGTCAGTGGTTTTATTGAACGTTTTCTGTCGTAACATGACACTGGGAGAGGCACTTCTAGAGAGAGCAGGTTGAGCTTTTGAGTTCTGAAATCTGTATCTTCAGAAACAACTCTTTCCTAACTCAGTTTTGCAAAGCGCCTAGTGAGAACTCCAGACTTCCAACCCCGTCACGTGCAAAACCAAAACTGCATGTGTAATTTTATGCACACTAATGAAACTTTGGAATTTTCCATTTAATCGTCAAAGTAATGAATGAATGGTGGTGTTATTCCTGTAACAGTGGTGCCTCTTCTCGTGAACATAATGGCCTTTGGTATTTGATTAATACTGAAAGAATCAGTGCAGTATCGCACTTTTACGTGCTCCAGTTTGTATAATTTAATAGACTATATAATAAACTAAGTCATAAATCCTGTAACTTCTTGTTTGTATTTCCTTTTGGTTTTGTATATGGAAGGTATTTCAAGTAGCTCTGTTATTCTTTGGTGTTATTCTAGATGTGAAACTTGTAGCTAAAAGAGGATGTTGCAATCACATGAAATCTATTTTTATTTCAATACTGGTTGTATCTAAAACTTACTTACAAAAATAATTACAAGCTAAAATTTCTGTAATTTTTTTTTTTCCTTCTCTGCAGATGGACTTTTATCAGATTTTTAGGGAAAAGTTTGGATTTTTTTTCCAAGGAATTACTCACTGGGGCACCTTGCGGTTGTGCTTAAGTTCATGTGCTCTTAATGAGCTCGGCTGATGGAAAACGTGGATAAATCTTGTCTGTTTTTTTGCCGCAGGTCCAAGGAGCTAATAAAGGAAGCGATCCTTGACAATGACTTCATGAAGAATCTGGAACTGTCGCAGATCCAGGAGATTGTGGATTGTATGTATCCCGTGGAGTATGGCAAAGACAGCTGCATCATCAAGGAAGGAGATGTGGGTTCCCTGGTGTATGTCATGGAAGGTACGGTTTAAAAAGCTAGTATTTCATTTTTTCAAGATGTGCAGAGACAAAACCTGTATTTCATGGAAAAAAATGTTTCAGAGAAAGAAGTTAAAGACGTTGTCTAAATATGGTTGTTGAAAAATTGTGTGGACTACTTTTGCCTGGAAAATTTTCGACTAGATTTGCGTGCCTCCCTATATAAAGAAAGAGGGTGAAAGCTGTAAACCTCGCACTGAGATCCTTTGTAATAAACCTCCACTAAATATAGTTCTTTGGCTTTGAGGCAATACCAATGATTTGCTATATAAATTAGGGACTTAACAGAAAGAATGGTGTTATAGAAATGGAAAATAACTGTAAAACAAGGAGAAATATGGTCATGGCTTGCTACCTTATAGGGCATTGGGAGGACAACTTATGAATGTTGATAAAGCACATGTGGCTCTCTGCGGAAGCAATGCATTGTATAATAGAAAATGCTATTTTTCTGTCCTGTGCACAAAATCAGCGTAGCATCTGCAGTTTAGCAATCTGATTTGTCACAGTATGTGTTGTGGCAGGGTTTTGTTTTCTTGGTGGAACATGAGAGCAGTGGATATTCTGCTGTTCTTGGGAGCTGTCAGGTTTCTCAAAATCTTTTAACAGGATCATTGTTGCCAGTGCTCTGCTTCTCCAAAATGTCAACTATTTGCATTTTGTGTCTTGTTCTTTCCAAGTTCTCTAACTCTTCACATGTCAAATTGAGCATATTTTATAGGTGTGTTCTCTTTTTAAAGGAAGTGGATGCTCATCTGTAGGAGTTGGTAAGCTTGATCAAACCTTGCGTCTATCTCCTACAGCATCCCTCCTCTGAGAGTGACTGATGATGAGTTCTGAGGCAAATGTCACTGCTTTAATTGAGCTAATGCAACAAGTGAATTCTCAGTTTGATTTGATACAGTGCAAATGGATAGATGCTTATAAAATTCTTCTCGCTCCTTACCAGAGCCATCTCATAGACTTGCAAGCATTTTGGCCAGGTGACACCTAAGAGGAACGCAGGTTTCTTGCTTGCCTCTATCTTTTGGGCAAATATGGGAAAACTACAGCTTATGTATAACTTGTGTGCTTATATGTACATGTTCATACTCAAATTCAGTTCTTAAATTGTTCTTTTAAACAAAAATATTTTCAAGGCAGTAAGCCATCCTTTAAACATGGTTTCCTGCCAAACTCTTAACACTGTAGTTGCAAATGCTCTTCACCAGTTTCCCAAAACAGCTTTTATATTCTGTCCTTTTAAGGCTAAGTCCTTTCTCAAGGCACAGGTTTTAATTCCTTCAGCTTGTAATATTTTTAAATTTTGCTTGTTCAACTGGTATTTTGCAGTATGAAGTAGTTAGTAGAGGAGGCCAAAGCAAATTATATGTTTCCACCCCCAAGCATTACATGGAAAGATTAGGTTTTTCAGTCCTCCGTTTGAATACAGAGGCTACTTTGATGAGGTGCAGGATCTGTTCTACTGCTAATAATAAACTGCTTTAAAATAATATTTGAATAGTGGTTGGGTTTTTTTTCACAGAAAAATGTGAAGTTTTTTCACTGCACAGCTCTGTGCTTCCTTCCCAAAACAGCACTGCAACAGAGGCATGCTTGCTGTATTTTTGCTGTACAGCTGGTTTTGGATGTTGCCTTCAGTGTTGTCCCTCAATAAAACCCATGACAACAGGACACTGTCAAAATCAGCATATATTTATCTTCTGCTCAGCCTCCTCATATCTTTGGAGAGGACTTTTGGGGGTATTTACAGGCGGACCTGTTCCCACCACAGTTTGGAGTATTGAACACAGCTTGTGTCCTGGTTTGAGCGATACGGGATTAATTTCTCTTTCAGTAAACTTACTTTTCAGTAGGGTCTCTTCTAACGCTAGGGAAAACTCCATTTTTGGAAGACTCTAGTGTCTGAATTTGTGAAAATATTTACTTTACAGCCAGCTCTGGTGTGTGGATTTCAAGGTCTCAGTGTTTTCAAGCTGACCAGGTGCAGGGATGAGGAGTGAGACCCGGGCACATGACCCAAGCTGGCCAACAGGATTTTTCATACCATGAATGGCACATTCAATATAAATTAGAAAGTTTGCTGAGCAGTTTCTCCTCTTGTACGATGGTTGCGATCCTGAGAACTTCTTGCCCCAGTGCTGGACTCCTGAGCCCTCCACTTCCTCCTGAAGCTGTAGCCCTTGCAGTGCCCAACATCTGCTCTCCACTTCTGGGAGCGCACAGCTTCCTGCTGATATAATTAGCTGACTATAATCCTCGTGTATTTTATATTGGTATTGGGATCAATATTGGTTCGTTAATATTATTAATGTTTATTATTTAGGATTATTCTAGTAAATCTGTTTATATTTCAACCTTCGGGTTTTCTTGTTTTTCCGCGATTCCCCTTCCCAGGTGGGGAGTGGTCATCAAGTGAGAGAACAATTGTCTGAATGAAAATAAATTACTGTGGGTTCCTCAAACCATAACAACTGAGATGGCCCTTTATGTTGATACATCTGATGATCGTAGAATCATAGAATGGTTTGAGTTGGAAAGGACCCTAAAGACCATCTAGTTCCAACTGCCCTGCCCTGGGCATGGACACCTCCCACTAGACCAGGTTGCTCAAAGCCTCATCCAACCTGGCCTTTAACACCTCCAGAGATGGGGCCTCCACAACTTCCCTGGACAACCTGTTCCAGTGCCTCACTGCGTTCATGGGGAAAAATTTCTTCCTGAGATCTAATCTCAATCTCCCTTCTTCCAGTTTGAAGCCATCATCCCTCATCCTGTCACTACATGCCCGTGTAAAAAGTTGGCAAACTTGCTGCGGGTGCACTCAATCCCAACATCCATGTTGGGAACAAAGATGTTACAAATAGTACCAGTCCCAGTATTGGCCCCTAAGCAACACCACTCGTCACTGCTCACCACTTGGACATCGACCCATTGACCGCAACTCTTTGAGTGCGGCCATCCAGCCAGTTCCTTATCCAATGAGAGGTCCATACCTCAAATCCATGTCTTTCCATGATGATGTACTATTACTATTCCTTGAATGTTCCTAATTATTGGTCCAAACTCTATCCCTGAATTCTTGATTCTTGTCTTCTAAAACAAATGTGTGTCAAAGACAACTTTTTCATCTTTTGGGCACTTACTCTTGCTCTTCTGGCAGCTCTCTATGTACAAGGGCATGACTTGGCTCTACCCCAGTCTTCGGTTGGTCCCATAACTTAATTTGAGATTATTTAGATAGCTCCGTAAATATGCATAATGCTTTACAAACAAAATTATGAAGAGTTTATAGTCTATGTTTAGACATAATGCAATGAGTGATGGTGAAGTAATGGAAATGGAAGAAGATGTTATCAAATGGGTTGGATTATGGTTATGAGAACAGGCTCAATAGCTTATTTTGGCTTATTATTCTGTGTCCTCTCAGATATTAACGCACCACACTGCCTCCCCAGTTACAGACTTTATTCTTTACAAAACTCAACTGGAGAACCCCATCTTTGAGTATTACTGAGAGGTATTTTCACAAAAATCAAATAAACGTTGCAAGTGTTTCTTCCATTAATTCCTCCTTCTTTCCTTACTTGGAGTTATAGCCATGATTAATATGAATAAAAATTACTCATCTAGAGCATTTGATAACCAATACTCTTATGCTTGTTTACAATTTATGATTCAGCGTTTAGATAGAGCCTGTTACCAGAAGGCTGAGTTATATATTGGTGACGTTTCCTTAGACTAATTTTGAATAATAATTTAAGTAAGATGGATTTGAAAACATCCGTCATTTTCACTGTTACTTCCTGCATTCTCATTTATCATGGTGAAGCAATAGTAGTGTCTGTTTTAATTTTCCCTTCTAGATACGAGGACTCTGCTAGTTCTGCTGACACCCTTATAATTGTGGTCCTTGAGTATTTTTGTTCTTTACTGTGGATGTTAAAATTCATATGTGCGTGATGCTTGAGCTCGGTGAATCTTAAAAGGCTGGAAAATTATGAATGTTGACCTCTACACTCTTTCTTCATCACTATGGCTTGATGATGCTTTCTGAAGGAAATTCCAGGTTTGCTACGTTCCTTGAGCGGGAATGGCTGTAGCATTGTACCTCAGTAAGGAGTCGGGAAAAGGCCAGACTCTACTTTTCTGTGTTCTGTTTGGTTCTAGCAGAAAGGTGATTTCATGCTGTCCAATACTGGGTTTACCTGTGCAGTCATTTTTGTTTGTGCATTTGCCCAACCCTACCCACACTAGTTGGCTTGACTCTCCCCTCCAGTCATGTGTTCTCAAGCATGTGATGACTGAGTAAAAACTTTGTATTCTTTGTACTATTATTTCATGTCTTACATCAGATTTCCTACCCTCCTTGTATTTCTTTTTATTAGCAGGAGCAAGAGCAGCACTGGTACAAACAGGTTGGACTCTAGAGATGAAAAGTCTACAGTGAAGGTTGAGAGAAATCTGAGGTTATTGAAAATCCAAGAAGAAAATCTTTCATACATTCTATTATTCAACCTATTGTGTGTCAAGCTGCAAAGCTGGGCAGGGAGAGGCGATACTGTAAATTGTGATTTAGATGGCGAGAGGAGGAAACAGAGAGAAATGTTCTTGCAGTAGAAATGGTGAGGTGCTCTCAGAAGGAAATTGGAATGAGGCACTAAGCTCTCTACCTGCAGCATGTTGGAAAGAGGCAAGCGTTGAGTTTGAGAGGTAGGAGTGTGCCTCTGGCATGTGCTGTGCTTCAGCTGGATTGGATTTTGTTCCATTGGTCCCAACAGGAGGGAAATACCCATCAGATTGAGCAGTTGTCCATCTAAACACCCTCTGGCTTAAACACGCGTTGATCTGAGAGCTCACTTTTAGGGGTGTTTGCATAGAACAGCTCTTAAATTGTGCAAGGCTAAGGGAGATGTGCAGTTAGTCTCATCCTCTAAACCCAGTAACTGATAATATGCTCCATCTCCTGGAAAAGAGGAGGCTGTCCCAGTCCTGGTAGACTTCCCTCTCCTGGGTGTGCATCCGGATTTTTTGGTCTGGCTCTGCATTTCCTGAACCTGAAAAGTTTTGTGCAAAGACTTTGTTTAAAAAAAGGGAAAAAAAAGAAAAAGAAAAGAAAAAAAAAAAAGAAGAAAAAACCCTAATTGATCAATAGGTAGGATTTAACTGCAAATTTGCCTGGTTTTCTGGTGGGCTCCTGCCTGGGCTTTCATGAGACACAGCCCCGAGGAGATACAGAATGAAAGTTGTGCTTGTTGGAGAGTCCTTATGGAGGCAGACGGGGTTCTAGCACAGAAGCCCAAGGATTGCTGTTTCTACTGGGTCTGAAGCCTTGGACTTACTGGTTTGGGCTGGACTTGGGCTCTGAGCCTGCAGTGAGAAAACAGAGCTATCAGTTAGGAGCTGAAGCTCAAATTTCTTGGCAAGCAGAATCCCAAATTTAGGCCTGCTTTGCTTTTAGTTTTTTGCTTCTGGAATGACTGTAGCAGTAGTCTGTGTCTTCCTTGACCAGGTTTGAAAATAAGGGCCTCCAATTTAGCTGTTTTCAGACCTTCAGGACTATGGTTGGCCCCACCATGTCCCAGTCCTTCAAACACTGTATTTCTCCAGCATCATCTTGCTTGTTTACTTAATTTAGTTGTCTGAGGTAACTGGATCTGATGGATTTGTGGCACAGACCACCTTAGAAATGCCTTATGTATGAAATGCAGATAGTCAAGGATACATTTGTTCAGTTAACAAAATGCATTAGGTTGATGCCCATGTATTTCTTCCAGAGGGAAGGGAAACCCCAATAGGAGGTACCCAGAGAGAGGGACAACAACCTCAAGGACCCTGTAAAAGGTGCCAGGGTGGGAGAGAAGGTAGCTTGGCAATTGGAGCCCAATGAAAAAAGATCTCCGTATGGCTTTATACCTTACCTGACCTCAGGCAGGGCTTTTGCTATTTACAGACTGCTCTTTGCGTTTTAAATATTTGGCTGTTCCTTAGCAGCAGTGCCATCATCAGGTATCCGTAATCATAGAATCATAGAATCACTTGGGTTGGAAGAGACCTTCAAGATCATCGAGTCCAACCATAACCTACACTGCCAAAATCACCCCTAAACCATGTCCCTCAGCACCACGTCTACCCGTCTTTTAAATACCTCCAGGGACGGCGATTCCACCACCTCCCTGGGCAGCCTGTTCCAATGCTTGACAACCCTTTTGGTAAAGAAGTTTTTCCTAATATCCAACCTAAACCTCCCCTGGCACAACTTGAGGCCATTTCCTCTTGTCCTGTTGCTTGTTACTTGGGAGAAGAGATTGACCCCCACCTCGCTACAACCTCCTTTCAGGTAGCTGTAGAGAGTGATAAGGTCTCCCCTCAACCTTCTCTTCTCCAGGCTGAGCAATCCCAACTCCCTCAGCGGCTCCTCATAAGACTTGTTCTCCAGACCCCTCACCAGCTTTGTTGCCCTTCTCTGGACACGCTCCAGCACTCAATGTCTCTCCGATACTGCAGTGCCCAAAACTGAACACAGGACTCAAGCTGTGGCCTCACCAGTGCTGAGTACAGGGGCACAATCACTTCCCTGCTCCTGCTGGTCACACCATTCTTGATACAGGCCAAGATGCCATTGGCCTTCTTGGCCACCTGGGCACACTGCTGGCTCATGTTCAGCTGACTGTCTACCAGGACCCCCAGATCCTTTTCTGCCAGGCAGCTTTCCAGCCACTGATGACGGAAGTGGTAACATAAACTAGGTTCTATGCCTGTGAGAGACTTCTCAGGACAGAGACCTCAATTAGGATGTGGACAGCCGTTGGATTTGGGCGGTCATAGCAACCTGTGTTTCCTGAGGAATGTTTTGTACAAGTTGAGCACTTCCCTTCCAAAGTTGTCCCTTAAGCCCTACAGGAAGGAGGCTGGTTATAATGGACTCTTGAGGCAAAACGGCACGTGTCCGTTTGTCTTGGGTGGCTCTCATGAATTATGGAAGAAGGATTTATACGAAGCAGCAAGGTAGGAACTGGTATTTCCTCAGGTTCTGAAATGGTTTTGGGCAGGGAACAGCCCTTCATTCCCCTATGTTCATTAAGTAGCAGGAAAACCCCACAACTTTTGCATATTAACTGCATTGGGTAAAGAGATGCCCTTAATGTCTAGCAATACCCAAAAAATTCCCTTCTAGCTGTGCTTTGAAGGTGGAAATTAAATTATTTATGATATAAGCAAGTATTCATTAGGGGCTGAAATTGCTGGAAGCTTTAAATGTACATGCTCAGATCACCTACAGCTCCGGGCTGATGAGACTGGTAGTGAAAAGGGGGATGAGTGATGCTGTGGCTAGTGAACTAGTAGTATGGTACCTGAACTAGTCTATACTGGCACTCTTGACTCTGCAGGTAAAACAATTTTGAGAATAAGGTAGACTTATCAGAACTATTACCTATATAGAAAGTATATTGCTCTAAGACAGGTTCACCAGATTGTTTGTCTTAAGATTGAAGTTTCTCTTAGAGTCAAAAAAGGTTCTTGCCGGTTAATCATAGTCTGCCACTAAAATTAGTCCACCACCTTTTCCTTTAAGGAAAAAAAAACCCAACATTTTCCAAGTTCTAGTTTTGCAGGTTTGCTTTCATTGCCTTCTTTGTCGTAATGCCTTCTTTGGGCATAGCATTTCTAAAATTTTATGGAAGTACTTAAAAATGTGAAAACCTGGAAAGGTCTTTGTCAGAGAGATACATCTAGATCTGTACCGTGTTGACAGGTTTGAGCTATGCGTGGGTGTTACCTCACACTAATGAGGATAAATGTGATATCCCACATCTGAAACCAAATGTTTCCTCTCGTTCTCCCTCTCTGTCTGAACCTGTCAACTGTAGTATGTCAAATTTGACGGTTGCGTTATGAAAAGAAAATATATCAGCAGAGCTGTAGATAAATCAGGTGACAAGGTACAAGTTTTAGGCTCTCATGTGAATAACAGTCATGCTGTTATAAACAGATGTTCTAATTTTTTTAGAAACTATATTAATAGGTGTGAAGAGTTCTCCTTTTATGTTTGTTGCTATTCCCGTAAAGTATGGGACAAATAATACAGTGAGGCAGGGGGAAGAAAGGTTAAAATACTTGGATTAACTATTTTGCTGTTCACGATTTTGTATTGGCAGTGGGTGCTCTAACATTTTCCCTGACTCTTTGTCCTTCTGCAAAGCAAGTTAATACTGAGGTTGCACCTTTGCACCACAGCTTGAGAACCCGAGTGAAAAAAAAATAGCTCCACCAATACCCTGTGGGTTCCTACTTTTGTGGGCATGAAAAGGGAAGAAGCAGCTTTTTAAGAACCCATGTTGAGAAACAGTCTACACTTCCCCTGGCCCTTGTTTTAGTAGTTTTCCTCTCTTCTTAAATTTCATTTTATTTTTGTCTTCAGCCGTGGAGATTCATCTTTTATTTTTAAAGGAGACTTTGTTCCTTGCTCCATTCTTGGTAGCTTCTCTGAAGCAATGAAGCATCTAATTGTAATTTCCCATGGGAACATGGTTTTTTGGGAGTCAGAGGTGCCTTGGGAAGGAACGCATTCCTAGAAACTGCAGGATTTGACAGGATGTCAAACTTGGTGTTGATAAGGGAAGACAAGCAAAGTCTCAGTAGCCATTTGAACTACAGAGAGAAATGCAAGAGGCTGTAGAAGACTCCGTATTAGACGCGGCAGAGCTTTCTGGTCTCAGATGGATGAAATCCTCAGAGCAAGTCCTCAGATCCTGGGGATTTTTGCTCTTGAATCAAAACCAAAGCAGGCAGATTGATACTATCTGTGTTCCTCAAGACATCACCTTGCTGCCTTCTGTGAGTGAGCCCAGCCTTTCCCACATCTTCTTACGCCATAAGGTTTTGTCATGAATCTGTTGGCCAATGCACTTACCCTTTTCTCACTCCTGAAGGCGTCCTGGAGAGCATCACCCTTTTCTCTCCTGTTTGCTTTTTCATAACTCTGCAGTTAGGTGGTTTTTGTCCCCTAACTGGACAATGATCATGGTAAAATTTTGGATGCCATGTGCAGTCATCCACAAATACAGCATCCAACCTGTCTTTGTGTCATCCTCCCTCTGACCCCTCTTTTGTCTCTTTTTACAGACTACTCTCATAAGGATCTGATTTAATAGGATGTAATTGCTCTTCTAGCCTTGGGGCTTTCTTAGTCAATTCCTTCTCAGAGAAAGGATTTGGTAGGACTGATTCTTCTAAATGAAAGAGAAATGGAGAACAGAAACCCATTTTGGATTTAAGTAGGCTAAATGACTTGGTTCCCAAGCGCAAGTCCAGAATAGCAAAATGGGGGCAATAGTACTGCCACCTCAGTGGAGACAGAGCATCATGTTTCTTGACCTGCACCACATTTGTTTTTATACTGCTGTATATTGTACTTGCAAGAGGTCCCTTACTTTATTATGGCCTGCTGCTGTTTGTCATTGCAAAGTCCAAATGCATGAGCTTCTCCTGGCCTTGTTGGTATTCTCCAACACTTGTGGTGATCATTATTCATCTCAAAGAAAACTGTATTGAGGGTTTTGGGTGGGTTTTTTTTTTCCCCTTCCCCTCAGCTTTGGTGAAAGGATGCTGGCTGGAACAAACTTTATAAACTCTTTAGTCTGATTTTAATTTGTTTAGTCTCTGGGGCTAAGAGTGAAGATGCAGTTTCCGGTTCAGTCAAATCCAAAGACATTGGCTGAACTCTGTGTCTGCTGGGGCGTTTTGGGTCAGCGTCATGCTCCGAGATCATACCCGGAGAGAGGGAGTTGAGCCTGTGCAAGCAGGGATTTGCCTGGCTGCATACTGGGTTTTGTCATGTATGCCCAAATAGTATCCTTGCTTGACATCAGTGAGATCGGTGCTCCTTCAGACCACCTCAAAGTTCCTGCCTTTTTGGTATAGGACCAGACAGTTTTGAGTGCTCTTTCCAAACATATTCCTGATAACATAGCTAGATCCTCTGATAGATGTTCCTACCTTTCTGCATCTCCTGGGGATGCTGGGGAAGGTGATAACCACATCCACTGCAATCAGGGCTTTTCTACCACAACTGAGGCAGTTCCACTTTTAAGGCTTCCTCTGGCTTTCAGTGTGTTTTGGGTCCTACCTGAGTCTTCAAGCCTCTTCTCTAGGGGGTTGGATCTGCCTTCCCAAGCCAACGTTGTCTCATTGCACAGGTGTTAGCTGGCTCTTGAGACTGGAGAGAATTTGCTCAGTGTCCATAATAAGGAGCACTGTGTAGGAAGGAATCAATTAGACATTTAAGGCAAAGTGGGATTTTTTGCACAGCATGCCAACAAATCACTAGCCTCTGAAGAACCTGCCTTTCACAGGGCATTCCATTAGTTTTGTGAAAATGTACCGTGGCAGCAGTTTCTTCTTTGCGCTCCTCTGTTTAATGTTTTCAGCTGGTTTTTTGCTTTTTTTTTTCCCCCCTCTTCTTCATCCTGCTATTGGATGCCCGCCTATCCTGAGAGTTGGGCAGGACTCAGATCAGGGATTTTCCTGTGGTCAGAGATACTGCTCCTCGCTGGAATCCTGCAGCCTTCACAGGCTTCCCATTTGAGTTTTTGCTTTTTCCATGGAGATAAGTGGTTTAGCTGCCACCACTCCTCTGGGAAATGTTCAGTCACTCATCAGTAATCCCTCTCTGCATCTCCTGTGTCCAGTGATGAGACCATTATGTGTCAGGGCAAGATCATTTTCTAAGGATCTCAGTGCTTAAGAGATTCTCTAGGATTGATGTCTTCATTTCAAGGATTACCCTACTGCAGAGCAGACTTCATGAGGACGTGCCGGCGGAGGCAAGGGCAGAAATAGCAGCTGTCATTCCAGGTGTGCAAGACAGCTCAGTAGCTGCCTGTTGGAAACTGGTCTCTCACGGAGCCAGTGTTTTTGTAGGGCTTGAAGACCGTCCCTTGGGCAATGCCGTGGCATTAAAAGAGTATTTCTGGAGCTCCTGGTGCTACAAATGTGCATATGGGCCAAAGGAGCACAGGAGGTTATCAAACAGGTTCCTTAAAATGTGTGGTCAATACGTGTTTTCACATCTGGCACTGCATCCCCTCTGTCTCACGAGTCCAGGGGAAGAGTCTGTAGGGCAGAGGAAGGAAGGGTTGGGATCTCCAAACATTTCTGGTTGCTTCTCTTTCATTACACGCTCACTATTTGGTTGGTCTATCTCTTGAGGATTTCCGTGGAGTTTAGCCCACCTGTTTCAGAGAAGATCACGTTTGTTTCTAACCCTTAGTGGATGCTTTGAGACTGTTTTATGTCTAACCTCAATATTTGCAAGAAACTTGGTGATGTTATGTTGAGACCTTTAAGACCTTTAAAGAGCTTTGTGGATGGCCTGTCTGTTAGAGAAATCGAGCTGCGTGCTGTTGGTTTCATATACAGGGCAATATAATGCAAAACTTCCACCGTTATCATCTAGTTGTTTTAATTTGACAGTGTCTTAATAATTGACTCTTCTAAAAGTAGTTATTTACTCACACTAGTGACAGAGAAGTAAATATTTCTTGTAGTTACTTCATGAAATGTTCATGAGATCAAATAGGATATGAAATGATGATTATCACAGTGGCAGTGTTTTATAGGCAGTGATTGTGCTCATGATTAGAATATAGTTTCATCTTTTTTTTCTATGAAGTAATTACTTTTAAAACTGCAAAACTAGCTCTTCACGCTTTAAAAGCGGTAACAACAAAGTACTGTAATACTGCTGCAACGTCTTATGTGAGATATTCTGTCTTACCCTCTCTCCTAAAAATAACTCCAACCAAACTGCAAGTTGGTATATTTTTTTTTTGTAATAACTCATATGAACCTAACAGGCTTTATTAGCAAGACTGCTGAATTGGAGCAAAGCAGGTTTTATAGAAGGAAAGGTGATAATGTTTTATAAGGGTAGCGGGAACAGTCATTGTCACCTGAGCCGGGATTTAGGAAGCAGGCCTGTATAAATCTCCCGGCTATTAGACTATGAGCTTACGAAGCAGAAATGGGGCCAGGCGGTGTTGGGAGAGAAGGAACGCCGTGCGGTCTGTGAGCACCGTCCTGCCACCTGCCCCTCTGCTTGGTGGAGCTGCGCTGCGCGGTGAGCAGGTAACCTGCAGCTCACCTGTGCTCATCTTATTCACTGACCTCTTTTTAAGGAACAAACAGACAAACAAAACCCCCAAACATGATATAATTTGCGTTATGGCATGGTGAGAGGATGTACTTATATTGTAAGGACATTATTTGATTAAATAATTCCTTCTCGGTAATGAAAACCTAACCTCTGGTTAGTCTAAGAAAGTACTTGGTTGGGGGGGGAGGAGAAAACGCAATCAAAGCTGGGAACTAATGACTTCAAACCTACCGAATATAATTTCTTACAGCTATCTAAATAATAATCTAAATAATCATCATCATCATCAACCAACTTCAAGTTTCTGAAGGTATTCAAATAGATCAGTGGAGAGGAGGGACTGTACCGTATATAATGCCTTTATACGAATTCTGCCGAGCACCTGGATAGCTGAGTCTTGTATCTTGTCCTCCTTCAAATCCTGCTGTCAGCACAAGCTTCCCCATTGGATCTGGATGAGAGAGGACTGCTGGCAGGTTCTTAAGCAATGCGGTGAAAGTTCTAGTGTCAAGATGATCTGAAAATATCTCCATTTTCAAAAGGAATGCCTGGATTTCTTTGGGATCTGCTCGTGTTCACAGTGATTTACTGCTCTTGCCATTTCGTTCATCTTAGCTTCTCTGAAATGTAAAGTTCCCTGTCTCTTTGCAGTGTAGTATTGAACAAGGCTGGAGCAGATTTACCAGAAGCTCTAGTCCTCATTGCTAGGGAGGAGTATTCAGAGTTTATCAAATAGACATATTGTTCTGTAAATGCATTCATACAACCCGGTTCATCTGTAGGCAGCCAAATAGTCATCTTCCCCTCTGCAGGGAAGAAAATGCATAAGGTGTAACCTCTTTAAAAAGATTCCTGCTGTATAGGAAACATAATGAATGTGTATTTTCTCCTCGCATAAGATCATAGCTGATGTGCTATTTATTTTTGTATTTCTGAGCAGTTATGCAAAGACTGCTTTGTCGTCAGAGGGGTTTTATTTACAAAATAAATTGGTGAGATAAAGTCTCATTCATTTTATTAATAGCAGCTGAAAAGGGAGGCACAAATGTCTTTCTTGTCTCTCCCACTGCTCCATGAGACCCTTTTATTGAAACTCCCACAACTGAAATGTAAAATAAAAGGACTTTTCATCATACTAGTATACATGAAAGCGCCTGGATTTTGACCTTTGTTTCTGCCCATTAAAATACATGGCTATATAATTTAGTCTGTGTATGCAGGTAGAAAGACTCTAGTGTTAGCAATCCAAACTATTATTAAAGGGACATTAGAGGCCTAGTGTTCCCTTTTGTTAGGCTTGATTCTCTTTGGATTGCTTGTTTACTTTGAAAGCTGATCTACAAAAAAAATAATCAAACCGTGTGAGCTCCATGCCCCTTCTTACTGCTCTAGGTTGTACAAAAAGAGCTCAAAATAAACAGTTTGAGGAAGGGGAGGGAGAGAAACGCTGCCTGCGTCTTGTTTAAACTGCAAAGTCAGGTCACTTCTCCCTTGGAAGATTTTTTTTTGTTATTATTTGTAGTGGAAAACGAGAGGGTAAAACCAGGAAAATGAAGAAAGAAAACGGACTTCTAGTCCATAGACATCTAAGGGGTTAGTACTCTAATTGGAAAGTGCAGCATACAAATGAGGTGAAATGGAGACGAAGAAGTTGTTTTGAGCCGTCTTGGTGACCCTCTGCTTGCTGGGGCGCCGAGTCAGCCTCTCGAACCCAACCTCCGGTGTACATTCAGGATGGACAATACGATGGCTGAGTGCTCAAGACCACTTCTCTGAACTCTCCGTTCCAAACACAGCCGCTTGTAACTCTCCAGGGGTGATGCCAGTTGTTCCGGGTTTGAGTGGAGCGGTGACTTCAGTCATCGCTCTTACATGCAGCAGTGGGTGAAATGGGGAAAGCCAACAGCAATCCCTCGTGGTAAGTCACGGAGGCGAAATTTCTGTGTATATCCATGTTCCTGAAACACTTCACCTTGGCTGAATGTCTCATTGCCCCAGGGGTAAATCAGATGAGATTTCATCTCTGTCCTCTTACCAGCAGGGAAAAAATCCCACGGATATGTATGGCCAAGGCTCTCTGGAAACCAGAAGTTTAACAGGGAGAAATCTGAGAATAAGTTTTAAAAAAAAAGGAATAAAGCCTGAGAGGCGGGGAGATTTTTTGATTGCAGTCTTCAGCAAAGTTTTCTTATTTTTCTTTCAGTTTAATATGTTGGTCCTGATCTCAAACTTGTGTAGCCCTCCTAGCCAGGTGAGTTTTGGGGAAAAACGAGAATTTTGCTTTTAGGAAACAAATCTTGAGGATACCAAAATGTCAAATCAATGTTTGCACTGTATTCTTCTAAAATAATGGAAATTACAATGTATCTCTGCAGCTGCTATTCCTAGCACATCTAGGCACAGATGATAATTAAATGCAATCTGAATATGTAGGGATTTAAGATTGAAAAACTAATAAAAAGAAGACGTTTGCCATCCTTGTGCTAAATATTTTTATAACCTCTCGGTTCTGACTGGAAACAGCTATTTTGTGAAATGACTAGAACATGAAATAACACTGGGTAGGCTTTCTCATATTATAAATAAAAGCAGCAGCTGAGGTTTGAGATGATGCAGATCGCGAAAAGCAATAATCCTGTTGTAGTTATGTGGTCGCATCCTTCCAGTACACATCCACGAGGGACTGTTTATCGCTGCTGAAACGATATAAACTCTTATCTTGAAGCAGGAGGAAACTTGAAGTTATTTTCTGGCTGGATTGTGGGATTATTTTTTTTTATTTTCTGGTAATGATGTATAACTTCACAGGTGTCTTGAAGTTAATTGTATTTTGTGTTGCCCGTTGTTCTTCATCTGCTTCCAGCTCTTTTCTGTCGTTGCTCTTGGGGGAGGATGGAGAGGTCCAGGAGCTTGTAAAAGGACTTTGTTCATAACTAGGTGAAGTCTATCTTAAATGAGCTTTTTCAGGATTTTCAACCCAAAACACTGTGTTCTTTCCCCGTATCCTCTTGTGGCAGTTGTTTCCACTGGAAAAGTGAAGTCAAGTTATAATATTGATAAAACGTCTTCAGTGGGAAATAAAGAACTGCCTGTGGCAAAGCCCAGCTAACTTCACCAGTGCAGAATGGTGAATAACTTGTGAATTTCAGAAATGCAGACATCCCTGGGAAAGTATTCCTAAGGATCATGGGGTGATTTTTACCCCTAAACCTAGTAGTTTTCCAATGATCCATTGTGGTTTGTAGTAATCCATGGGGTAAACACTCCACAGTGGCTGAGAAACTGCAGGGTCTCAGTATAGACTTTTATTAAAGCCAAGTGGTCAACATGCCCTCAAATTACAACTATCTCTAGAGATCTCTTTAAACACTGGTTTCCTGTGTTAAAATTTGGACTGAACTAAATCCATGGAAGGTTTTTTTTAACGGAGGCATGTGTTTGTTCCCAGTCAGTACAAGATAAGAAGAGGTGTCCTTGGTAGTGTTCATCTGGAGGGAACAACTGGACCTCATGCATGATGAATGAAAAGAAAGGAAGTTTATTTTCTGCTTTTTATCAGCAGCTCCTGCTTGTTATCATTTGTCAGCTATCTCCAGTACGTTGTTTTCCTTCTTGGAAAAAACAAGCCTTTTTCACAGACCCCCACTTAGTTGAGAATATTTAACACTGCAGAACTAACCTTGCTCATAACTGCTGCTCAGAGGATAATTTATATCCCAGTCTTGGGCTCTGTTGGCTGAACAGGTCGTGATCATCAGGGAGTTGAAGCATTTGGGTTTCCTTAGGTGCTTTTGGTGGTGGTAGGGAATATGGAAGCACTGGGGAGTGCTGAGATGTCCCAGCAGCTTCCTGTGTTGCTTTGCCCCTTTAAATTTTAACGGGAATCTCAGTTTTCCATCTTACTTGGAAATGAGTGTTTCTTATTTAACTGTCAAAAGCAGCAGGGCTGTGTTTTCTTGGTGGAGGAGGACGTTGGGGAGTCAAAGATCCAAGTACCTATCCTCAGTGGCTTCTATTTTTTTCAGAAGTCTGGAGAATTTGGGGACCTCAAGGAACATACTTGGTAGTGTCTGTTCCTGATATCAGGGAAACCGTAGCAGCTGTCTTTTCTGCTTTGTAATTGTGCCTGCCGGACCAGTGGCACTGAAAGGACAATGGTGGGTCAGAGCCCCTTGGCTTGGTGCAGGGTAACTAAGGTTTCTGCCATGGTAGCACCAAGGTTTGGGGGGATTATCCCTAGGACTTGCTTTCCTCTGCCTGGTGGTCATAGTTGCCACCAGAAGTTTTTTTGCTAGATCTGGCTGACAGTTTGCCACCAATCTTTTTGGGGTCTGATCCTTAACACTGTCGCTGGACCATCTGCAAGAAAAACCTAAAAAAATCTGTTTTACCAGTCTTTGGGGAAGGTAACATGAAGCTACTCATCACACTTACTTCTCACTAGAGTTTCTCTGTACTGTAGTTGAGCGCTTATCATATGTTAGCATTTGGAGCCAGGTCCTCGGGTGACCTAAACCGGCACAGTCCCATCTGTCGGTGAGCTGGCATCTCCCTGCTCTAGGAATCTGGTCCCATTCTTTTAATGGTGTTACTTACCGTAGTAAGATGATCAGTAAGTTAAACGTTTCCTTAATGTTTTGTCCTCAACTACTGCAGCTTAAAAAGAGAATGAAAGCTTATGTCAAAGCAGAACAAAAAATGCTCATAGTAAACAAAAGCTAATGGGAGTAAATGCACTGTAGAACAGTATGTTTCTATGAGGACTTTCACAGATGATTTTTCGATGCTAATCAGGCCAAGTCAGTAAGAAGTAGAAAGGGTTTATTAAGTTAAGCAATGAGATAGATAAATGAAGTAAGAAGTAGAAAGGGTTTATTAAGTTAAGCAATGAGATAAATTACATTCCTTAGAGTGACTAATGTCTCAACAGGCTAAGGGTTAAAAACTCTCACTGGGCTTTTGTTAACCCTAAGTAAATGACAAGAATGATATGTTTTATAATATAACTTTATTTTTTCCAATACCTACGAGTTCGAATTGGCGTGCAATAAGCATTTTCCATAAATCTTGCATTGTATTGCAGTGCACTTGAGAGATGTACTGAAGGCTTACTTCACTGTCTTGAGATTTGTTATACGCTGTATTCACAATATTATGCAGATCAGCTGTCAAACTGTGGGATATCGGAGTTAAACATCGCTCTGATCCAAGAATAGAAATCAGTAAGTGTTGACTCTTAATATTACAAATTAGTGATTTTTAAGAGCTCCATAAGGAGCAGAAAAAAATCACCATGCATAAAAGCTTACCATAAACAGCTTAATTCTGAGTGCTGTGGTTGTCATTAACATCAGTGTTAGGTTTTCTTAAGAGTTCTGCCAGAGACTTATTTAGATTCTCCCGTGTTTATTCAGGACATTATTTCCCATAACCTCATTTTACAGAGCTATTAGTGCGAGGGGAGCCTGTTACTGACGAACAAGAAACTTTGCAAATTTGATCCGCGGCCAGTGCAGTGTGCTTTAGCCTTGAGGCTTTCCCATAAACCTCGTGTAGTTTCCTAAACCTGAAGAAATCCGTCTTTAAGGTACATAGAAAACAAAGTCCCACTTCCTTAGGTAGGGGACTTTGCCCCACTGACCCGTTTGAATAGCTCATGGTGAGGTAACTGGGATTTTCAAAATGCCTGTCCATGTGTCCCCATAGGGAAGGGCAGGAAATCCTTCCTGAGAACAAATTCCTGAAGTAGTTTATAAAGATTGAAATACTCAGTTATGTAGAAGGCAAAAAATTGTGAACGTGCCATTGTCGATCCCTCAAAATAATCCCATTAGTACAAAGGGGATCTGAATAAGAAAAAAAAAAATAGTGTGTAGAATTTACATTTCTCGTATGAAGTCACCTCTAGGAAAAATTTGCAACTAAATTTAATCTGGCAGTCTGAGAACAGAGCTGTTCCAAGGTGCGCTGCAGTGAATTGAGTTAAACTCATGCTATTATTCGATTAGCAAATGACTATTCTTAAATTACCCTCCTTTCCCTCTTGGAAGCAAGCAGCATCTACAGCCGCAAATGCTGGTGGGTAGAGAGGTGTTGCCTCCTCTGAACGGCAGAGGAAGAATAAAGCCTGCTTGCCCACGCTGGCTCTTCAGTTCGTAGGTTCTGTTGCCCCCCAGTTGGTGGGGGGCACTTGCAGGGGGGTTGCAGTAGTGGGTCATCGTGCTTCTAATTTTGCTGTTACAAAGTGGTAAACGGAGCATATTTCAGTTCTGCTGTCAATTGGTGAAGAGCTTTGTGGCTTAAGATTATGGATTTCTTACCACAAACCCCTCACTTCTGCAAATAAAATCAAGATGGGAAAGAAAACAACTATGCAAAGCCGTGGTAGTGACTTAAAAATGATCACAGAAGAGAAAATTTCATTACATAAACCAGGGCAGGCTAAAAAAGGCACAACCATAGCTCACTTGTCACTTCTTCTAAAATTTATAACTAATGCATGTCAGCGCTGAATGTGCTGGCTTTGTAACATCACGTGCTGGCGGAAGAGTGTTATGCTGGCTAGCTAACAGGAGTGAGCTTTGGGATAAGACATCAGTTTTTACAAAGTCTGGTTTTTTAGGTCATCTGCTTGCTTTACCAATAAAAACAAGCTTTGCCTGCTTGCTCACCTAAGTTTTGTGAGCCGAGAAGCAGCTCGGTTCCACCCTCTCTTCCGCAGCCTCAGCAAAGCCATTGCTGGTGTTCACTTACTGGCGACGATCCCGAAGCTGGGGAAAGTGCAGCTGGGTTTTAATTTTTATGATCCCAGATCAAGTTTCACTTAGTTTGGCCCTGAGGAAAATAGTTTTGGGATGTGTAGACTGAGCACGTTTACTCTATATGAGTCCTCAAGAATAAATCTGGGAATGCTCGCGCTTCACGGTATAGCACTTTCAACAGTGCCCTAAGCAAAACAGGCTGTTTGTTTTCCTGAGCACCTGTTCGTATAAATTACACTTTTATATGTACAAGGAATGTCAGACCCCAAATACATATATAGAAAGCAATTAGGTGATTGAACAGGCGAAGCTTAATGTCGGTAACGGCAAAGAAGCAGCTCTAGTGGATACCCACAGTGATGTGGTTTAAATTAGCTGCTGCACGCGGGAGAGAAAGGTTGGGTTGTCATTCCTGTGTGCCCTGGCTGCGCCTCCTTGTGTCCAGTGGTAAGCGAAAAAAAACCCCCAAAAATAGTGTATTTGGGTTTACTGAGAAAGGAGTTGAAAGTAAACCAAAAAAACATCGGCACAGTGTGGTATCGGGTCTTGGTTTGTCTCCATGTTAAGGGCTCTGTGTGTGCTGATCCCGTATCAAAACACTGCAGTGAAAGTTCCAAGTGTTGTACAGAAAGGGATGCTCAGAGATATGGAATAGTTTCAGAAAAAGCCAAGAAAGAGGCAGCGAAAGAGCAAGGAGATGATAAAGATTAAAAATATTGTGCAGAAAGTGAACAGGGACTGCAAAAATGTCAGGACTGAGAGGGTTTTCCACTATCCGAGAATTAGGAGGCACCCATGGACCTGAACAGGCGACAAGTTTCAACAGCAAAAATGCATTTTTTTTTTGGTAGTGAAAGTCATGCTAACAGGATATATAAAGCCAGAAACATAAACAGGCTAAAAAGGGGATTAGGTATATCTAAGCAGAACAGTTCCACTCTTGTCTTGCAACCCATCGTCTTGGTTTCATAGCGGAAGAGGATTCCTCTGGGAGGAATGTGTTAGTGCAAGAGTCCAAAAGAAGTAAAAATTGGTTAAAATCTAAATGTTTTTTGTTTAATTAGTAACATGGGTGGTGCAAGGAACTAGAGAGAGAGAGAGAGAGAGAGTTGGGGAGGGAAAAACCTTATGAAGTTCAACAAAAGTAAGTGTAGGGTCCTTTACCTGGAGAGGAATAACCCCACGCACCAGTACAGGGTGGGGGCTGACCTGCTGGAAAGCAGCTCTGCAGAGAGGGACCTGGGAGTCCTGGTGGACAACAGGATGACCATGAGCCAGCAATGTGCCCTGGTGGCCAAGAAGGCCAGTGGCATCCTGGGAGGCATCAAGAGGAGCGTGGCCAGCAGGAGGAGGAAGGTCATCCTCCCCTCTGCTCTGCCCTGGTGAGACCACAACTCGAGTCCTGTGTCCAGTTCCAGACTCTCCAGTTTAAGAAGGGCAGGGAACTGCTGGAGAGGGGACAGCACAGGGCTATGAAGATGATGAAGGGGCTGGAGCATCTTTCTTATGAGGAAAGGCTGAGGGAGTTGGGTCTTTTTAGTCTGGAGAAGAGCAGGCTGAGGGGGGATCTCATCAATGTTTACAAATACTGAAAGGGAGGGTGCCGGGAGGAGGGGGCCAGGCTTTTTTCAGTGGTACCCAGTGATAGGACAAGGGGCAATGGGTATAAAATCGAATATAGGAAGTTCCATCTCAACACAAGGATGAACTTCTTTCCTTTGAGTGTGGCAGAGCACTGGTACAGGCTGCCCAGAGAGGTGGGGGAGTCTCCGACTCTGGAGACGTCCCAAACCCGCCTGGATGCCATCCTGTGCCAACTGCTGTAGGTGGACCTGCTCTGGCAGGGGCGTTGGACCAGATGATCTCCAGAGGTCCCTTCCAACCCTTAACATTCTGTGATTTCCGTGAAGTTGCAGCAATTCTGGGTGGTTTATGCTTAAGAAAACATCAGTCAAACTCTGTATACAAATTTCACCTGAGCAATACTTTAGGAAGTGTAGAAAACACTTTTAAATTTCAAGTATGACTATATCCTTAAGGGAACACGCATTCTGGAAAATTGTAATTTTATTAATTTGACTTAGTTATTTTCTTCTATGACATTTATTTCACTATCTTTGCTCTGTGCAGGGTATTTAGAATATATTAGTGATGGCTTCTGGGACTGTAGCATTGCTCGTCAAAGGCTGTCCTTTCTAGTCGCTTGAAAATTTTCAAGCGTAGACTTGTGAAAAAGGCAACGCTTTAAGAACCAGAAAGGCAATACATTTGATCTGCTCTTGGTGTGAATTAATAGCTACTATGTTTCTTTTGCATTAAGTGTTTTACCAACATTTTCTCCCTGTTTTCCCCCGCTCTGGTTAAACCTAATGATTACCACATAAACTTGACCAGAACAGGTTGGGAGCAGGTGCGAACTTAACTGTTCAACATCATAGCTTCGAATTAGGCTATAATGAGGGAAAAAAATTATCTTCCCCGATGGCAAGCGATTGCTAACGTGCTAAAATACTACTGGTGATCTCTCCAGACTGCTCTGATTTCTAACATCATTCTGTCACACAGTCAGGATGGAAAGCTATGAAAACGCCCCGGTTTTCCTTGTGATGCTGAAGTTCTCCATGTCATGAAAATCGAACAGACCGGAATGAAAAAAAGAGGACTGAGCTGATTTTTCTAAAATTGCTCATTGCTACCACGTGCCACAGCTTCAGTAGTTTAATTGGCTGTTGTCTCACCCTAGTGAAGGGAGCGTTGCTTGCCAGAAGACCGGGACTTTTATCTGACCTTTTACAGGTCAACCTAAATTAAATTCTTTGAGTGCTTAAAACACATCCGCTCTGTGAATTGTGCCTTCCCTGTTCCAGATGGTGAGTTTTGCGTAAAGTTTTGCTGGGATGCTGACTTCACCAGGCATGCTGCCCGGAGGAACGGACAACCCAGCTCCTCTTCGAGGCATTCCATCACAAAAAGAGCATGAAAGCTCTTCCTTGCTGATAGGGAGAAAACAACTCCTAAACTTATCACTTGGTGAAGAACTTATGACTGCTGGGTTGTTAATGAAAGAGTGTGGTGGTTTAAGCAACGTGCCTCAGCTTTCTCCTTGCTTCTCCTGTGGGAAAGGACCTACAGGTGCAGCATCTGTCTGTGAAAGCCTTACGTCACCTAACAGAGAAGCTGAGGGCTTTTTCCTCCAGTAGGTATTGGAGAAGGCTAAAAGTCCCTGTAGTACGGAGTCTGGAGAACTGCTTCTGCTGCCTGAATTTGAGCTCAGCATCAAGAACATTTCCAGCCCTAAGGCCCCACACCTCTGTGGGGGGACTAATGACATAGGGAAAAAAAGGAAGGAACTGAGCAACGAGGGATTTCCCTGGTATATCAGAATACGGACAGCGCACTTGTAATATGCTGTTGGACAGAAACGGTTAAGGGCATTTTTTTCTGCAGAAGTTTCATCCATCAGTGCATGACTCAGGGCTTGGGATTAAAACTTTGTTCTTTCCAATTTTAAAGGCCGCTGACTGAAGAAGCGGCGCTCGCATCTTGTCTTCTACATCATTCCCATGAAATGGGAATTATTAGTTGTAGTGGGTTCAGCTGGAGGAACTCGGCAAATTCAAAACCTAGCGGCATTATTGAGGCCACATGCTAATTAAATCTGGATTTTCATTTGACCTGCACAGTACATATGAAATGTGCCAACCTTCTGTCCCAAACAAGTGACTCTGTTTTGGGTGGAGAGGTATTATTGGTTGGACAGTGACACTTTGCTGTCTTTTGTACGCTTAGAACAGAGCAGTTTAGAGCTCCGTTGCAATTAATCAGCTTTTGATTTTAAAAAAGTAAAATAAAAAGCCACTTGCCAGACCGTTACCAAACGCCTGGCTAGACGGGAGCAGTACTAACACTTTTTACTCCTTGGCTAACTGATCTCTGTCTTTGAGGATATCCACAATTTTCCTCTACAGCTTTCCTGAATGACTTCCTAAGTTTGTCACGCAGTCCTTAATGCATGATCTTTCTTGATCTCATGTTACATTCTGAATTTCCTGGTGTGATGGAGATTTCCAGCAGGAGCCTATAAAGGACTTTTCTCATACGGTAACCAAAGTATTGAATGCAGAAATGAACATTTTTTTAGCTGATAAAATTAGGTCTTTCGTGAGAAATACTGATTTGTATCAGTGTTTGACTCGATGTCCAGCTTGGTGGTTTGTGTCCTTTATATTTAGGAGCGCATTAGCAGCACCATAAGGGCCAGACCCTCCAGACCCCTTCCCCCAGTGCCTATGAAACTCAGCAGGTATCTCGAGGAGCAGTTTGCAGCACCCGTGGATCCCCAAGCTGTTGCCTTTGTGGTGGGCTAAAAATTCTGCTCCCTTGCCTTGCTCTGCTGATGCTTTTCCTGCAAAAATTAGTCCAGGTTTTTCAGCAGGGTACCCTACCTCTGAATTGGACCCGCTGCATTTAGTTCTGCCTCCTGTGAGCGCTATTTGTACTACCGATGCAGACTTAAGGTTCCTCTCATGCCAGAAGAGGTAGGTATTTTGTAGGAATAACACTTTTTTAGTTTGCTTTGTAGTAAATTTTGGGCCATGGTTCTCAAACCTGAATGACCGAATTGAGGTGCTTGAATATCTGCGTAAGCGTTGTCGGGTCTGCAGCATCTTCCCAGCCTTATTCCCCACTGCTAACCCTGCTACCCAGCTTACAGCAAGGACTCCGTGCATCACCCCTCCCCGTAAGCTTGGCAAGACACGTCTTCCTCTGTACCCAGAGCCTCAAAAACACAGTGTGTCCTCAATACTGTTATTTTGAAGCCAGCTGGAGAGAGAGGAAGGGGACTTCAGGATCCATGACACGGCAATAAAACAGCATCTTGCACTTTGGAGTCCTCCCCAGGTTTCCTGCCCTCGCCCAGTGGTATTTACCAAAGTAAAACCTAATTCTTACAGCACATGAGCGGGCAGATAATGTTATTGACAAGTTTTAACAAAGATCTCGCAGGAGATTTTTTTAAATCCTTCCTATTTTCTTCCTTCTGTGATCGTAATAGTTACCCCCTTAGCTGTTGTTGCTAAGCTGCCCTAAGAATTTGCATTTCAAAGCAATCTGAAACTGTCTTAATTTAAAGAACAACCTCAGCAAAAGCAATTCCATAACCTAAAACAGGAACAGAGCTGAAACAATCACCAGTACGTTCAGTGTATTAATCATGCCAATGAACAACTATTTAGGCTGCTGGGTGAACCAGAGGAATCCATTTTATAAGACGTGCAAAATTCTCCCATCAGCTATCCAGCGCAGGTTAATAACCTCAAAAATGATTTTGTTTCACAGCCAACACAGCTCAGGCTTGCAGGGAGGGGAGGGGAAGGTAATGCTGGCTTCAGAAAAAAGAACTTTAAGTTTGTCTTTCAAAAGATATTGATTCTGGTACTGTGAGAGCCTGGAGAGGCGTAATACCGTGTGGGACGTGTCTTCTGAATGAATAGGGGAAACCAAGACCAGGAAACAGATAGAGCAATTGAGGAAAAATGGCAAAGATGGACAGGACGGGTCTTATTGAACACTGTAAGCGAAGGGCAGAATGATATTGGTAATAAAGTCATTCTACCTGCTTTAGTGTAAAAGGAAGGCAAGGCCTGTAGGAGGAGAAATTCCTTGTTAGATCCGCTGATAACAGTTTGAAAAAGGAGCTTGAGGTGTGGAGTCTCTAGACCGTGTAGATGCCCAGTTTTAGCATCAGCCTTGGGTTGAAAAGTCTCCAAGGGCCGAGTCCGATGTGATTCAGCAGAATGACAAGGGTGCTGTAAATCGAAGGGGTTTATGTGCTGTAAATCTGGGGTCTGGCCAGCACCCACAGACTGTTGTGCCCGGAAAGCACAGCGCTTTCCTAAAGAGCCAAGGGGATTATAGTTAAATCTTAAAAGGAACAAAACTCAACCCGATTGGCTTGGTTGGGAAAAGACATTTATTTTTAGAAGCAAACAGGTTTCATGCAGACAGTTGAATTAATACACTCAGGTTATAAGTATTCAGAGCATCTGTTCTGAGAGATCTGCAGACCAAGAATTAGTCGATGGCACCCTTTGTGAATAATCCGGTGTGAATGTATATTAGGCAATTTCACACTCTTTTCATCAGTAATGCAGGTAAAAATCATCCAGTTTGTTTGGGTATGCATTATTGACCAAAACCTACAGAAGGACGACATGGCTGAAGATTTTATTGTACTTTCAAGTTTCTTTTGCTTGGAAATAAGTCACAATTTCTCCTGCAGACCTGCATTCCTGTTATCTTGGCTTCCTTTTATGCGTGGCAGACTGTATGCCAAGCCTTGTTTATAGTACATTTGGGTGCTGGTACACCCATCTGACGGTGTAAATCAGCTCTTCTCTAGAACAGGCGTCAGAGGGAACGTCTGCCCTGAAACAGCGAGGTCTGCATCAGCGTGCCTGCGCTTCGCAGGAGTCGCCAAAAAGCCATATACAGAAATAAGCTTCAGGCTTGTCATTCACCTCTGTTCACCTCTTTTTATTACTTAGCCTAATCTGTGGCTGTAGGGCTGCAGTAGCTCTCGGTGCTCAGTTTGCAGGTGAATGACACCAAGGATGATGTGGCTGGCAAGACCTCGTGCCATTGCGAAGCTTTCCTCTGTCCCCATTCCTCATGCTGTCCCTTTGCAGCCATCGCTTTTCTTCTTTCCTTCAGTTTAGCCTGGGCTGTGGGAAGGTGCTCCCACTTGGTGACCCTCTCTTCCCTCCCACCAGGCCAGCCGCGCAACGTGATGACGGTGGGGCACCTCAGGTTGTGCAGGTGCTGCTAAGGGCACCTGTAGCGCATCCATAACTTGGAAATTTGGCAGAAAGGTGGCCGTGATCAGGATGCTCCTCTCCTCTTGTGTAAAGGACAGCATGTGTGCTTGCGTGCAAGGAAACCAAAGCACCTGACTTGTTTAATGCTTTTCTCCTTCATCCTTCCTTCCCGTTTCACTCCTGCCTCTGGAGCATGGGTTTCTACCTGCCAGGTCTCAACGGGGGAGTCGCTCCAGAGGAGATGCGGAACCCAGTTTTCTACAGCAAACAAGCAGATGACAACATCTGCTTCACTTTTTGGATATGCTAATATATATCATAATTGCTCTTTCAAGAACGGGGGAGATCGCTTAGCACTCCATTTATTTCTTATCCAATCTCATTCCCCACATCAGATGACTTACATTTGTCCACAGGGTCCCTTTTTCTTAGTCTGAAAACACTTCCGTTTCATTCATTATCCGCTTCCTATTTTTCAGTGGGTTGGGGAACAACCATTTCATTTAGAGGGAGGAAAAAACAGGTTCAGAAAGGTGTTTGCTTTTCTTCCAGCTATTTGAAGGTGATACAGGAGTCTTGTCTTTGAAAATATTGGTAGGCTTAAAAATGCCTCCATCTTTCATGTGTAAGAAAGAAAACCTGCCTCTGACCTTTTAAGTACCTTTGTTTACTTTTTAGAGGGTACTTTAAAGAAAAAGAAACCAAGATTTAAGAGGAGTTTGCTATTTAATGGGTAGATAAAGTAGCTGAGGAGGTGAGAATGTTGCTTTCTCAGCCAAAAATAAATCACACTACACACTGGCCTTACACCTGAAAAGCTCTCAAAAGCAGCTACCAAAAAAATATGCAATTGTTCTGGGACGTCTGATAACGTCACTTAATAATGACCGTGTCTTTTCAACCACAACAGCATCGTCACTGTGGTGATTCATCCCATATTCTCTAACATTTCTGGCTAGCCTTGGGATGATTTGTTTTCTTCAGGCATCAAGGTAATTTGTAGAGGTGTTTAACAGCTGATTCAGATTGGAGTTGGCAGCAATTTCATTCTTTCCCAAGACAGTCAAAATTGTTGGGTTTGTGCCCTTTCAGGAAAAAAAAAACCCAAACCATACAAAAACAACCCCCCCCAAACTTGTGGCAAGCTGTAACCATATGTTTATAAGTTAATGTTTTTAAGTGGCTTTGTATACTGAATATGATCTAGCACAAAATCTGCGCTTTGCTTATGTTTGATGGAGGTAAAGTACGCAGGCATTATTAGGCTGTTTATTATGTTTTTGTTTTTTTCTGGAAGATGCTCGTTTCCAGTTTTTCAGAAAACACAGGCTTCTGCCTTGCTTATTAACTGAAGTATATAGTTTTTTCCTGGAAGGAGACACGGTGGTGAGCTGTCTGCAGATCCGGGGCTTGGTGATGCCAAATGGCTGTACATCATCCTGGAGCTGACTTTCGGCTGTAGGTCCCTCGGACAGAGGGACAGAGGATGTATTGGGGTCATCAGCAGGGTCGATCAGCTGAAAACGTTTGCTTCACCAGGAGTAAAATTCAGGTCGTTGTACAAGAGGGAAGCAAGCAGCTCAACTATCTTTTTGATTATTCCAAGTTAAATTTTAACCTCCCTCCTACTTCTTTGCATTATTAGAAGTCTTAATGGAGCCAGGCATTGCTTTGTCACCTGAAATCATTCTGGGAAGCTTGGGCCAAGTGGTTTTGATGAACTGAAGGACAAGTGTGGATTTTGGATCATCTTCATGCTCCTGTGAACAACAGCTCCTGTGTTATCTTATATTTCATGCTGTATTTGTGAAACATCAAAGTTTCCAAACTTTGAGGATGAGCGTATGAGGAGCTATCTACTCTTCCGTGTCCATCTCCAGTGGCTCTTTCAGACACAAGCTAACACGGAGCCCCTAAGCCAGCCAGCCACTTGGCTGACGTTAGCATGCAAGTGCAGCAGTCATGGCTGGAAATTGGTATGTTCTTCACTTCTCAGAGCCCTCAAGACAATGACCTCATCAAGCTTCAGGAGGATGAATGAGGCATTGTGAAGAGAGACGAAGGCGCCAGTCTAAAATTGCATCTTCATTCCCGAAGGACGCTGGGCAATGGTACTGATAACCCTGAAGCAGGGGAGAGAGCAGAAAAGCAGCCAGATGGAGAACTCCTGCAATGCAGAGGCATTATGCTGATGTAAATCTCACCAATTCAGATTTATTTTGTTTGAGAAAAATGATGGCTGGCCTTGGTAAATGTCTGAAGCGTTCCCGGGGAGAGAGGGTCCATGTAGAGGGTGGAGGGAAAATCCCTGTTTTCTAACTCAGACAAACCCCGAGAGAGCAAACGCATGGCCTAAGTCTTCCATTGCACCATCACACCAGGTGTCTGATGAAGTTTTATATTAAGTATTTATTTCCTGATTAATTTGTAAAGCAGATTTACTGAGATTTCTGACACCGTGTTTTGAACCAGGCTGCTCGGTTATTTGTCTGTTCTGACACCTCTTTTAATGAATTTTTTGTTGTAATTCAGTGTCCATGTGTTGAATTTCATTGTCTTTGCACCAAGCTGCTGGTATTTGCATTTGAATTGCTTTCCTGGGACTGTCCAAACTTTAATTTTCAATTTCACAATTCTTTTGCAGTTAGAGATAGCCGAATGAATAAAAGATGAACAATTTCCTGGCTCTTGTTTTTTACCCTTACGAATACTGCATTTCTGGAAACTTTCAGAGGAAAGGTTGTCTGTGTTTGTGCACTTTTATTTGTGCTCTTCAAATGACTCGAGAGGCCAGAAATGACAGTACAAGGCAGAAGGTAATGGCCAGTACTGAGGACAGCTGGGAGTACATAAGAGATGACGAATTTTGGGGCAGAGATCACTCTTCTGTCTGTATTTCTGCCTGTTGGGCTGAAGCTGGCGTGTTGCGTCGCATAAAGGTCGAAGTCAAACAGCTTCTGTTACTCCAGCATGTTTTAGAAGGCTTGAATGACACAAGCCTTTTTTTTTCACTCAGTAACGATGCTGTCGAATTTGGGGGATGAAAGCAAAGGGGGAGATTTCGGTAGTGCTGTGTACGAGTGTATGCTACAGACTGCTCTGCTTCTTAGAGCTTCATTCAGTAGCTAAATGCACAAAATCGGTATTTTAGTAACCTCTAGCAGACGTGTCTGTTTAATGAGAGAAAAGGAGGCTACCAGACACGGGGTGAGAAGGCCACGGTGGCTCTCTGTTGCCATCCCTGCCCAGGCTTTGCCAGCTGCGGAGTGCTGGGAATTGACAGGAAAGCAAGTTCAATGCCTGAGTGAAAATTCAGCGTGGCAGTCAGTAATTGGGGCTGGTTAAGTAATGGTAATGTGGTCTCAAATGACCAGAGTGGCTCTTTGGTGAGTTAGCTTTATTGATATGTCCCCCTAAATGCTCCCTTTACTTCTTGTATCGTTTCCCTTAGTTCAAAATAACTTGCTATTTGACTTAGTAAATGTGTGCGTCTATTAAATAACCTCCTGCAGAAGTCCGTCTTTTGCAGAAAGTGGGGTTATGGATGTACCTGTTAGTTGTACTCTTTTAAGTTAAGCTTTTTAGAGGCTGTGTCTTCTCCCACCCCTTTGCTCCGTTTTTTTGCAATGTTAAGTAACTCGCCGCAAGCCCTGCTAATTTAAGAGGGGAGCACAATGGGGAATATCTAACAGCAACAGCTTCCGACAGGGAGACACTGGAGATAATTTCCTTCTTCTTTTTCTTCGTTGCTGTTGACCAGAAGAACGCGCGGCAGTGAACAGAGATAGACTGTGCGTCCTGACTTGGATTCTTAAAAAAATGCTTTTAGAGCCTCAGGTTCTGGTTTTCCCATTGCTATTGCAATTTTTTTTTGTCTTTAAAATGGGTTTTGTCTTTAAAATGGGAAATGTTGTTCATTTCCCTGAAGGATTAGCTTTTTCCAGGCTCGGGACTTCTTGAGAGGTGTGTTTGTGTGCAGCGTGGATGGAACCTATTCTTTTTGTGTTGTATTTTTCCATGGTGGATGCTGCTGCCTGCTTTTGCTGGGCACCAGGACCCTTCCCACAGGGGCAACGGCACAGGGTTGTTGCTCCGGGGGGAACACATCACTTAACAGCAATGATTTTTACCTCTCCGCTTACCTTGTCCTCAAGAATTTGAGAGAACCTTGATCCACCTCAAAAGGCAGTTGCGTTTTTGGGTTTCATCTTTGGGATTTTAATTTTCCCCGGGGAATAAAGCAAATGCCCTTTGTGCTGCGAATAGTTTTCTGTCTGAAATGAAAGCAGGCTCGTTTTCCACAGGACCTAAAATCATTTCCCCGCTAGTTCTAATTAAGTAGTGTTTGCACTTGAAATCAGGACTATTTGTACAAAATTAATGTTTTCAAATGTGATTAAAAAGCAAATAGTTGAATATAATCTCTGCAAACTAATGAAAAAGAATAAAGTGGAATGGTTTAAACCAGCTTTGTTTACACTCCAGAGTTACTTTGTATGCACATTCACTGCTGGCTACACTTTTCCCAACCTAATTGCTCTTTTTTTCTGCTGAAGCAGCTGATAATCAGATTTACATGTTCAGTTTAAAGAAAAAAAAATTTACAAAAAACCCAAATGTTTACCCCAACCTTGATTTTTATTTTCTGTCCTTCCAAGTTTGAGCCCCGGGGTCAAGAAGCAACAGGGCAAGGGCTGTATTAGCAATAAGAGTTTGTGAAAACCTGCTTTCTCATCAGGATGTGGTCTTGCTGGCTGTTTTAAGGACAGCTAAATGATTCCCACTTTTACTGAACCGCAGGCAGCTGCACGCATCTCCAGCCCCAGAGAAGCCAAAGTGCTGTAGTTGTGTTGTTGGGGTTAATGTTATGAGACCCTGCAAAGAAACTTTGCTTATTCACATTGTCTTTTTTTTTTTTTTTTTTTTTCTTTTTTNTTTTTTTTTTTTCTTTTTTTGTTTTCTTCCTGGAAGAGGAAGAGCAACAGTTTGGCCTCTTGCAGGGTAAAAACCAGAGACACGCTGCTCTCCTGCAGTTTATATTTTTGGTTGGCCGGGGAGCAGCAGAGAAGGGTTCACAGACCTTGAGTGTTTGCTGCATTCCTCCTCCCTCTCATTTTTCGGTGCCGAAGAGCCTTTTTGGCAAAGCATCCCAAGCCCCAAATCTGCAACCGGGCTTTCAGTGTCTGTGTCAGAGGCAGGTGGAGGCAACGAGCTCAGCGACTCCGTTAGATTTGGGGTGGGATACTGAGGCACTTAATTACACTTATATTAACTTAGCTTTATTTATTAGTGTGTGCTGTGCCCTTGGGAATGAGGGTCGTTGTTGGTGGAGGAGGCAAGAACAATCAGCTTGCCAGTACTTGAACTACTTGAGGGATATTGGTTACACCAGGGTTTTCTTGCTGAGAGTTCATTTTCATGGTAATCTGTATGAAAGGAGCGGCTTAATTCTCTCTCTTTGAAATCAATCTGCACTTGATGCCTTTTATTGGAAGAAGGAGAGCAGCCAGTAGAGGGAAGACGGTATGGTTACAGCGATAATGGGAAGAGGATGAACTTTTTTGGAAACCGGCAGATATTTATTTTCTTCTTCAGTTAAATAAACAGAAGAGGCCCCTGCAACATGCTGCAGGTTCCTTGGCAATTATTACAATAACAGTGACCATCCGGGAGCCGTAATGTTTCATAACAATAAATAATTAACTCCAGCAAATTAACTCAGATTCTCATTCATCAGAACAACAGGGAAGAAAAGTCTAATTGAATAATCCCAAAGTCAAATTTTTCAGCACTGGAACAGTACGGTTCTGCTTCTTTCCTAAAAGAACTACTTCAGATTTACAAGTAGGATGGCTTTATTTATTCTGTGTTCGAAGGAATGTAGAAGTAAGGAATCACTAGTCTTGCAACAGTGGTGTTCCACCTGGAAAGTGCTGGCATCCCTGACCTGGAGAGGCATCCAATGCGCAAGGGAGAGTCCAATGTGGTTTCAGCCCCATCCTATTCAGAAGCAAAACTGGGGAGAAGAGGAAGAAACTGCCATTAAACTGCATGGGTCACATATATATAAAATATAAATATATATGGGTTATAATATATGAGTTTGGGGTTACATGCACGGGCGTGATCACTCTCAGGATGCAAACACTGACTGCTGAAAAAAGATGACACCGCATGTAGGTTGCAAGTATCAGGTTGTCTTAGCAGACAGAAGAGCCTGGTCATGCAAACACATCTATAGACCTGCAGCCAGCGGTAATTCTGTAATTATTTGCTTTTTGTCTCTTGAGTTTTTGACGAACTTCTGATTTTTTTCCACTCCATTTTTGTTGCCTGACAGTTTGCCCTCATGTTTTCCTTGCCTTGGCCTCTCTTGATAGATGATGGCTGATAGGGAGACCCCTTTTTTGTTAGCAGCGCTCTCGCAGAAAGCACTTGAGGTGGAATAGGAGCACACATCAAACCCTAAGCTTGCCATCAGCCCTGCGGTGTCAAGGGTAGCAGCTGAAATAGTGTGTTTTTTCAGACTGTGGTGGGTTTGTTGTGTTTTTTTGTTGGGGTTTTTTTGGTGGTGAGGACTGTAACTCATGCCTGTTCTTGACACAGCGGTCACCTGGGCGTGCTGGGGTGTTGCCTTGGCCAACTCAACATCCAAGTGAAGTCTGCGTGCTTAGGAAGTCTCAAATTGGAGGGGATAAAAAGGAAACAATAATAAAAAAGCAAATCTTTCATAGAGCCAGGGAGAACCTGGTGAGAAAAGCAGGCTGCTCCCGCGCTCCTTCTGCACGGCATAACTCTACTCCCCAGCCCAGGCCTGATTTTTGCAGCACGGCTCTTTATTACCCTACTCTTAATCTGAATAATAAATTGCTAACAAGTATACTAATAAAGGGAAAAATGAGTCAGCTCTTCTAGTAAAAAAATTGCAGGGTTTGATCTACTTACTGCTTGAAGAAACCTTAGAGGAACTGGAAATACGCTACAGAATTGTGGCAGTTACGATTGTGTCTGGATTGCACCAAATGGGAGGTTTTAATTTTATTTCATTTCTACTCACCTCTGAGTATTAAATAGCTCAAGAATGAGGAGGTTTGAAAGTGGTGTTTTACTTTGGAATTTCCTTCATGGTTTTTTCTGTCTTGGAGGTTGGAAATCGCGTGTGCTTTCTATCCCAGGAGCAAGGCAGCCGTAGAGATGAGGATGTTGGCATCATACAGCGCTTTCCCTACCGCTCCTTCGGCGTAAGGAGCGATACATTGTGCTGTCAGAATAAAAGATGGCTTTTGGAGGTGGTGGAGTTGTTTACTTTTGGTTCATGCAGCGCTTCTAGGAATAAATACTAACATTTTCATTTCCTTCCCCCCCCCACCCCCACTGCTGTGCACTAGGAAATCCATGAAGTGCATGTTTCTGAGTGTCATCTTCTGGACTAAACTAATCTCTAGTTACAAGATAATACAAGGATACTAAGATGTTACTTTTGGGGGAAAAACGGATCCTGCCCCCGGCTTTATGCTTCCATCTTTCTACATGACAATGATTTCTTTTTGTGGTTGCGTATGTTTTGCAGCCTGTTTACAAAGGCCATTTAATGAGTCTGCGTCTGTTGGTAATGATCATGAAAATAAAAATTGATTTTCTATTACAAAAAAAAAGGGGTGCTGCCAATATTAATGAAGAAACCATCACAGTATTTTTATTTGCTCTAAATTGCACTGCGAGAATAACGCTGATGTTTTCAGAGTTGATCGTCTTTTCCAAATTAAGCCAAGGGACCTCTTTCCCGGCAGCGTGTTTTGCAGTTGCAGAATCCACTCTTGACTGTGTTGCCACGATGCGCCGTTCCCAAACCCGGGGGGATGGATGTGACACCTCTAGATGAAAGATGCTCGGGCTCAGAGCACAGAGGTTAAGAAAGCAAAGGGTAAAAGGACAAGAGTATTTCTGTTCCCTTCCTCTCCCTCCGGGCCCTGTATTGGAGGGATTTGCAGGGACAAACCCGGCTAGTTTGTTCAATAAGTGTGTATTGCTGTTACAATAAATTTTAGCCTTGATTACTGCTTGGCTCGGAGAACTCACCTGTTTGTGGTGAGCTGGGGGGTTACACAAAATGCTTGAGACAGGATAGGAAATGTTTAATAGTCTCAAAAGCAGGAGAAGTTTGTGCTCTTCCTTGCCTTCTTCCTCCATCCCCAAAACAAGGTTTTGCCGTGTCAAGGTCTGCAAAATAGCAGCCCGCAACAAGTGGGTGAGTTCAAGCAGTCTGGAGGTCTCAGTGCCCTGAGGGACGTGGGGCTTTGCAAGAGGCAAGATCTGCGAGATCTTTCTGCTTCCCAGGTAAGGCGGGACAGACTGGGTGGTTCAGTGGTGTTTGAGCTGCCTGTAGAGGGGAGACTTCAAAATGTTCCCATTTTTATCTTGGAAGGGTGCTGGATGTGCGTGGGAGCGGCTCCAGGGTAAGTGTTGTGCCTCCGTTTAAGCGTTTGGCGTGTGTCTGCGCGTCAGCAAGGGCAAGTTTGGGCTTTTCTAGGCACAAACAATTCACCGCACGTCCCACGCATGAATCAGCACAGCCCCTTTGCTCCTCAGTTCATTTGTAGTGGAAGCAGTAATATCATCTGATTTGGGGGTTTTCTGGTTTGGGCTCGGCACAGACACTCTACTTCTAGTTTTAGCCCCATTATTAACCTTGTCTTTCTGATTGTTGAAATTGCTGAGTTATGACTAGACTTTGGGAGCTTGACTTCATTTTTATTGACCTGACTTAGTCTAAGCCAGGCCTGAATCCCCAGAGGATACATTAAATATCAAAGCGTTCAGGTCATTCAGGAGTGAGCCTGGCTTTGCCTCCTGTTTGGATGGTCTGGCTCAGGCTGTCCTAAATCTGTTCCAGTTTGTATAAATATTTGTTAACGCCGCAGAGGAGGGAGACAGACCTCCCCTTCTGCCCACTAAAATCCTCTGCCTCACTAATGTGTCACCTCCGACTCATTACTGGTGCTGTTGGTTTTTCTGATATTTAAAAGTTAAGCCCGTGCAGAGTGACCTTCAGCCGGCAGCACGCTGTGGCCGAATCCAGCCCCTGTACGCTCGGCATCGCTGACATAGGACTTCCCTTACGCTGTGCTTTCTACTCGCGTTCAAGATAAGTCTGCCATTTGAATTTTTTTTTTCAAGTGAGCCGTTTCAGGAAGAATTTGGCAAATCCCAGTTCTGAAAATTAGATGATCAGGGGTTTTTTTTGGTTGTTGTTTTTTTTATACAGGAAAGAGTTACCTTTAAATCTGAAAGCTGGTAAAATATATGGCCTCTGCTCTGGCCCTCACTTTCCGTAGGAAATGCACGGGAAGCCAACCTGCTCCTTTGCAGTCCGCGTGCATTCCCAATGTCTCTGCTTCGAGTTGGCCCAGGCTTGTTTAAAGGATTGCAAAGAAACGTTTCTCAGTCCTGTCTCACTAAATGTCGTGCTTCCGGTGATAAAACCTAGGTTAAGAAAAACCCCCAAACCTTAATCATTACTGTGAAATATTTTGAAAATGGTGGAAAAACCTTAAGTCAGGGTCACTGCATGTATGTTTTCCTTTGTGCAGTTAACAATTTTAGCACTAAGCGATGTTAAAAATTACTTCTGGAGCCTGTTGGAATAAGGAGCAGAGTTTCCTGTCAGGTCAGACAACACTGCTCATTAAGCACGATGAGCTCCGGCGCTGTGATGCTGTACTTCACCTGCTCAATTATAAGATGGTCAAAGAAAACTTCAAGACCAAAATGTTCATTTTTATGCCCAATGTTCTCTTTTCTAAAGAAAAGATGCTGTAAGTACAGTATGCTAAAACACACAGCCAGTTTTTTTATATGTTGTTCTTGTTTAGGTCTCATTTCCAGCTAAATATGTTTATTCCAAGACATTAAGTATTCCCCAGGTGACTCTTGTTCTTAAAATATGCTTAAGCAAAGGTCAGTTTAGCCCCTCACGGCCCCCTTTCAAAGGATAACATGACCATGCATTTTTCAGCTTGTCTTCTAAAATAAATTTGGAAGCCTCTCCAAGCAGATCATCGGCTTAACATGTGAAAATATGTCCCAAGGTTCCCTGAGGATTTTGACTAATGCATTTTCACTGAAACAGAGAGAAATTTTTGGCTGGGGCCACAGCTGATATAAATCAGCATAACTTCATTGGCTCCAGCCGAGCCTCTCGGATTTATACTAGTTGAGGATCCAGGCTATATGGAGAAAATTATTTCACTGAATTGACTGCTTTGTCAGAAAGATTAACCTGAAACATTTCTGCCATTTCAGAGCGAATATACATTCATGGCAATGAAAAGGGTTTCATTCATCAGGACGTGATGAATGAGGGTTGGCAGATTTTGACAGGAATCAGGTTTTTTTTTGTTATAGATCTGATACAGTTTTAAGTTTTGCTGAGGTATTTTATAAATGCATTTTGGTAGCTGAAAACACTTAGGGTAACTAATTCCTTCAGTTGTAGATTTCCTCTTTGAATTTATGATCGGGGAGATTTAACTTGAGCATTTTTATTTATAGCACTGCAGAATAAATAAAAACAAGGTAATACATTAAAAAACAGCGGACCTCCAGAACTGGTGAGGGAGCACTGTGAATACGAATAACTCGGTGATGTTGTGGCAGCGTTTGCACAGGTATGTAGCGCAGATTTAGGTGCCCTTTTAAAACATTGAGTTTCAAATAAACACCACACTGAACAATTTAAGAGCGGTGGTGTTGTGCTAAGTCTTCCGGAAGATGCACCACCTTGAGTCTGAAAGTCTTTGAACCAAATATGATGTAGATATGTCCATGTAAAAGAGTCTATGGAAAGAGAATGAGAGTATCATTGAAACCAAAAACATTACAGTACAAGAAATACATAATTTGAGTTAAGCAAATTCAATTCTTCTGGTTCGTTTTTAGTTTTTGGGGCCAATTTTTCCCCTGGAATGTTTAATGCTTCTGGATGGTTTTCATTCAACAGTAAGTGGAGGGAGGATTGATTTCACCTTCATTTCTGTACCAGTACTTGTTTGTTCATATGATTATCTCATGTGCTTTCTGGCATACCATATGTGCTGGTGGAAGTCAACGACAAGGGTACTTTTTTTAGCAGTGTAAAAAAAGCTCTGAAGGAATCTCAGCTCGTATAAAGGAGTCATTTAAATTTACCTTGAATGTACAGGTTAGAAATGTTTATGTTCTGTCTGTCATTGGATTCCTCTTGGTCTGGCTCCATTTACTAGCTGAAGTAGAGCATTTTTATTCCTGTTAGCACGCATCAGTCCAGGCTTGATGCCGTCTTTGTCAAAGCACTAAGTGGGAGGGTAGTGGAGACACAGTTTGTGAAATGTCACCCTAGTGTAAACACATTGTTCTGATCCTTACGCAGAAGAACAGCCGATGTATGTGTTTTCTTTAGGCAAGGGGAGGCCGTCGTACACTTATAATAGTCAAAATTATTCAAGGAGAACAGTGTTTTCAATGCAGAGGAGTATAAAAAATACAGCAATATTTTCTCTGACTTGTAGGCAGGTCTGGATTATCTTGACCAGTCGGCCACAAATTGACCTGCATGTCCTTATGAATGTGATGCTGTTGACTTCTGACCTTAATTGAATACGAAGCTAAGCGCTTCGTATTCAATTGCTTCTTTTGTTGGCTTCTTAAATCTTGGTCCGTTTTACTTCTTTCCTCACTCTTATTTTAAGCTTTTGAAATCGCTGGGTCACTTCAGCCCGGTTGCAAGCTGAGAGTGTGCCAGGGAGGCTGCTCCAGTTGGTTTATGAAGATACTCACATTATGAAGGGAAGAGCTTCTGGGTATTTGTTTTACCTATAGGCAAACAAAATGCCGGTGAAATGGTGTGTGGTCTCAACCTCTGCTGTGAAACATTCGGCATTTTACAAGGAAAGACCATAATCCAGAAGCGGAGCTGATCTTGTTTCACTGCGTAATAGAATTGGAAAGTACAGAGGATGCAGCATCAATCAGAAGTTCGAAGTTCATGTCCCCAAAAAGGCACCAACCAAATTTCAGCACGAGAGTTTTGATTTCTTAAAGATTGTGTGAGGCTCTGGGAATTGTCCCAGCTTTAGGCATTTAATATTCTTCACAATATCATGTTAATTAAACTGGTAAAGTGCCTGTTTCAACGCTACTTTTCTTCAGAAGGTCTAAACAAAAGTCACCATCTGCCACGAAATTATTGCAGAAAAACAAGCCTCCCTCTAGTCCTGATTCCTCTCTGAGCTTTCAGGTCATTCTGGTAATTGCTGACATTGCCTGAGTTCGTGTGTAAATTTTATATGACCATAATTTCAGCAAAATTTCTCCCAAATCCCTTGTTATTAGAAGTTGGGAAGGTGGTTGAAGGGAAGCTGTTGGAGCTTCATGTTCCAGTGTGCTTAACAGTGGGGTCACAGAGTCCTTTCACATCAGGAATTTGGTTTTAAAACATAAGTAGAGGAATAAACTGTTAATTTTGGGAACAGGACTTCTCAGGCAGTTGTACAGCTCAGGCGCCCTCTGCGTCCAAGCATTTGTTGTGCAGTTTATTATTGTTTCTGCAAAGCTCCTCTGCGGTGCCCGGACAAGGGCACTTTATTTAGGTTTTTTGGGATGTTAATCTGCTTAGCCCTCGCTTGTGCTGGTGAATCTGGGCCTTCCGTCATGTTGAAGCCCATCTTGGCTTGGGGATTTACATTATTTTTCAATATTTCTTTTTTTCTGTTGACCTTCTCAGGGCCGCTTTGAATGAAAAGTCAATCATCTCCCTCTCTGCAAGAAAATTAAATGATTGTTTGCCTTAACTGGCAGAGGTTTGTAGCTGGCATCGAGAGCCTGCCCGCCGCTGTTACCCGCTGCACGCATGTTATTTTTGCTGCTTCTGTGCTGGAAAGCCACTGTGTAGCTGTCATCTAGTTACACTCCTACGTACTTTTGGGAACTGCTGTGCCAGATGCCAAACCCCAAGTAGTCATTTTGATTGAATACTATTTACTTGGCATCCGAATCGATGCAGAAATAGGGCAGCGACTGAAACCTCCAAAGCACAGGAACGATGTCCAAGGAGAGGTGTATGGAGCAGCCAGTTGCGTGAAGGGAAGGCTGTGTCCGGTGAGCAGTCTTCAGAAGGTTAAAACAATAGGGTTTATGCTCTTAAAAAACCCATTGTGCATGAGTCTTTAAACTGGTTTACGAGCAAAACGCAATGCACGCTTACATAAGTCGTCGAAGTTACATATTCATAGATAATAGAGCAGAGCAAGTGCTGTGAGGAGTCTGCTGTTTTAAGAGACAAAAAGAAATACTTGGGCGTGAGGCAGCTGTACATGTCTAACATCGCTTCTGAAATACGTAGGATGACTGCGGGAGGTGTGTTGGATGTGATGAATATGACGCTTAAAATCATATAGAATGGTTTAGGTTGGAAGGGACCTTAAAGACCATCCAGTGCGACCCCCCTGCCCTGGGCAGGGACACCTCCCACTAGGTTGCTCCAAGCCCCGTCCAACCTGGCCTTGAACCCCTCCAGGGATGGGGCAGCCACAGCTTCTCTGGGCAACCCTGGCCAGGGGCTCACCACCCTCACAGCCAGGAATTTCTTCCTCATATCTCATCTCAATCTCCCCTCTGCCAGTTTGAAGCCATCACCTCTCGTCCTATCACTACACGTCCCTGTAAAAATTCCCTCTCCAGGTTTCTTGTAGGCCCCTTCAGATACTGGAAGGAGCTCTACTGGAAGGGTCTCCCTGGAGCCTTCTCTTCTCCAGGCTGAACACCCCCAACTCTCTCAGCCAGTCTTCGTAGGAGAGGTTGCTGTTTCATAATGATGTTTATTAGCGCTGGGGGAGGGATAGAGTCAATCCTTGGGAATCTTTGAGCCATCCCTCCGTTGGTTGTGAATGCTGCTGTAGCGCAGGACATAGGAGAGGAAAGAAAGAGCAGTTTGGTGCAATGATAAAGCGCCTGCCAAGCTCAGCTCACACAAGAAAATCCACGGTAACGTAGAGGTTTTCCTTTCTGTAATTTTAGATTTTGCACACACATTTAATGCTCTGAGTTTCCTTTTTTTATATCTCATTTGACAGAATTAAGGGTGATTCAGAGTAACTGTTGAGTTTAGACTGAATTAAGCTTTAGACAGACAATAGTTTGGATTTTTTTTTTTTCGGCTGTGCTAGCTATGAGATGTCCATTATGCAAAGGGATAGCCTGCGAAAACGCTACAACTTCTAATATCTCCAGTTTCCATCATCTACCCATTCCGGACAGGGGAAAAAGAAAAACGTCGTCTTCTTTACTCCTCCATCCCTGGCACTTATCTGGTCACCAAGAATGCACTAATTGATTGAAAGCAAAATGAGGATTAGCCAAGTAGAAGCAAGGTAAGCTGCTGCAATGCACTTCCAGGCACAACCAAAGCATTGATTATCAGAGAGGTTGTGGACCCTCCATCCCTGGGAGTTTCTGGGACGTGGCTGCTCAAAGCCAACCAAAGAGAGGTTGGACCAGGGAGCAGTCGAGGTCCACCAGCACGCTGGTGATACTGCAGTCATTTCTGTAGTGCATCTGGTATCAGTGCCCTGGGCACAGGACGACTCTAAAAAGCCTTCCAGTGAGATGCTCTGGGTTTTGTGTGTATGGTCCATCTAGAGACCCATGTTTATAGCTTCTTTTTAGCTTTTCATTCTCAAAAACTTTAGCAACTCTTATTTTATATTCCTCCTTAGAGTGAACAAGACTATGAGAGAGCTGTCTTATTTGGGTAGTTCTTAGGAACAGAACTGGTCTTGCAGAGAAACTGTTTATACTGAATTATCCTGGGAGACACTCTAGCAGGCTTTTCCCAAGAGACCCACCAACCAACCATCTCCGTTTCTCTGTTAATGTCAGTTCAGATTCGGAACATGGTTGGTGCTCCTCCTGCGCAGTGACGTGTTTGTCGGCAAGTTCCAGGCTATCTTGGTCTGAGAGGGACAGGGAAACGTCTGGCTTCCAAACCTGCTGTTTTTATAGAATCGGCAGTAGACTTTGCAAAGCTCTTCCCAAGAGAAGATATTCATCCTCGAGCAGAGTAAGCCCTTTTCAAGCATCACCTCGCGCGAAAAGGAGGAGAATTCTGGAGAAGTGAACAATTTTCAGGGGGAGGCCAAAACCCTGGACTGCTGTCTCGGGAAACAGCTGGCAGACAAAGGTCTGCGTTTTCTGCTTCCTGTCCAAAATATTGCAGAAAAGGTCTCCTTTTCAAGCCAGGTAGAGTGATCCAGGCGAGGACTGGGATAAAGCTTGGTGCCCATCACCACGCTACCACACTGGGGAACACTGTAGATACTGGATGAAGAGTAAATATATTTCAAGGTTTCTTGGAAACATATTATGCGATACAGGAAAAAATTACGTTTAGCAGGGTGGAAGGTTTTTCCATGTCTCTCATCTGTTGACATTTCTTCCAAAGTTTGGGTACTGCTAATATCAGCTGTTTCCTATGGGAAAAAGATCGAAACAAACCATGTCTATTACATAAGAAAGAAAAATAAAGCACCCTGCAGAACAACCTCCTTTATTTTTTACTTAACGTCTATGAAAATGATTAGTAAGCGAATACAAATCTCCAGAAAATAAGCATTCTGAAGCCTCGGAAACGTAACTTACTGGAGAATGATTTACTAACTCAACGTAGTAGTTTTCATGCCAGAAATCAAATATTCTACGGGAGTTTTGTCCCTGAACTGGATATACTGAGCACGATGCATTAAAAAGCTCTAGTCCAAGCATTATCTCACCCTCGGTGAAAAATGCCTTCTGTTCTGACTCCATGCCTCCAAAGACCCCTTGCTTCAGTTCATTTTTAAGGTCACTGATACTATTTCATTTGCATTCACAGTCAGAAATGCCATAAATTATTTGATCAAAACCTTTCTTTTTTTCCCTTCAGTTTTTCCACTCGTTTTATGTAATCTCAATTTGGTATTTTTGGAAAGCATGCCTGGCCTGCTGTGGCTCGCACTAAAATGGTCTCACTATGGAAATCTGCAGAGATTCAGGGTCACAAAAACCTGAACAGATCCATCGAGTGCCCCTAAGGAAACAAGTAGAGTTTTGTGTATGGCATGTTCCTGTTTACCCAAAGGTTATGAATTTTGATGCTAATTTTGTGTTGGTCTTGGAGAAAGGCATTTACAAATGTTTCTTGTTGATCTTCCTGTAAGCATTAATTTCACAGAAAAATGTGTGCTTTTGTGCAAACCTTGGAGCCTAAGATTTAAAAATAATTACTTTTATAAATCGCTTTGCTAAACACTGCCTGAAATATCTTTTTTTTTTAAAAAATTTGTTAGGAAAAAACTTCTCAGAGATACGCAGTTAGAACATAATTGCTAATAGAAAAGATCCCTTTTCTTCCCCTTGTTCTGTAGCCAAAAAGCCTTATCCTGAGACAAGTCAATCACTGGGAACTCCAGTCTCAAAAATAATAGAAATGCAATTTTAGCGAAAGAAAAAAGCAGAGTAAAGTTGCTACCAACCAACAGAAACACAGAAAATAATAGAAATCGCATAAAGAAAACCAAACCCCTCCTTCCCGAAAGGTATCATTAGCAGAAATACGTGCTGAATTGGAACTGAACTTTTCAGGTTCTTTGCTCACAAAACAAAAGAATGGGTGTAGAGCTGTGTTACAAACCCCATGGATTGTAACATATTTAGGCACTTCTGGTGGTGTTTTTTTTCCCATGTCTATCTGAAAAGCATGTCTTTGACGTTGCAATGGGGAAGCAATGGTTCAGTCTCTCTTTTTTGATGATTGAAGACTTTTCTCCGGTGGGAGCTGCCTGAGAGTGGGCATTGCTTCTCCCCCATCATCTCTCTCCGTTTGCTCTATTCTTTTATTACCTATTCCTAGTAGAGAGAAGAATCACAGCGGCCTTTCCACGGATAATAAAGGCATGTCTGCATATTCCAGAAGTGATGCAAATGGAAAAAAAAAAAACATCAAAAGCTCACACCCAAATTTAGTATAATTATGAATGGAAGAGAATCTCCTGTTAAGAGAGCAAATGACATCGTGCCAGTGATTTCTGGAAGCACCTGTAACTTTTACATTCAAGATATTGGGCTTATTTTACAATTTGGAAATGGAGCTTGGTTACCTTAGGCTGCCCTTTCACCGTGCGGTGTCATAGGAATGATGACTGATCTCATGGCTAGAATTTAAATACCTCTTGTTTCTAGATCAATAGTGTTATTTAAATGGGGTTTCGAGATGGTATTTCAGGTATCGTTCCCTCCTCTGGTTTTATATAGAATTTTTTTGTGGCTTGTCCGGGGGAGAATAGTTTGTCTGCAGTGTGAATCGAGAAAAATTTTGGAAGATGTGTCTATGAAAAGGGAATTTTAAAATCTGATCCACTGGAAGTCTTGAAGTATGCAGCTATTTAAAGTGATAGAATAGGTTGAATAAGAACTACTTGCAGATTTCTTGATGTAAAAATTGCAAACTGTTTTGTAGACAATATTTTATTCTTGATTTCATTCTTTTTTTTTTCCCCCCCAGAAGAAAGGGTAGAATACTTGTGCCTTCACATTTATCTTTTTAATTCTTTTGTTCTTTGTTCTTAAAGCTGTTTTGTAGGCCATGCATTTCTAAATCTCGCCTTCCTTCTTAAAATACATATGAAAGAATTCTCCATTTCGAGGGAGGACTATATATGGCATATACTTCCCAAAAGGAAAATAAACCCAAACTGAAAATCCTTGTATCCCATTTGGCTCCAAATCTTACTTTTAAACTATGTTAGAAAATTTTAAGGTCTGGATCCAAGTTAAACACAGCAGTTACTCCACGAAATGAGCGCTATACTGTGAATAATATACACATCCTGGGGTCACCTGGAGGACTATCCTTTGGTTTGTTGCTGCGGAGGAAAATTAATGACAGACAGATGTTTTACCCAAAGTACTTTTACATCTGGTTCAAAAGGTGAATTTACATTGTTGCTTCTAGTTCCTTGAACCAACAGAAATGTGTTTTATATTGGTGCCGAAACTGGTTTCAAAGGCGCCAGTCAGCTCAGCGCGCAGAAATCAGATCGCATATTGTTCACTGCCTTTGGCAATGACCTATAGACTTGCCATAATATTGTTGATAGTGATGAAAGGATTTTCAATATTTTTGATATAATCCACCCTTTATGGGCGTATGAAATGGTATTTTTGAAGGAAACGTGCTCTGCGGGTTTTTTTGCTCACCAGAGGTGCAGGTGACATTGTCAGGTTTTCTCAGACTTCAGCTAAGCGTATGAGTAGAGTAGGAAAAACTTCTTCACTAAAAGGGTTGTCAAGCATTGGAACAGGCTGCCCAGGGAGGTGGTGGAATTGCCATCCCTGGAGGTATTTAAAAGACGGGTAGACGTGGTGCTGAGGGACATGGTTTAGGGGTGGTTTTGGCATAGGTTTATGGTTGGACTCGATGATCTTGAAGGTCTCTTCCAACCCAAGTGATTCTATGATTCTATAAGTTGCTTCTTTGTAAAGTCCCTGTGTCTTGTGCTATAGAAACAAACAGAGCAAAAAAAATGTACCGACTAATTAAAATCCCAATTCAGCACTTAAGCAGCACCATCAGTGGAAAGTCTTCCACCTGGGATTAACTTGCTGGGAGAATATACAAGAGGTATAAACTAGCTGTTTTCATAGCGGTGATTTTGAGGCTGCTAACGCAATCTTAAAACTTTACTGCAAAATCAATTATGAAGAAAAGAAACAGGCACTGAGCAAGCAAAACATTATTACTTTAAAGCTATTTCATTAGGTATTGATCGGGCAAAGTCTCTCCTGTCATTTTCTTCCTGATACCCTGTTCAGATGGAGAAATCCAGGAAGATTCCTTTTGCCTAATCACTCTGTTCCTGTTTACAAGCTGAAATTTGCTCGATTAAATCAAGGATCATATTTAGTACTACAATGTAATTAACATACGTGACTTTCAATTGAGTATTGTCGTACGTTGTAGTATTTCCTCTCGTTTGGGTAAATAACCAAAGCAACATTACACCTTTATGTAGCTCTTCTTATGCTGCCAGCTAAACCATTACCTCGTTTGCAAACGATACTGAATTTTGGATGGTGGGTGAGCTGGGCAGGATCAGGATGTTACGTTTTCCTCTCCCAGCACAGCCAGCAGCTCCTCTACTTGACCAGCGATGCAGAAAGTGCAGCCACATGTTTACATCAACGGTGATGGCGTGGCTATGGCTTCCGTGGCATAAATTTTAAGAAGATCGAGGCCGGTTTTATGATTCCTCTTGAGCTACTATGGAGCTTAAATTGCTGTTCCCCGAAACCTGGCGGAAGGAGGGCTCCAGAGAAGAGTTTTGCATCCCACATCTGGATGTTTTTTGTTAATTCGCTTGAATTTTCCTGCATGTCCCCGTGACTATAATGCTTTTCGGACAGCGAGAGGAAAATTTAAGCAATTCTAAATGTCTTTCTGTTGAAGCCTAGCTGAGGACAGGGGAATCGATATCATTCAGGTAGAGGTTGTAGCTTCACTCGTTGCCTGGAAGCCTTCAGGTAAAGGCTAAGTGTTTCGGCGTGTTATGGTCAGAGGTTAGCTTTGAGACAGCCTGCTCGCATGTTGGATTTGGTTTTTATTTCACTGGGAATCTCTAATAATCAAGGATTTTACCGAGAAACTTAAATCTACGTAACGCAGGCTCAGGTTTTCCTAAATGTCTATTGATCTTTTAGATGTCCAAAAAGAAGAATTGATTATCAAAGGTGCCATAGCGATCCTTTGAATACTGGATGTTTTTAAGAAGTCTCCTCTCGGGCATTTTCAGAAGGTGATATATTGAAAGTCAGATGGTAGTTTGGAAAGTCTTGACCAGGTCCTGGCAGAAGCGGAGCACGGTTAACCCAGTCCAGTGGGATAACAGAGTACCTTGGGACTTCCGTGTTTTTTTCTGATACTTGATGGTTTTGAAGGCTTTTGGTATTTTATTCTGAATTCTAATACAATCACTCTCTTCAAGCTTATTTCTTTTCAATTTCATGCCATACTGAAATGTCTTGTTGGCTTAATAAATTGCCTAAGCACAAAAGAAAGCCCTGTTTGGATATTTATGTTATCATTGCTCTATGCTTGAGCAAACACTTGCTTCAGTCCAAAAATATGTGGTAATTGGCAAATATACTGAGAAATGTTATAGAAAAACAGAGTGTGTTTATTTATGTGATAGATATGAATGTTTTCTGCAGTTTGCTGGTCCCTCATCATGTGCTTGCATTGGTAGGAAATTATATCTTCTCATCTTATTAAAATAATTAAATACAGTTCACAAAAGGAACCACTGATTGAGACGACACTGCGTGTCTATTGACGTTTTTAACGTGCCATGCTGGTCATGAGAATGGTACATTGCAAGTAAACAGGTAGAAATACCGTATCTTTAGTGTCTTTTGCGTTACATGTAGTTAAAGAGTTTGAAAAATCTGTTTTTCATTAGAAGGAAAAGAAATTCCAATTTATCGAGTCATTTTTGTTTGCAGGTTATGCAATGGCTTATTTGTTCAATCAAATACTGAGAGGCATCTGCAGTCCTGATAACCCAAGACGTTAACTCTGCTCAGACAATAGAAGTTTGACAGGGAAATAATGTGCTTTAATGAAGTATTCATCACTTCTCCCCATTTTTCATCATTAAAACATCCATTTCAATTTAGAAATGGACCTGAAAAGTCATGAAATCTACCATGCAGAACAGATGGTTTTCATTGCAGATGGAAAAAATTCAAGCTGTTCCTGAACAGCAGTCTACATATTTTAAGCAATTAACTGCTTTTCTGGAGGTATAATAGGTCAATTTCTTACTTTTTTTAGATGGCAGAGGTTAGTTGCCCATAGTGATTAAGTTCAAATTTTGTTTTTAAACCAGCTAAACGGAGTTCATATTTAAAATACTACGTTTGATTAAACAGAAGATACACCTTTTTGGTAGAGTCTGGGGTAGGTAAGAAGACTGTCATAGTGTTTTTGTGGTTTTATCCAGATACTTTCTGCATTCTGAATGAACAGACACTTTTTTTTTTTTAATCCTGAAATCAAAAAAATCCTTTTCTTACCACCAGCAATTGAATTTCGGTATGGGATTTGTAGTCTCTAGTGTCCCTGGCTTCCTGCAGCCGTTTGTTTTGAGCCGACTATGGTGTAGACGTGCACGATACCTTCAACGTATGATGCGGATTTGTGTGGGACCAGTCCCCATGCCTGACCTGTCAATCTGAAAAGAGTTTTCCGTTTATGAGCTCCGGCAACCGGAAGCTCTGCCTGGTCTTTCCTACCTCTTTTTGGATATCATTTTAGTTGTTTCGTCACTTGAAGCTTTCTCCTAACTAGTGAGGACTTCTTGAGACTCCTGTTCTCTTGGTGGCCACAGTCATACTGGAGTTTTCTGTCCAAGTCCCCCATTTCTCTGGATAAAATTCTCCTGATGGTTTCTTACTGCTTCTTCTGGAGGTGGGAGGGCTGGTTGCGATTACTCAGTGTTTCTGTAAGACTAGCTTTAATTAGTACATCCTTTATTTGTTGTGATGCTCATTGCGGTTGCGTTTACCATACAGTTGCATTTAGCAGGAGCGTGACTTGTTGGAGATGGTATATATATACACATTGCTTTTTTTTTTATCTGTCTTTTACGTCAACGCATTTGAGGGTCATTAATGAGATTTCAGGAGATGAAATTCAGCCAGGCAGATTGTACAAAAAGGGTGGGCTGGTCTGTCTGATCTGGACTGGTGAATGGGTCTGAAAGCTGGAGGCAGGGAGGGATCCTGTCGCTCACGCTTGGGAGTTTGTCCCTCCGGAAGGCTTGTTCAGGCAGGACTGATCCATACTACAGGTTGTGGGAGGTCTTGTGTTCGCAGTGCCGACGTCTGCATAGCTCTTGTAGCAAGGACAGCTTACACAAAGTTTATTTTTCATCGAATTGCCAGCCATTTGCTTTGCTGCAGACTGGAGCTTTTAGAAGCGGAGCGGGCACTGCTTTGCATTGCGTTTAATTCTCCATGGTACTCCTTCCAGTCTGCAAAGAGCCGTTTCCCTAACTTTTCTGTGAGGCTTTAAAGCTTCCTTAATAACACGCCTGGGATCTGTGAGGCTTTAAAGCTTCCTTAATAACACGCCTGGGATCTGTTGAGGAATTCCTCTTTTTTTTTTTTTTTAAACGTGGCAGATCTGGGGGCATAGTTGAGCACTCTTGCCACACTGCAACACCAGTTAACTTGATGCGTCAGCGTCCATTTTCCCGCATGCAAGGCGAGATTTGGCCCAAGATTGTTTTATGCAAGACAAAATCCTTTCTGTTTTGTGAGAGCTACGGATCAGCTGCTAGCTTAGCACGGTTTAAGTGGTGGATGCTGCGGCCAGAGCGATTTAAACGGTTCCAACTTTGGTTAGTTTTGAATTGAAAATCTACAGTGGCATTTTATATTCCGTGTTCATCAGCTCCCAGAAGATTAAATATGTTTTTGTAGTATTCCAGACAGCGTGACCCCACTGGATTGTAAAATCCGACTACGGTGCAATATTTAACACAGTGATGCCTTCACTGCAGGCCAAGCACATTTTTTCGATGTATAAATACTGGTGGTTTTGTTCTCCCATTGTTTCTGCACTATCAGCTGTGCTCCAGCCACGTTTGGGGAGCAGACGCGTAGCGGTAGCTAATAAAGAAAGTTGACTTGTCATCTAACTCTTTCAATAGAGCCAAAGCAGCGCGCTCTGAAATCTGGAGACACGTTTCATTTGCATTTTTAGGCAAGGCTGGCATCTATTTAACCTATTAAAGCCAACTTTTCAAATGGTTTTTATTAGACTTCTGTTTTTTTTTTTTTCCAGCAGCGGTCCGGTCTGACAGGCTCCAAATCCAAATGACTTCAAAGGATTTTTCGCGCAGCTTTGCCACCTCCTCCCGCAGCAATGCCTCCCCGGCACCGTTTCACTTGGCGAAAGCCCACGGCGGGGTGAGGACAGGGGCTCTGGAGGAGGCTGCTCCCTGTGCTGCCCTTCCTGCTCCCCCAGACCCGAAACACTTCCATCGCTGCTTTTAGGTTTTAGGGGCAGAAAGAGGGATTTGGTAACGCTGTTTGGAGCTATTTGGGACAAAAGGGCTGGTTTGGCTTCGGACCTTATACTTGGTGCTGATCTACCGTTTGATTAATGAAACTACAGATGGAGAAAATGGAGATTTGGGCATCCACACTCCGGGTAGGATAAGCCAGCACCACTGCCACTGTCTGCTGCCCTCACCACGTGCTTGCTGAGACAGGAAAACTTAATCTGATCTGCAACGGAGAAGGGATTTTTGTCAAGTGTAGAACTTTTCCATTCAAAACATGCCATTTAATACCAGTAGAAGTCCTACTTAAAATATAAGAAGAATCAGTTTAATAGGTCAACAACTCTAAAAGTGCAGATTAGATGAGGTTTTGGGTCCGGTCCAGCGCTGTGGTAGCTGTATTGAATTAAAAGTTATAAACAATAAGGCGCTCTAACCACACTAGTAGGTTTTACAGCGGGTGTGGGTATCCCAGAGAATAAAATGGCAACACAAAGGGTTTTTTCCCCATCGTATGTAGAGAAATGTGATTATTGGTTAAGTGTCAGATCAGACATTACTGCTGGCAGCGGTAAGAAGCCCTTAAGTTACTTCACTTCTGATATAAACAACACATCGGTAGTCTGAAAAAACTGTGCGGCGAGTGCTGATAACTTTTAACAAAAATCAAGTTCAGCTTCCCCTTGCTGGGATTATTTTTGGGTGATTTGTTGGGAAGGTGACCTTGCTTTGTTTTGCTTTGAGCATTTTGCTGCATTCCTGGACTGCAAATTGCAGTCTATGCAAGAAGAGCTACAGTTGGGAGAAGAGTTGAAAATACATCTCTCTTATCAAGGGACAAAGAATACCCTGCTTGCCTGATGCTTAGAGCTTTAGGCTTTCCATGTTTTTCTCCTTCCCATTTTTGGGAGTTGCGTGTCAGTGCGAGGTGGATGCTGCTCCTGGGACACGTCTCTACGGATAGTCTAGAGAGTGGTGGGTAAATATATACACTTGCGTGGGGAGTTTCCATTTCTGCATTTTCTCATGAGCTCTCCTCTACTAATAAGTATTGTGTCCACCGACATTTGTTTGATTTTTTTGGTTGCTTATCAACATGAACAGGTAATAAGCTGCATTCACCTTCTGCAAGAAGGTGCCGCGGAGTGAACAAGTATGTTGAGTTTTCATCCTTACTGTACACACAGATTGGACCTGCTGGCATAACATCTTAGCCATTAGTCACTTAAAATAAACACCAAATCTAAAACACCCATAAAGAGGCGCCAGGTAAACGCTACATTCACATTCAGTTTACATTTTTAAAATTCCTCCAAGAGGACTAATAAAATCCTGCAAACATTAGGCGCAAGGGCCATAAAGAAGGAGGAATCGCATCATTTCTGGGTTTTTCTTCTTATGCTAATAAGCTGATAGCCTTCATAAATGAAATATTATTCCGGTATGGCAAACATCCATTTTCACAGTAATGAAACAAAAGGCATCTGTACCTCTTGACCGCTGTAAACCTTGCAAGCTTTTTATGAATAGACGTAGAACAAATACCACCAAAGACACTGCAAGCACTAAACCTCCTTCTCCTTCTCTCTCCACTTAACTACACTCACTCAAAATTTCCTAATATATTTCAGTTATAGGAAAACTGGGCATATTTATTCCCCTAGTAGCTTCTTTGTAGTCGTTTTCAGTATTTTCACTTGTAAACCTAAAGCATTTCCACATTTTTCTTGCAAACTTATGAAAAATAACCAGGAATTCAAAAATCACGGCACTTGCAAAAAATAGTTACTTTTTGAAGTTTAAAGCTTACTAAATTATTCCCACATGTGTGTTTTGTGAGCGTAGGGCCCGTATTTACTACAGGGGCATTGAGCCTTGCTGGAGGCAGAACAGCCATCCATCTTTTTCCCCAGATGTTTCTGGGTGGTACCACAAGAGAAGTTGGACGTTCCTCCAAGGACTAGATTTTTGCACTATGCCTCCAGATCTCCATCCCAAACTGCATTATTTAATGATTGGATGTGGGTGTTAAATCCCAAGGCGCTAAATACCCTTGCAGAACTGTTTGTTTTGCTGATGTGTCTCACTGAATACAATTCTTGGGTGGGAGAAGGTCCATCTTGGTCCGTGTCACAGTTTTGTGGGCTCCTGGAGCTTTCTGCTCTTTTCTAATTAAACGTTCTGGCTGACCAACACTATTTCTAGACTCGCTGAAGTGCTTCAAGCCTAAGGGAGCTTGGGACAACAGGAGCTTTCATCTGTGAATAAGAAGGTTTGAAATAAGAGCCTGAAATTTAGGGAAACAGCACTTTGCCTGAGCACCAGTGCTAGCAAGCAGCCTCAGACACACCGATACGGAGAAAAAAATAAGGTGAATTTGTGTTTGTTTTGTTTTTTTATTTTTTCCCTCCCCTCCTGCTGACCTGAACCACCGTTTACTAAAGATGAGGTAAAATCCAGCCTTCTCAGTGGAGCGAAAAGGACATTTCAAAGCAGTGAAGAGTTTATTAAATCACTGACCTTCTCAAGGAACAGTGTTTGTACACCCCTGTGAAATGACTTTGTCTAAATAAAATGATAATAATAATAAAACAAAAAGCGCCTTCAGACTTCTCCAGGGAACCTCTAAAATGCTCATTTTTGGAGCTCAGTGCCACCTGTCGTCCCCCCCCCCCCCCCCCCCCCCCGACGCCATCTTGTGGGGCAGGCAGCCATTACCGCCTGACACGGAGGTCATGTACCCGCTGCTACTTTAAAAGAGGGCGGGCCGCCCGGGCCAATCACAATGCACGACAGTGACGCGTCGGGGCACGTGGCCGGTGGCTATAAAAGGGCGGAGCTGGGCAGTGGCTTGGCAGTTGGTGGGAGTGCCTGAGGTGGTGGTGGGAGCTGGAGGTGTGTTTGGTGCTCAGGGGCTGGTTGGTGTGTTAAGATAACAGGCGTTGCTTGATGAGCGGCATCACAGTGTTTTTGGACCATAGGAGGTCACTACTGAGAGTGTTTGTGGGTTGGTTTTTTTTTCTTTTCCCTTCCACAGACACACGTTAGTTCAATGTCTCCTTGACCTCTGTGTTTATACACTCAAGGTAGAAGGTTAAAAAGTCATTTTTTTGGGATACATCTAAGCATCCATGCTATAAACACCTTCCTAATTAAGCCCTAGGCCTGGAAAACCTAGAAGAAGGGCAGTACTCTGTCAGCGTAGAAAAGCGGTAAATGCTTCCTTAATAATCATAGAGGTTTGGGTCTTGGAGGGCTGTCTCTGTGAGGAAGTGGTTTCTCCAGGCTGTCTCACCTTGCTGTGTGCTTTGCTGGAGGGCATCCAGTAGCACCCACCAGCTGAGACTTCTGTTTCCCGTGCATTAAGTGAGAGCGTAATAATAGCAAAACAGAAAATGAGCAAAAAAAAAAAAAAAAAATTATATGTACTGGAAATTAGCCTTTTCCTCTATGTTGTCATTTCACATTTCTCCAAGACAGCACTTGGCCTGGGAGAGTTGTTTTTCTGTCATGGTCGGGTTTGGTTTTCCTCATTCTAGATACACCTGATGATTAAGGAGTCCCCTGTGTGCAAATGAAAGTCACAAGCTGGGCCCGAGTCCCATGCCCTCCCTTAGCTCTTGCTAATAACTTCAGTGAAGTACATTGTTTGAGCTGTGTGGGCTGTGCCTGGCATGTAAGTGAAGCAGGGCGCAGGTTTGGCTGGTGTCTGATATACCCAAGCTGTTCAGATATGCTGATTGCTCATACAGAGCTCATCCTCCTGTCTGGGGAGGTAATTGAATTGCCTTTCCTCTCCCTTCCTGGAGAACAGGCCTTGTGATACGGATTTCCTCTGTGCTTTGAAACAGCTTGGAGCTTTTCCATTGATAAAAAACCCCATAGAAGTGTTGTTGCAATATTGCAGAAAGTCCTGCAACTCGAAGCATTTTTTTTGGCCTTCCGAGACCGTGGATGATGCTGATAAAAGGTGGCTTGGTGTTCGGGTCCCTGCTTTCCACTTTCATTAGTTTCAGAGGGTTGGCTGCTGCTGTGGCTCACTGGAGAATCAAGTGGGTCCTTCTGCACCGTTGCTCGTTACTGGGAGCCCTGCGTTAAGGCAGCGTGCCTTGGGAGGAGGTGGTGGGAGCTTGGCAGCGCAACTTGGGCTTCAAAGCAATCTCTTATTTTCAGTCCTTTTTTGCAAGATACAGAGAAGGAGACTGACACCCAAAATCTTGGCTTAACCCATTGAGGTGGTGAAATGCAGCAGCAGGCTCCAGGTTGGCATCTAGGGTTGAAGGACCTGCGGGTGCTTTGGGATTGATGTCAAATACTTCGCTGTCACTCCTGTTTAACCTGCAGGTGTGGCATTCTGCAAGGTCACAGTCCTCTGAGCTGAAATGATCTCTATGCTGTTGCATCCTTTAACTTGGGAGGCTAAACCCTATTTTTTGCCAGCTTTTTCTGTAAGAGAGAGCAGTCCAATGTAAACAACAGCCACGTTTCTCAGTGCCCACCACCTCAAATTTTTAATGAATCAATGGCTGTTTTTAACTCCGAGAAACTCTTGTAAGCCTCAGTCTTCCCAAGAGACTTTACTGCGTACCCGTGTGTGTGCAAGCTGATCTCTTCATTGGATTGCTTCCTCTAAATTGTTCCTGTCTCTCATTTGCAGCTAAGCTGGAAGTCAAAACGCTGAACCGCTGTGAAAAGGGAATAATCTATTTCCACCTTGGCAAAAATTTAGGAATACAGGAAATCTTGCAAGAGAGCTTTTTCTCCTAGGATTTCCAGTCTGGTGTGTAGATCAAAGGAGCCTTGATACGCACTTGAACTCTTGGGATGCTTATCTGTACAAAACTGAACCTCTAAATCTGTTGAGATTTTTCAAAACACTAGTTCACAGGAAATACTTATTGTTGTAAGGGGAGGGGAAAAGAATCCCCCAGAGTTTAGTTTTAAGTGGCTGTTTTCCAAAAGAAATGTTCCACAGCTGAAAAAGTGGGCCATGAAAACGACTTTAACACTAATGCATTACTTTCTTGGGTTTTCCTATCTTCTTGTTAACCCCACAGAGACCCTATAAGCCAATTACATGCATATTTTCCCATCCTTTAAAAGCTTTTTTTTTAAAACCCAGAATAATACAGAGCTGGGTAAGAGAATTGCACACATGAGTTGACTACTGATTGTAAAAACGTGGCCACTTTGGCTTGTTATCGTTGAAAATACTCTGAGAGCTGCAGATAAGGAGTTGACTCTTTCTCTGCTTTATTCCCTGTAAGTACATGATGGTTGTAGCTACCACTGTCCATCGGCTGACTTTTGGGTTCGGGGGCACAGTGTAGTCTGCTGTAGTTTGTGGGTGGCTTGTAGAAACATCACGAATTTTAGACATTAACCTGCAGGACAGCTTCGAGGTGCCACCGCTCTCCTTTGCTCTGTAGCCCAGGGTAATGGTGCAGATTCTGGTGGACTTCTCGGTGTTGATCGGGGAGCTGCAATCCAATCCCTCTACTCAGCCGTCTGAAATGCTAAAGTTATCAACTTGTGGAGGCAGGAAACTTCAAGGTGTTTAGATCTGATTTAGATTTTCCCTCCTGAATTCTCCGCCCCTGTGGCAAGCCTGGCAGCCTTCAAGAGAAGTGGCTCCCTCTGCATGCGAGTCCACGCAGCAGAGAGTTTGCTCCCCGGCTTAGCGCCTTTGATCCAAGCTGCCGGCGGGAACGGCGCACGTGAAATTCTTAATTTCCCTTCTGCTCCCAAAAAACCAAGAAGCAGAAGCAGAGGCCGGGCCTCGGACTGCTTAGGGATTTGAAGATACTAAACAGGATATGAATTTCACGCAGGCAGTTTGCTGGAAGCCGGTGGAAAGTGAAACAGGAGTATTAAATGCTGCAGCTCAGCTCCTTCTCTGTTTTGCGAACTCTGCGTTGTGTTTAAAATTAGTCCCTAGAAACATGTCTGTGGTTACGTATATTGGAGGGAGACTTGAGGTCAATGCTTTAAAAATGTACAAATGGTTTGGGAGCGTCGGGGCCTTTTTAAAAAGCGATTATGTGTGCCAGTCATCTTCAAGGGTGTTTAGGTTGGTAAGTGGCAGACCCTCACAGGGTTTGTCTCAGCTGCTAATGCCCGGAAAACATGCAAATCCTTTGTTGTTAGAGGACAGTGGTTTGCTTTTGCTGTTAGTGCTGGCTCACTGTGGGTTTTCTTTACGTGGTGAAGACTTCTCAACGGTCAGCAAAATGCAAGCTAATTTATTTTGAAGTGTTTGAAGCCTTGTGAGATCCTGGCTTACAAACCTGGGATGAGGTTCGGTTTATCTTTCAAGATACTGCTGGCAGGACTAAATACTATGAGGTATTGGTGAAGCTTGTTCGGGCTCAGACCACTTGTTGGACAGGCCTCACTATTGATTTGAGCAGTAGGTCCATCCAAAATTTTGTCCATGGAGCTTAATATGTTTTAGGCTTATTGGTCTTTCTGCTCTTTAAAAGCTGGGTGTGGTAACACCAAGCTGAGAACTAGCGTGGTTGTTTTAGTAGAGCGATAGGATTTATATGAAGTTTAGTTGCATGAGTGTGTGTGGTGCTTCTTAAAGAAGGATACTTTAGGTTGACCTAATAGGTCTTTCCCTTTTTTTCCTCATAGAGGAAAAACGGAGAGGTTTTCTTATTCTCAAATAAGCACATGTAAGAAATACCTGGAAATGCTGCAGGAAAGGTAGGTGTTGAAGTGGTGTTTCATTTGAATAAGCTTAACACAAAGCTAGTGGCAAATAGCTCAAACATAAGCATGTATAATTGAATAAATATTTGAAAGCTACGTGGGGAGGGTTCCTTGGAACAGATCTGACTTTCTTATGATAAAGTTTTGAAGGCTGGGTAAGGGTGTCCCAGGAGGAGCCTGTTTCTGCGGATTCAGCTTTCTGTTGCCATGAATACCTGTTGTCATGAAGTCAGCTCTGTTGTGAGGTCCACCTGTAGGCAGGTCCCCAGAGATTGCAGTCTGTCTGCTTGCATTACACCCGTCTGTGCTCCATGGAGTTGCTGAGTTCAGGAGTACTCCCTTGCCCGGATCTTGGCATGGGAAAGAAAACAGAGCAGGTAGCTACTGAAAGGGTAACGAATTTTTCTGTGCCGTTGTGCTTTCCTTGTCCATTTTTGCCATGACTTTCCTGTGGGGTTGCCACTGCGCTAATCCATAGAGATGAAATCTAGACACAGTATCCCTTTGCCCACAGGGAGCTGCATGGCTGGTGCAAGCCAAGGTTTGTGATGCTGTTACTGCCTGGGTTCACTTCCATTGTCCGATATCCATGTGAAGATGTGCACCGCAAATTGCCTAACAGCTTCCCAGTTTGTCACATGCCATCGCTTCCCAAGCTCATTAAAGCAATTCTCTTAGCTTAGCTTGAAATCTACCCAAATATATCGTGCCAGAAGGCTTTGTTTCCACACATGGAAAACTTTCCAGCAGCCTAGGAGAAACCTGTGTCAGAGGAGCTTGGGAGTGTTGGTAGCAACTGGTAACTGCAATAGCAGCCTGTGGAGCTGGAGCTGGCTGCAGCACGGTGATGGTAGCTCCTGGTCTCAACATTGCCAGGTTACAGGTTGCCTAGAAAGATGTAATGACTTTTTTTTGATTTGTGTGCTTTTTTTCATTACAAAAGCCCAGTGTCTCTTGACATACAAATAATTGAAAGAACCGTAGCAAGGTGCAGAGCACTTTCCTTTCTCTGATGCATGACCACACAGAAAGTCAGTGGCTGCTGAGACTGTGCCAGGTAATTGCATGTAAAAGAGAACAATCTGTGTGTGTATAGTTTCTGTTTCTTTGCATGTAGGTGTGTTGTTCTCGATTCAGCAAAATAGAATAATAATTACATCTGTAGCTGTTACCTGTCTCTGAAGAAGCTGGGGCACCAGTAATCCTCTCTAAGCATCAGATTGGAGCGTGGTTATCAATTGACTTGTGTTGCTGTTGATTAGAACAAAATACTCCGGCAACACAACCCGTGCTACGCATAGGAGATGACAACATGAATATTTAATCGTGTCTTTGTTAGCATCTATGTGGAAATGCATGTATATGCACACGTCGGCTCTATAATAGTGATAACAGGGAATCGTGTTTCATATTTCTCTGAGCTGTTCTCTTCCTCTGCAGGAAATAGTTTATTGTAATGCAAATTGCCTTTCAATGGATTCTCAACCAAATCACTTTCTGAAGGGAATTTTGTTATTCTAACAGTCTCTAATACACATCCAGTATTAAAGATTAGGAAGGTCAGAAAAACCTAGCAAAATTGAGACCACAGCCCCATTATCAAGATATGCACCTTTGTAATTACTGTGCATTAAAAGTGCAAGCCCTAATGCCTTGCATTAAGGAGCTGTATATGTGCATTTGTGATTTCCAGTAGATCAGATTGTAATTACATTATTTTTCTACTAATGTGTTTTAATTGTTGAGAAAAGCTAATTAGTAAGCTTTTTATCATGTGTCAGACAATGTAGTAACATCTCTTTTGGTATCATTGAGGATTCAAGGTTTACAATGTGTGACATTGTTATAATTAGCATGTGATGCAGCTTTAAGATGTATTAAAAGTACTTTTTTGGGGGGGAAAAAACCTGCAAAATATTTTCTAGTCATTAAAACAATGGATATTTTTTCCCGGAGAGCAAGTCATCTGTATATGAAGATCCAGGCGGAGGAGTTATCTGGGGGAGGAAAAAAAAAAACCCAACCACAAAACAAATCCCACAAAGCCTGCCTGAATATAAGGAATTCTATGTTTTGCCTTTTATTTCCAATTTGGATAACCTATCAAGAGGCTTCAGTTCCATTATAAGGAGTGCAGGATGTACCAAAACCCATCCTTAATTTTTTTTCTGCTGATGAAGACTGGAATGAGCAAAATCAAAACTGGTTTGGCACAAGGAACGGAGCATCTCTCCCTCGGCAGACTAATAAAACCAGGGTAATTCAAGATACTATGGAACCTCTCCTTAGCATGTGTGTTCGTTCCTGACAGAATTCGTGAAGATGCCTCTGTTTTGAGGCGCTATGTAGAAAGGTGCTGTCAGTTGTAAGCAGTATTGTATGTAATTGCTGAAACAGAAGGAGTATTTAACTAAGTGAGCTCCCCAGGCGTGTTCCTAGTGTCAGACCTGCCAAGGCTCATCCTCCTGAATGAGGCTCACCAATATTTTTTGGCCACTGGCGAGACTGTGTGTGACTCACTCTATCAGTGAGGCACCTCACGAGCACAATGTGGGGCTCTTGAGCTGTACACTGGGGGTGAAAACAGCTTTGTCCGAAATGCTTCCTTTCTTTAAAGTGTTGATAGGTAGAAATTTTGTGTGAAAATGTATTTGTGTTACAAAACCACGCATGTACATACATGGGTGCTGTTCTGCTTGCATTACATGTTGATCAAATCGGTGGATTTGCACCCATGGGACCAAAGAATTTGGGTCAGATGGGGCATAGTGGCATTTAAGAATGACCACAAGATGTATTTCCAGGGATACATTGCCCTCCTATTACTATTATTCTCCTTTAGTTTGGATTTTTCTCTCTGTTCTTCAGTACAGCTCTGAATTCAGAGAGTTTTCTTGGTAATGGTCAATTTTCAAGTTTTACTTGGGATGGTTTCCTCTGTGTTTTTGGACTAAAGCTCATTTTTAAAGATGTTCTAAGAGTGTTAAGCATCCAGTCTTAAGGAAATTTGAGAGGGGATGCTTCATGTGAGCCTAGAATTGTAAAGCGGTAGAACTGTAAAAAGAAATATTTAGGGCTTGATTTTGGGCCTAAATTAGTGGATTTTAGTAATGTTCAGATATAAATCTGCAGGTTGAAAGTAGCTGGTGCCTGGCTGAGGAGTGGGTTGAGCTGCAGTGGGGGCTTTGAGGCAGGAGGACAGGGAGGATAGAGCTGTTTGTCTGGAAAAGCTGGGGAAGATAAACTGCGCATAAAAGGGGGAAGACAAATTGGATGATGCTGCTGAAATGGTGACGAGGATGGAGCAGCTGCCTGGTGGGGCCGGAGTGCTCTGCTGGCAATGCGGTGATATGTTCGGGGTTTACGAAATGTAGATTAAAGCTGTGGAAAAGGTGGAGCACTTCAGGGCGAGAAGACTACTAGTGACAGGAGAGTGGGGATTTTAGGCAGAGTTTTGGGCAGGCTGTGGAAGGAGGCAGCTCAGTTGGTTGAAATTAGAGGTAATAAGCCAAGAGATCATTTTTTCATCTCTCCTTCCCTCACAAAGTGCTCCCAGCAGTTTGAATTTATAGGGAACTTTCAAAATAGAAAAGGGGCAGGTGAACTGTTAGTACCCATTCTTTAGAAATGAAGTCCTAAGAACTCTTTATTCAGGGAAAAAAAAAAAGAGGGGATAGGGCAGAAGTTAATAAATTTCAAATAAGAAAATGCAAAGAGCAATTTCAACAAGTGCAATCTCATTTAAGCAGGGCAGCCAAGGGAGAATCAAAGCTATATGTGTCCCTGCAGATGTGCCAGAAAGCCGAAGAATGGAGCAGTTGAATTAGGTGTGCCTGGTTTTCACTGAGGACCTTGATGTATAAAAGGCCTCTCCAAGCTCGGTGACAGGTCGTGGGCTAATAGGAGAGCTGGTGTTACACAGGACTGATGGAACTAATTGCGTTGGGGGCAGAATGGCACAGTAGAGAAGGGAGTTATGTCTATCAGCAAGTCTCACTGACTCCTAGATTTAAAAAAAAAACCCAAAACAAACCCAAACCAACATCAGGACTGTCCGGTGAACCATTGAACCATCGCACGTTGCAGTGGCTGTGATATGCTGAGTGCGAGCGGAGCGGTCGTAAGGGCAGAGAACAAAATAATAGTGGGAGGTTTCAATTACCATGTGTGCTCTGGGTAAATGTCACATTAGGGACTAATCATCGTATAATAGAATAATATAGGTTGGAAAGGGACCTCTGGCGCTCTCTAGGCTGGAGACTGCTGCTCAAAGCAAGGATGGTGTCCATGGGAGGGCAAGTTACTCCCAGCTCTGTTGAATTTTGAATATCCCTAAGGAACGAGATCGCTGAAGGATGGACCTTCCCTGCTGTCTCCGTGTGGTCAGTGATGCCCTTAGATTGCTGCTCAACCTTGTGCTCTTCAGTGCGTTTGCAAGTGAGCTGGAAAAAGGGGTTGGTGAGAGGCTAAGTTGGGTCAGATGGTGTAGTGAAAATCTGCAAGAGCCATGGTAGGATACTTGGCAACCAAAATTGGATGTCAGACAGCACAAAATAGTATATGTGGACCAAACAAACCTAACTATAGACGTGCAACAGTAGTCTCTAAATTAGTTTTGCCACAGAGAGGGGTTTGGCATCTGGATTTTGCAGAAAACCATACATTTAGTGTCGTCTTCCGTCTGTGTCAGAGCTGGATGCATTTTGTGATGGAGAAGAGGATGCTGCAGGACGCCAGCCTTGCCTGTGTGCGGGATGTGCTGCTGTGGCAGCATTTGGGCTCCACGTAGATCCCAAAAGGCCACGATGCCGAGGAGGAGAAGATGGCACGTTGCAGGCTGGAAGACATTGGGGTTAGGGCATGCCGAGAGCTCAGCACTGCAGCTGGAGCCACATAAATGTGATTTATGACAGCGTTGCTGAAGCACCTGGGGCTTTGAATACCAAACCTGAAACTGTATGAATGTTTGCAACAACAGCCTAGCGATTGCGATCGTGGGGCCCTGCAGGCATTAAGCGTTCGGAGGGATGGCTTTTCTCAGGCGCTGTGCTCTGTCTTGGGTGGTTCATATTTGCTAACAAGCAGCAAATTTTATACGTGCTTGCTGAAGCTCTTCCAATGGATTTGCTTATTGTTTTCTATTTTACTGAAGCCTACTATTCTATAACAGCACCTCTAAGACCATTTTGTTAAACATCTACTGAGGTCTAATGCAAAAGTAGTTGTTTTTCTTAAAATGAGTGCATTGTATGAGTTTTATGTGCTATGGAAGTGAAATGGTCTTTTGCAGCCTGGAGAGCTGTACCCTGTTACCCAAATCAGCTGGTTTGGAGTTTCCTTTTCTAAGAACAGACACTTTGTGGGACCTAGAGCATCAGTATGTCCTTTTACCTGCCCCGCTGTAGTTCTGTGGGGTGTTTGTCATTCGTAGCCCAGCTCTGAAATGTGTGTAGGATGGATGGGAGCACAATTTGGGTTTTTTGGACTTGAAAAGCGCTGAAGTTTTGCTTGCAGTTTTCAGAGGTTGTGCCTGCTGGTCGTCTGCCTGTGTGGGAACAGTTAGTGATTCCTGAGAATGTCTGTGGAGGTACCTGAGCTCGATTCCCAAGTTTGCCAATCAAGGCAGTTGCAGCAGTGTTTTAGTTTATTAAATTAAATTTCTTTTGCTGCTGCTGGCTCAAGTCTTTGTGTTTCCACAGACGGCATTGCAGGAATCCAGCTCTGCAAACACCAATTACAGGGGACTGTGGAAACCACAGTAATTGTATGAATACTCTAAAAAACATTTGGCTTGGCTACTTGCAGACTTGTTGCTGTCTCGTATACCCTGCAGACAGATGCTGTGTGTGGCTATTTAAAAGTCAGCAAGCAGAAGCACAACAGGTTTTGATGTTAACAGCTCATTAAAACGAAGTTTACCTGTTTCATATACTGCTGGTTTGCTGCCTGTCTGCAGGCTCCATTTCACCTTCAACTTCCCCAGCAGCAGCCCTAACCTCTTCATTCCTCTGTGTTTTCCCTTAAAGGCACACTGTAAAAAAAACCAAGTGCACAAAAAAGCCTCCAGCACAGGATTTTGCACTTTTACCCAGAAAGGCTAACAGCTTCATTTTGACTTTACCCCTGTGACTCGGTGTTTGTGGGGTCAAGATGTGTTGGACTGGGGTTATTAAGTATGGGCTCAGTGCTACAGCATCCCGACTTAGTTTCCAGCTCAGCAGAGTTGAGGAGCAAAGATCCCCAGGTTTTGATTGCTTTTTCAGGAGTAATTGGGACTTGTGGACATCATTTGCCATCCCTTTCTTGTCATTAACAGCAGGAGTAGGAATGAGAGGCTCACTTGTATGTTAGGTATATGAGCATGTTTTAAATGCTTCTGTGAGTATCCTCTCGAGAGCTGGTGGAAGTTAAAGCACAGCTTTAGCTGCTGCTAAACTGCAGAGTAGGCTGGTCAATGGGGCAAACATTTTGTGTGACTACATACAGTAAGAGCAAAATCATATTAAAATAACAATTCTATTAAATAAAATTTGAAATCTTCCAAATTCACAAAACTTACCAGCTGAATTAGACATTCCACTATTGTTTAACAATTTTTCGTGCCAGTTCACGGTCAAATACTTGGACAGAAGGATGCAACTTCTGCTCTTTGGAATGTTGCACAGAAAACTTTCTTCATTCTGAAAAGCTTCTCTCGTGGCTGCAATAAAACGCTGTCTGATTTTGCTTTGCTTGCATGGTATTAGCACTGATGCCCAAATACTAAAGCAATAAAAAATACTTGCTAGTATTTAAAGTGCTTATAATATTAAAAGAGATAGAGTAGAAAAGGTTAGCACAATCTGTAGAGCTTTCCATCTTTTTACATATGGTTTCAAAGCATTGTATTGTAGTGTAAATAAGATGCAGGGTAGAATAGTTATGAACATATTGCAGAAACACGTATGAGCCTTTTTTCATTCAGGTTGTTTAAAAGAAAGGATACTGAAGAAAATGTCAGGTTAATTGCCATACATAATGGTATTATAGTAGAGAAAAGAACTGTAACAAGCCCACGAACTAAAGCTAACCATTTAGCTGGAGGAAGGTCTGATTTCTGTGATTTGTTGAATTAATTTAATTTAGTGTAAAATTTTATTCAGCTTGTAAGAGCTCTCATATTCAGAAAACTTTCTTTGGTGGGGAACGTAAGAAAGACACAGACATTTCCAGCTGAAACAATGGAGCTGGTGATTTGTGTGCTGTTCAAGGAGAGCAGCTTGACAGCTTTTTAGTTGCAATAAAAGTAGATAAGATCCAGCTGGTACAGCTAATAATAACTATTTTTTTTTTTTAAGGAAGCCAACCCTATCTCTTTGTTTCACTAATGATCTATGCTGCTTAAATACAGCGAGGGGTATGAGCAAAAAGGGCACATGGCTGCGTATCTTCCCCATCTGTGGTCTGAGGCTGCCGTTCCCCAGCCACTGAAGCTGATCTGCTGGCTGCTGCACCACCACTCTCCTTGGCTGCCCACGTGCCACCCTGCTCTCCTTATGCCACCTCTTCCTCTCCAGAGATCCTTTTTAGGATCCTAGGAAGACTGAGACATAACATGCAAAAAAAAAATCCAGGCAACCAAAACAGAGCATATTGTGACAAAACCAGAAATTACTCCAGGCTGGGGACAAAGAGATGTTTCAGGTCGAGTGAAGTTGTAGCTCTTCTCGTGATTTTCACATGCATAAATGTTTTGATTGTTGTAGCAAAACCCATGATGTGTTATGACACGGTTCAATATAATGGGGGTTTTATTGTTCTTTTTTCATGAGTAAGGTTAGGTCATATAAAAAGGAGAGTAGCAAAGGAGTGCTGCGGAGGGGTCATGGGCTCATCCAGGGTTGGCTCCTGCCAGTGGTAGGAGCTGCTGTGGATTGTGAGGGTTTTTTTGTTATCTTTCCTGAGCTCTGGCTTTGCAAGGTTTTGCAGGTGCTGCCAGCCCAGATGCGGAGCAGCTGTTAAAAAGCAAAGCTAATTTTCATGTAGAAGAACACAGGAATACTTTACAGTAAGCAAAACAGAAGAGCAAAGCATAGGAAACAGTCCCTTTCATGGTGTTATCAGAACCATCGCATCCTTTGGGATTGTCAAATAGCTTTATTTTCCAGGATTGTGGGTTTCAGAGGACAATTGTTGCTTCCTCTGCCCTTGAAGTATTTTGCAGAGAGCTTTCCAAAAACCCCCTAATCGTGCTGCTTTATTTGCTGTTGATGCTGCTCACAGAAGGTGCTGCTGTTCCCTCCTTCCATGCCATTTCCATGTGTCCTGCTGTGTTGAGACTGATGGCTCTTCAGTCTGTAAGGTCCTCCTAAAGGTTTCCCTTGGGTATCCCCTGTTCCTAGTTGCCTGACAGGGTGGTGTGTGTTGACATGAAGGGTCTGTGCTCTGACTGTGTCCCGTGCTTCCTGCGGGTACCAACGACGAACAAATTCTTGAAAGTCTTAGGTGGTGATGAGTCTTTCCGTTTGTCATCCATATCTTTTGCAGATGCACAGTCAAGGTACCTAAGGCCACAGCAGAGCTCTCTTAGAGCCAAGTGGCTGGCAACAAAGTTGGATTTGTTTTGAAAATCCTTTGTTTTATCCACCTTAAATGTGGTTACTTTTGATGTTTAGGAAATGCAGAGGCTGCCCCTACTCACCTTGCTGTCACTTTCTGCCTTGCCACTGCTTCTCAGCTGTATGGCTTGGGAAAGGAGTCCCTCTGCTTTCTTGATGCTCTTCTGCTTTGATGATACCATTTGTCAGCCAGGTTTCAAAGACAGTTAGTTGTTCTGCTACAGTGGACTTGGAGGGCTATTGAGCTTTTTATTTTGGGGACAGTCTGGCAGAGTAGGTGAGGAGTGGAACCTCCCTCCCCCCGCCACGGACACGGATTCAGCTCAGCAGTGGAGTTCATCTTCCCTCTCTGGACGTGGCATCATCAGCCCAAACAAAGCTTTCATGGCTTTGCCAGCTGTTTATGCTAGGACAAGGTTTGCGCTATCTGTAAACTTTGGACCACAGCAAAACTAAACAGCAGGGGAAAGAAGCAGTTTTGTTTCGTACCAGCGATCATGATGAAATGCTGTTTTGTTGTGAGGAGATCCCATAATGTCTACACTTGAAATTGTTGCCCTCTTGTGCCTTACGCTTTCCCCCTCTCAAATAGCTTTGGTACGTTTGCATTTTGTATGCTCTTGAATATGTTAGAGTAATAGAAGCATCATTCACTTCCTGATCTGTTTCTCTCCTTGTCACTGTGAAATGTAGAAAACATTTTACATTCCTGGTAATGTTTACTCCCGGTTGCTGAATTTGTGACAGTATCTTTCAAGGACCCGGTATTTTCACTCGATGAATATTTCTCTCTGTTTCAATTCTTCTTCCCCTGAGTAATCTTTCTCCCTTTACTGATGTCCTGCAGAGCAGTCACCTCTCTGCTTTACTTAATCACTGTTTTGCTTAAAAGCAACAATATAATCTCCTCTTTCAGCTTGTTTTTTGTTCTTTTTTCCCCCTGTTTTTCCTTTCTTCTCAGATAAACTACCCCTTTCCTTGGTTCTTTTCTGTTTCTCCTTGACATTTGCTTTTCTAGCCTTTTAGTACTTCTCTCACTGTGCTTGTTGGTGATCAGCAACTCTTGGACCAGTACTGGAATACAGTAAACAGATTTTTGCACCGTGGCTATCTTCTCTATGTCTTAAGACTGTCAGAAACGCGGTCCATTTGTTTTTAGTTGGTTAAAAGTCACCAGGCTGTGATGGCCTGTGCTTTTTGTTTGAATGCGTTATGAGGCTGTTTTGACATCTGAGCAAATTATATTGTTATATTGGTTCTGCAGTGTAGTTAAAGCACTTGGTGATCAGTATCTCTGTAGACTTTTAATTTTTTTCATAATGAAAATAATGGAGCAGTTCTGCTAGTCTGGGACTAGAGCACGGGGGAAGAAATTTGGGTTCATTGTTCTTTTGGCTTTGACTATGCAAAAGTTTGACCAAAGAACTGTTAAAAATTTCATCATGCTTGTATGGGCTTGAATGCTAATAAGGAAACAGTAAATGGCAAGATGCTAAAAGATAATGTTACTGCCTAGTAACAGTAATTTGTTTTAGGGAGGAAGTTTTTGTTCTTCACCAGCATAGAAAATTGCATGCGGGCTTTCAGCAGTGACGGCTGCATGTGTTGAGAATTCTTCACACTGCGTTTAACACATCCTGAACACTTATTTTTGGGGTGTTACATGCCTTTGGCCTCAATTCTGATGTAAATACAAATGTTACTTTGCAAATAACCATTAAAGGGCACTTCCCCTTGCTGTTTTGTTTTACGGAAGGACCTAACCATTTTTATAATGCTACAGAAAATAATAATTCTGAAAGGAGATCACACAAGAAAGGGCAAACAGAAACCACAGAGATGTAGAAGAGAACTGATTTCCTTTGGCCGTGTCCAGGTTTCCCCGTTGGCTAGTAAGAGCAATATATTTGGACAAGATTTTAGCAGGAGGGCTCCTTATGGTTTGGAACACTTATTTCAAGTTTACTTAATTGAAGAACAAATGGGTTTGAAAAAGGTTTACCTGTGCTGGTGTGTCTGTGGCCCTTGGACTATTACTCACTGCTGCTCTTCCATGTGGGTGGTGATGAACTTGCAGCACGTAGTCCAAGGGTGGTGAAAAGAGACTTTGGGGCCTTGAGATGGTTAGTAAGGGAATGTGGCGCACAGTTTATCTTTTCTTCGTGTCTTCCAGTTGTGGGCAGTGACACTGGGAGAAAGAAACGCGCTCAATCTGTTAAGACATGGCTCCTTAACTGGTGTCACCACCACAGTTTTGGGTTTTTTGAGAATGGGATGGCCTACAGGGCACCAAGCCTGCTGTCGTCAGGTGGGGTTCATCTTTCTTGGAGGGGGGGGAGGTCTCTGCTCGCTCAGTAGCGGGGCTCATTGACGGACTTAATGGGAGAGGTGAGTATTATCAGACTTGCCCGTGACAAGGCAAGGGATGGCACCTCAAGGTTTGAGGGGTGGGGTGCTAGCGAAAGCCGTTGCTCTGAGATGTGATGGGTACACTGCAGCACACTTGGAAGTCTTATGGAGATGAGCCAGGGACCCCTGAGGCAGTGGGAGCCAGCAGGGAATCATGCCTGACAAATTTGGTGACCACCTACAATGGCGTTATAGCATTGGTGGATAAGGGGAGAGCAAGAGATGTAATCTATCTGGACTTGTGCAAAGCCTTTGACTCTGTCCCACACAACATCCTGGTCTCTAAGAGGCACGGATTTGATGGATGGACCACTCATGGGATGAGGAACTGGCTGAATGGCTGCACTCAGAGTTGCAGTCAATGGGTCGACGTCTGAGTGGCGAGCAGTGACAAGTGGTGTTCCTCAGGGGTCGGTACTGGGACCAGTGTTATTAACATCTTGGTTGGCGACATGGATGTTGGGAGTGCACCCGCAGCAAGTTTGCTGACAACAGCATGCTGGAGGGGAGGGATGCATGGATGGGCTTGAGAGGTGGGCCCATGTCAACCTTGTGAAGTTCAACCAGGCCAAGTGCAAGATCCTGCATGTGGGTTGGGGCAATCCCAAGCACAAATCCAGGCTGGGTGGAGAATGGCTGGAGAGCAGCCCTGAGGAGAGGGATTTGGGGGTGTTGGTGGGGGAGAAGCTCACCAGGAGCCGGCACCGTGTGCTGGCAGCCCAGAACCCCCCCGTCCTTTGGGCTGCATCCCCAGAGCATGGGCAGCAGGGCGGGCGGGGGGCGGGGGGAGATTCTGCCCCTCTGCTCCGCTTGCGGGAGACCCCACCTGGAATACTGGGTCCAGCTGTGGAGTCCCCAACATAAGGAGGAGGAACATGGACCTGCTGGAGCGGGTCTAGAGGAGGCCATGAAGATGATGCAAGGGCTGGAGCCCCTCTGCTGTGAGGACAGGCTGGGAGAGTTGGGGGTGTACAGCCTGGGGAGATCTTAGAGCCCCTTCCAGTACCTAAAATGGGCCTCCAGGAAAGTTGGAGAGGGACTTTTTACAAGGACATGTAGTGACAGGATGGGGGGTGATGGCTTCAAACTGGCAGAGGGGAGATTGCAATTCGATCTCAGGAAGAAATTGCTGCCTGTGAGGGTGGTGAGCTCCTGGCTGGGGTTGCCCAGAGAAGCTGTGGCTGCCCCATCCCTGGAGGGGTTCAAGGCCAGGTTGGACGGGGCTTGGAGCAACCTGGTCTAGTGGGAGGTGTCCCTGCCCAGGGCAGGGGGTGGGACTGGATGGGCCTTAAGGTCCCTTCCAACCTACACCATTCCATGATTCTGTCTTTATCCCTTTTTTGTATTTGTCTAATTCATGTTGTCTAAAGACAAAGTCCTTCCTCTAGCCTTGTTTCTCCCCGCTCCCCCCTCCCCCGCCCCAGCTTGGTGAAGAAAGAGTTGCTTGACACTGTCTTTTGCTCCTTACCCTCCCTCTTCCCACATGCCAGGGGAGGACAGTGCTGACTTGACCCTACTAAAACTCTAGTGGTTGTAGTGAAAAACCCCTTTTTCCTCCCCTTCCACCCTTAGTACCTTTTCTACCCTTACCCCTTTGCAGGGCTGGAGCTGATGGCATGATTTTAAGTGCAGAGTGCAAAACTTTTTGCTGAGCCTAAGACATGGTGCTCGGCAAGGGCAAAATACAGAGGTTGATGTAATTTAAATTTCAGCAGCGTTGTTTCAGGTAATGTGATTAAATGACATTCTAAGTGTTTCGCAACACCAGGCGCAGAGTCCCAAGCTGCACGTGTGCTGTGTGGGAGCATCCAGGAGGGCTAATCCCTGTGGAAAGGGGGGTGAACGATGAGTTGCACCCCTGCAGGGATATTCTTGTCTGGATTTAAAGTCTCCCTGGCTAGGTTTAGCGTGACTCACCTGCAATACCGATGAAGCAAACCACATGAAGGCCACGCCATTCGGAAGAAGAGCCTGTGCAGACGCTGGAGGATAAATAACTATTCAATATTAATCTGGATTAATTTTTCTGAGTGTTCCCCTGTAGGAAACCTTAGCTGGGGTTTGAGGCAAACAGTTTAAATCCCTGAAGTCTGTGTAGTTGTGCAGTGTGATTACTGAGATAAGAATATACTAGAAAAAAAAAATCTTAGCTGCATCACTGATATGCTTTTTTTTTTTTTCCCCTTTAACTTTTCTGCCTCATTCAGCTGGAACTCACTGTAATTCATCGAGCAAAGTATTTCAAACTGCAGTTGCTGTGGAGGGATCAGAAGCTGGGGAGTGTTTTTTTTCTGGAGTCAGGGCAGTGGAGATGAGTGGAGGAGCTTTTATATTCCTAGGGAGGCTGTGGCTCCTGAGCTCGTCTGACTTGGGCTGTGGACAGGTGTCGGCAGCTTTATAGTGTCCTCCAGGTTGTATTTTCTGAGTGGCTCTTTGTGCACCGGCGTTGATTCCTCGGGATATGAGGGAGGCGTGTGTTGACTATGGTCCTTCCAAAGCGGCGTGCTGGTTTTGGCTGGGGTAGAGTTAATTTTCATCTTAGTAGCTGGTATGGGGGCTGTGTTTTGGATTGGTGCTGCAAACAGCATGGATAACACAGGGATGTTTTCCTTATGGCCCAGCAGTGCTGGCACAGGGTCAAGGCCTTGTCTGCTTCTCACACCGCACCACCAGTGAGCAGGTGTTGGAGGGGGGGACACAGCCTGGACAGCTGACCCCAACTGACAGAAGTGCTCGTACGCTCAGCAGATCAACTGGGGGAAGAAGGAAGGAAGGAGGGGGACATTGGGAGTCACAGTGTTTGTCTTTCCAAGTAATGGTTACGTGTGATGGAGCCGTCCTTTCAGGGAGATGGCTGAACACCTGCCTGCCGATGGGGAAGCAGTGGATGAATTCCTTATTTTGTTTTCTTGTGCGCATGGCTCTTGCTCTAACTAGTAAACTCTCTTTATCTCAGCTCTGGTTCTCACCCCCATCCCACTGGGCAGGAGTGAGCGAGCAGCTGCATGGTGCTTAGCTGCTGGCTGGGGTTAAACCGCAACAAGAGGGCAGCTGTTTTCTGCTTCTTGGCTGTGCTGTTTTGTGTAAGTCCTCGGTAGCAGCCTTCTGGCGCAGATGTTACATGGAGTTTAGTGACATTGCATTGCATTTAAGCTGGAGTGCTGCCGCAAACTGCTTTGTAGCAGTAGAGATGAACCAGTGGGGAAGGAAATTTTATGACACCTTGGCCCTCAAACCTTCTGAATCATACAATCATAGAATAGTTCAGGTTGGAAGGGACCTTGCAGATCATCGAGTTCCAACCCCCCTGCCATAGGCAGGGACACCTCCCACTAGACCAGGTTGCCCAAGGCCACGTCCAGCCTGGCCTTAAACACCTCCAGGGATGGGGCCTCAACAGCCTCTCTGGGCAACCTGTTCCAGTGCCTCACCACCCTCAAAGTAAAAAATGTCTTCCTAATGTTTAATCTAAACCTGCCCTCTTCCAGTTGAAAGCCATTCCCCCTCGTCCTATCACGACATGCCCTAGGAAAAAGTCCTTCCCCTGCTCTCCTGTAGGCCCCTTTAGGTACTCGAAAGCCGCAATAAGATCTCCCTGGAGCCTTCTCTTCTCCAGGCTGAACAGCCCCAACTCTTTCAGCCTCTCCTCATAGGAGAGGTGCTCCAGCCCTCGGACCATCCTCGTGGCTCTCCTCTGGAGACGCTCCAGCAGGTTCGTGTCCTTCTTATGTCGGGGACTCCAGAGCTGGATGTGGTGCTCCAGGTGGGATCTCACCTGAGTGGCGTAGAGGGGCAGAATCCCCTCCCTTGACCTGCTGGCCACTCTTCTCTTGATGCAGCCCAGGATGTGGTTGGCCTTCTGGGCTGTGATCGCGCATTGCTGGCTCATGTTGCTTCAGTGCTCTTATCTGAGCAGAAATTGAGTTTACTCTGTTTTCAGCTCCCAGCTCGGGGGGTGGGGGGTGTGTGTGCTTTGGCTGCTCTACCAGGAGGCTGGGCTGATGGCATTGCTCGAAGCTGTACCATTATTTTTGGGTGACACTTGCAGATGGGAGCATGCTTCTTTCACTGGAAATCGTAACAGAAGTATTTTTCGCTGTGCTGCTACTGTTGGTAATGTGACATGCTTTTGATTCCAGTCTGGCTTTAATTTGGATGCCTCTTGCTCCAGCTATTAAGATGCCATCTGTTAATAGGCTCTCCAGCACCCTTTTCCTTGCATGTTCTTAGCCCCTCCTTGGCAGGATGAAGATGTTGATATCACCTGTCATCGTGCCAGCTACTGTGTCACTCATTCTGGTTGTTTCGCTGGGTGGAGGAAACAGCTTTCCTATATCATGGGAAGTCCATATTCAGCAATGGGAGGAAGGAAAAGCTCGTCTAAAAAACGTGATTTTCTTGTGTTTGAGAATCTTCTTAGTTTTTTGCATGGGCTTGCAAAATAAAATTTCATTGGGCACTAATGATAATGGCTGTCGTAAAGCATTTATTTTCATCTTTTGCATCATGTGGCTTCATCTTCTAAGAGAAATGAGCTGGTGTTATTCCTCTTGTCCCTTTGTCATTATGTTACAGCTTTCTCACTCTTTCAAACTGCTCTGCCACCTACCTGCTCTTCAAATATCAAATATCTAGTTCAGGCACTTAAATATTGGGAAGACTGACAGAGATCCAAACTAGCTATTGGATACCAGGTACTTGCACGATAATTGCAAGCAGAAAAGAGGTTTAACTTGTACCCAGGGAGCTTTAAGATTTTGTGGATGCGTGGAGGGAACATAACTTGTCATCTTGTGTAACTTTGCACCCACCCGCCTGCTTCAACACAGAGAAGATGGGTGATGTCAGGGCTCTTGTCTAGAGTCTCTCTCTCACTTTCTCCAAAAATACTTGCTTCTTGTTTTGGCATCTGTATGGTGCAGAGTTGCATCTTTGCCAGTGCCTGATTTACATACAAACACAAGCTATATACTACAGTGTTTGTGAGCATCCGTACAGTAATTTAGCTTATCATCTCCTTCTACTTTCCCTTCTTGCCGAAAGTCCTGTGTTGTTTATAAATCTCGCTTGCTGACAGAATTTGGTGTAACTCAGGTGGCTGTGATACGTGGGAGGTGGGTGTCAGCCCCCCTACAATCCTTACGTCAGGCCGAACCTATGATTTCTACTGAAAGTCTCATCTTTCCTGGAGAGCATCTGTTTTTTTGCAGTATGTATACAACGCTGCAGGTGACAAATACCGTATGAAATTCAGAGATGTTGCGAGGAAAACATGCTTTAATACACCGTTTTAGTGCGGCAAATTCACAGACAGGCACAATCATCCTTATTTTGATGTGGGCTGCTTATCCACCCTAAAGCAATTTGCTGTGTGAATGTGTCCTGGGATTTTCCCTTTACTGGGGAAAATCTATCAGTAGTTTGGACTAAATCAATAGGTTTGGTGGTGAGGACAGACCAGGTTTGGTATTTGGCTGTAGTCTGTAGGTATAAGTTTAGGTGTGTACGTGCGTTGACATTCATCTGTTCCAACCCAGACGAGGCTTCTATAGCTCTTGCCCCTCTCCTTGCTCTGGAGGCCCTGGGAAGGACAAGTAACTTCACCTGCCTGGGCTTTGCACAAGTGAGGGGTATGTTTAATGCAGTTGTTAATATAAGGGGGTTTCTTTGCTCCCTCTAGGACTAAGCCTCCTCTTAATGCCCACATGCAGTAACACGTCAGGGCCCACTGCTGAGCTCTTCCTTATCTGTGGGGCTGCCTCCAGCCCTCTCTGCTGGGGGCGCCTGTTGGGTGGGCTCTGGCATGAAATATTCATATTGTAATGCATTTTGATCAGCTCTGCTGCTGTGGAGTGGCTTGAAAACCGCTTTAGAGTCATGGAGAAGCGGTGTAACGCAATTCTGGATCCTGGATAGCGTTGTTTACATGTAATGTTCTCAGTTTTGGAGACTGCTTATTTTTTGAATAAGCAAAAAGACTTTGCAAAACTCATCTTTGCTTTCCCATTTGTTTTCCAGCAGAGATTCATATAGTCTTTCCCCGTCCCCCAAGGGAAGTCTGTGGGCGAGTACCCCTATGCACGTATATCTACGTTGTGCAGATAACAGCAGGCCTCTGGTTTTGTGATGTTCACTTGCACCTATATTAAATACATTTATTCACCAAGGAAATTAAATAAGCCAGTCCTTACCCATAGAAAGGTATCTAAATATACAATGCATCCCCAGGGAGAAAGTAATCAAATCTCCTGCCTGTACAGTAATCTAGTGTTTGCGCAGAAATATATCATTTTAGCAAGTCTGTCTGTCCGCGTTGTGCCAAGTGGTAGCGCAGTAATGTATGTCTGAGGCAGATTAAAAAAGAAAAAAAAAATTAAGCTCTTTATATGAACTAGGTGAAGTGTTTATTCCATAGAAATCCAGAGAAAGCCTTCAGAAATGTTGATCTTACTTTGGCGCTATATTTTCTGGTTTTGAATAAAGCAATAGCTTTTTTCTTACTTAGGAAAACAAAACAAAACCCTCCAGTAAAAAGTTGCTTTTTTTTTAATAGTAGAAACTATTAATCATTTCTGCAGCTTTGCACACACTCTGAAGTGATGCTTTTTTTTTTTTTTTTTAAAAAAAAGGAAAATAAAGTAATGTCTTCGTGGCCTTAGTTGGCCTCTCAGGCAGAGATCCTTCTATGGCTCATTAACTGCACTTGTATTTACACCAGGTCTGTGTGGAAAGGCAAAATTTGTGTTCCTTGTTACAGTGCTCCTTTTGTCCATTTAAATGGACGGATTAAATGACATAACATGAGAAGCACGACTTTTCGAAAAGGATGTTGAAAAAGGAGCTAGCAAAACTAGTTGGCTTAAAGCAATGGCTGGGGCAGGAGTTCAGGCGCAGTATTTGCTGTCAGTGAGCATCGGCGGGTCTGCGGGGTGAGCACGTGCCTCCAGGCTTTCCTGACATCACTTTGTCAGAGGTGCTATGAGTTTTATGGTTGTAAACAGCTTCTAGTTGTGCATCTCAGAGGATCTAAGGAGCCTTTTTCCCACTGGGGTTTTTTTTTAAACCATCTGGATTTCTAGTTCTGGACTGTTCTGCAGCTCAAGGCATCTCAGCTTCCTTGAGGAAGGTGAGCCTACCAGGGATTATACATGATGGTCAAATGTATATTATTTTGCCCAGGTTCTGGAGGAAAAAAGTTGTTTTGCTTCCCTTTTCTCCCTGGAGGAGAGTGGAAACAAAATGGCATCACGCACGGTCTGCCTGCTTTTCTCTGTTGCTCAAAGGAGAAAAAGGTTCTTGATGAAGGGAGAGTATTTTTGTCTCTGAACTCTTGGGTTGAGGCTGTAGGGAGAGTGTGGTCTCCTCCTCTTGGGGCCATCCATTATCTCAACACTCCATACTCGCTCACCATTCATCTTCCTCCTCCAAAGGTGGTCCAGGCTCACAGGGAGAGGAGAGCGGAGAAACAGATGTTTCAGAGAAAATACCAAATACTGTTTTCTGGTACTCCTCATAACATCTGCATGTGACTCTGTCTTCTCCCTTCTGTTTTTTGCAGTATTTACCGATTGCCCTCCGATTTCCCCCCTGGACTTGCCTTCCCCTCTCAGAACTGTCAGCTTGATCCTTTAAATTCAAGGAAATCGAAGGCAGCGGGCTTTACTCTGTTCTTACTGGCAAAAAGAGAGGCTCTTGCAGACATTTCCTAGTGATGTTTAATCTGCATAGATGTACTTACATTTAGTTCAGCTCTGTTTTGGTTTTAGTAATATCTTTATGCTGTTGTGCCTACGCTCGAGGAAGCCGCTGTTATCTCGGCATGTCTGTCCTACCATTGTCAATAATGTTGCTCTCAATCTGCATGCAGAAGGTGTTTGCAGTCATCCAGCTCCTTGAACAGAAGGCAGTGAGATAGCTAAAGCAACACACTTCATTAGCAGCTGCTATTTGTTGATCCCTCTTAAACCATTCTCCAAAGAGGTTTTTTTTGCTGTTTTGTTTTTGTCCGCAAAAAAGCACAGGGAGAAAAATGTTTTCCTTTGCTAGTTCCCGCTGGTTTGTCTCTGTTCTGTTTAATTAGTTGGGCAAGTGTGTGGATTTTGAAAAATGACCTTTAAAGCAGAATGTAGCTCATTTTTGGCCACTTGGGGAACCCTCTGATGTACCATCAGCCTGAGGCAGGGTTTGCACTGGATGTGTAAGAGTCCTCCAGATGATTTGGACATCGTCTTTACTTGATAAGGTTGTACGATATGTTACTCAGGACCAGAGATGTCCTCCTGGCTGCAGACTTCTCTGTATGTACCTACTTCTCATGACATCTCCCCCCTCCCTAAAAAGTTTGAGTGTCATTGAAAGAGGGTGACCAAAATGTCCGGTGTTCTCCCCTCTTGTCTCTCTCCATCCCCTGTGGTTACAGGGACATATTGAGAGGGTGCACGAATTCGGCATAAAACAAACTATGAAAAGGACAAATTTCTTGTTGTATAAAGTAAAGTTTCTGTAACAAAGTACAGGTTTTACTCTAAATACCCTCCTTTTTTGAGTAGCCCTGAGCACGTGGGGAGAAAGAGTGGCTGAAATGTATTGTTACGTCACTCTTTCTGATCCCTTAGATCCTGTAGAGAAAAATATTTTTCCATTTTTGCTTTTTTTGCTTTTGTTTTTCAATATTTTAGGCAGCAGTGTTACATCCTTAGCTTCTGTCTGAAGGTAAGAAGAATAAACCTGAAGAGGAGCATGAGGAGAATACTTTTTTTTTCATGCTGTAAAATATATTTGTGGCTCTGCTATTCCCTTTTTGAAAATGGAATAGGTGACTTGCCTGGGGTTGTTGATGGCAATTCAGACAAAGCCTGTGGCAGAAGCAGAAGAAATCATTGCCTTGGTCCAGGGAATGTAGGAGCTGAGTATCTGATGGTGTGCAAGATCACGGGCCAGTTTCTGAGAACACGCATTTGCCACAGATCCCCCGAAATCTGAGGAATTGTCCCTATTTTTATCAGGCGAAGACTGTGCCAACATTGCTGTGAGCTAGTGGAATTGCTTCCTGGTTTTTGTGTTGCATTTTCATATGCCTAAGATTGATGTTTTTCAAAGCAAACAAAATCAGGTGAAGAATAGGAGAGCTGAGTGCTTGAATGAAGTAGTCTTGAAGTTAAGGTTTCTGTGCTTTTTTTTTTTCTTGTTATCTCTGTTCAGCTTTAGTTTAATGGATTATTTCTGTAGGTGATGTTCGGATTTCTTTATTTAAAATATGCTCCTGTTTTAAACTTTAAATATGTGCCAGACAGGTGTTTGCGTGTGTCTTTACATGAAGTAGGCTATAGATGAATTCAGCTATGATATGCATAAAAAGAAATGACAGGCTGAATTAAAAATGAATAGGGAATATTATAATTCATTAATGAGCTGAATCAGCAGCATCTGTATGCAATATACTCTAGAATTTTCACTATAGATGTGTGTAAAAGCGTATATACTTCTGTAGTATACCCATGAAAAGCACCTGCAATGTGCAATGATTGTAGTTATTTATACATTAGCTACCTAATGCAACCATATAGTTATTTGATCCTTTTGACAAAGGAAAATGTTCTTTGTGAAATCATCTGGAGATGGAAACATAGGGCATTTTCTATTCGAGATAAATGGATCATCCTCTTATTTCTACATGAGCTTTTGTCATAGGCGCTGTGTAGCCTGGAAAAAAACCAAACCCAGTCAGCTCAGATTCCTTTATTTTACGGAGCTGATTTTCTGAAGACGCAGTGCAAAGATTTTTTTTTTTCTTCTTTTCATCTGTTCTCTTCAAATTCTGTGGTAACTAAACCTTTTGTCATCTTTTCTGTTTGTCTGCAAATGAGAGTAACACTGGTTTTTTTGAAACTGTCTGAATTTCTTTCCCTGCACTTGTAGACAAGAAACCAAGAAAAGGCCAGATCTCGGCAAGAATTCAATCTGAAAAAGAGCTACGTTACACGAATTGTTGCAAGATCAAAACCTCCCTGTATCTATTAACAATAAACAACCAGAAAAGGTGTTTCTGTAGGATTCTTAAGTATCTTTAGGAAAGTTCCTGGCAAGTTTTCTAATATAATGCATCTCTTTTTTCTAGTTTTAAGCAAAGAAGTACATTTTACTTGCGTATTAGTAAATTTAGTGCCAAAAGTGTACAAAAATGTGCAGAGAAACGCGAGCGCACATTTTAATTTGTAGGTTCTTAATTTGTATGATGTGAAGCCACGAATTCCATTGAACGTATATATCTGGTAGAGATTTCCAAGGTAACTCACGATTTTCATTCAATTAATATACAGTAAAGGCTGTTAAGGCTTTTCTCATAATCATATTGCAAAAAATACACAAATACCCATCTCACTTGTAACTGTATAATTGTAGCATAACTAGGCAAAGTTGAGAAATTGGACATGTATCCAGAGGAAAGAAGACACCTAGAAAGGTTGTAGTTGGCTACTGATGGCGAGAGATGCTGCTCACGTGGCTGATTTTGTCCAGATGTTCTCCAGATGAACATTTTTACCCTAATAAATTCCATGCTGTTATGCCAAGGGGGCTCCGTGTTCTGTGGATGGCTGGGTGTGCAGATAAATTCTTCTTGTACCCTGAAACCATGTCTGGCTCATAATGGGTTCAGATAAGTGGTGGCTGTCCAGTTTTTCTGCAGGAGCTTTCGGATCCTTACGGCTGTGGTGCAGGAGTGGGTTGGTGTGTACCAAGGGTGCTCGAAGCAGCTCAGGGTGGGATTTTAAACCTGTTGTTGTATATGGGCTATCCCAGAGTTTGCTGTGATGGTTATGTGCTTGGCTTGAAGATCATCAGCCTGACAGTATCACTTCACTGGTTTTTGACAGGCTTGACTGGTATTATTTTTTATTTAGTACCAAGCGACTACTAGAAAAATGTTCAATTAATGGAAAAAATAGCTTCTGCTGAATGTTCTCTATAAGCGAGATGTGTCCTGGTGTAGCTGTGTCCAGATCCCCTACATCCCTTTCAGTATTCTGGTTTCTGTCAGCTTAATTCATTGTGCTAAACTCCATGCTATTTAACAGTTTTGTGTTAATTTAGCCTTAATAAAAGCAACCCTGCAAATTCCCAGTCAGGATATGAGGACAATTTGTGGCAGGCGCCTTCAGTCTGGCAGAGACCTCGGGCCTGTTCTATCCACACGCGGCTGTGGTGTCTCCAGCATTAATTGTTTGCTTATGGGGAGTCCAGCACCCAAAATGCATTGAGTTGTTTTAAAAGCAGAGTAAAGCAACTTTTAATAGGTTGTATGAGGGTTTTTTATTCCTCTTTTTAATGCCTTGACATAAATACATGTATACACGTGTGTCACTTCTAGCATCTCTTAAAGGTGCTGTTGAGGCATCTCTGTCCCGTGATGCAAGAGGCTGCTTGGTGCATCCAGTGAGGGGTTGAACTGATCAGCAAATGCAGCCTCTGTATGGTTTTACAAAAGTTTTTGTGGTTTTTCTGTTGTTGTTGCTGTTTATTTGCTTTATCTCCCCTCTATTTTCATCTAGAGTAATACAAAAATGTCACTAGAAAGTCCATTGGCACTTGTGATTAAAATCACAGTTTATAGCAGATCGCTGTGGCCGTCGGAAAATTCTCCAGTGATTCCTTCTTAAATCAGTGGTACTTTATGAGTTAAAAAGAAATAAAATCCAAAGATGTCAACAAGGTCAATAGGTTTCTAGCAGTAGGGATCAATTTTTGGTAAAATCTCATTTTCCAGGCTCTTCTTCGAGAGGGTACTGAGTATGTACTTCCTGAAAGTTTCCTTCCTGCCGCAGCAGGGAGTTTGGGGGCTTTATTTTTGGCTGTGTTTGAAGTGTCTTTGCTTGGCCAGTTTTTCTTTTCCTCTCTTCTATAGAGCGCAGTATTTCATGCAGTGTAACTTAAGTCAAAACTGCTCCCATGAGAAAAAGCATCTCTGATCAGTATCTGACGGGTTTCACCTGCAGCCAGTGGCTGAGGGAAATCACTGTTGCCCTTAGCATGACAACAACATCATTTCCTAAGAAAACATTGCGGCAGAGCAAGAAGCACAAATAATAATATTTCTTTTTAAACAAAACTGTTCTTTATTTCCCTGTTCTTCAAAGCTGGCATTTGTCAGAGCGTTACGGGAAAGTTGTCTGTTGCCAGTATATCATTTGCCATCTGCACAAATGCAAAAAGAAAACCCAAATTTGCTTCTTTGCAGGAGAGGTGCAATCTTGTGCAAACAGCAGATTCTGCTGAGTTCCACTTATTCTTTTTTTCTTTTCCACTTGCTCAAACAGAACATCTAGGAATTAATTGGAAGTCAAAATTTTTGCTGAGAGCTAGAAGATGATTGGGTTCTTAATTATGATTTTCTCCCTTCATTTTGCTATTTAACAGCCTTCACTGCTTTTACCCATTACTGTTAAGTGGGTTTGAAAGACATCTTTTCCACCTTCGTTTGCAGAGACAGATCATTTTGCTGGACTTGTAAGGTGTCTGTGATTTATTTTTAACAGCCTATAATTTTGTGGACACGAATTAGATTACCACTGTGTTTTTCTAACATCACTCTTGCTGGCTACTCTGTCACAGCTGTGTGATGGCAAACGGGTTTAAAATACAAATATTTTCCTCTCTTCATTTTTTGAAATCATTTGAGGGTCATACAGAGAGCAGGGGGCAGATCTGCCTTGGAAGTTTGATGTCCAGTGAAATAACTTCTTGTAGCTGGCTGGTGTCGTCAAGGTGGAAACCTGTCTCAGCTTCTGCCTCTACTTTTTTTGGTTACTGTAGCCCTCTAAAAGTAAAGGCTCTGACAGCTTTGATTTGTTCTGTTTGCACTGAGCATATTAGCAGGAGTTGGGCTGATAGAGCAGAGCAAGAATTGCAGGGGAGAGCTGAGGTTGGGGGCAAAATAGCTCCAATATTCTGCTGCTTCTGCGGTTCATTTTCACTATCCGCTGATAATGGGTATCCAGCCTTTCCTGCCCTTAGCAAAAGCCAAGCCAGTACTCTCCTCAGCCCCAAATCCGGTTTTTAACTGTCATTTTGCAGCATTTTGTGGTTTTTTTCCTGGGTTTTCCAAAACCTTTCACTTACGCTTAGATATTGTTTCCCCTCCTCATTCCTTCTGATTTTCTTTGGGAAGTCTTCATGCTGGCACTAGACAGAAGAGAAGGGATTACACCTTTGTAGGTAGTAACACATAGCAACTGTTTCCAGATCGTTTGATACCACCAAAGCGGTGCTGTTAATTTTAGTCCAAGTGTGTTCCTTGTTAAACACCTCCTTTCTTCCACTGAGTAGCAGACGAATTGTTAGTTTATTGCAAATAAGAATTTAAAATATCTTCTCAAAGGTGAAGCTATGGAGCAAAATCCCGTGCTGGTTTTACATAATGGAATTATTCTGATTTACACTGCTGTGATTGAAATCGGGCACAAACATTATTTTAAGTTCAGGGAGTGGAACTGAAAATTAGATGTCAGCTCCTACTATGGCATTTATTTTCAGTTGGTCAAATGCGGCAAAAAGTTTTTAATCCCACCGAGTCCTGAAAATACACTAAAATACCCACATGTTTTTGGGCTAGCTCATCACAGGAGCAGCTGAGCACATAAGAATTTATCTGATTTTTACCTTTAAAATGTCACACATCAAATACTGTGATGTTCCACTAAATAAAGCTGATGGAAAGGTTTCCATAAGACCTCGGATCTTTGCTCTGTGGCAGGCTACTCTCCTTGGAATGTCAATCCAGATGCTGTGGTGAGCTTCGTATTTTGTTGCAGTTTGCTTTGCAGAAATTAAGCATAGATGAGAATGCACTTTTTTTTTGAAACCAGATAAATTTAGCTCTCTAATGTGACTGTGTCATTAATATCCAAGTCTTGAATCCTCTAATGAGCACTAGTGTGCTCTGTCCTGCTGGTTGGCCGCAGCTTTGCCTTTTTTGTACGAGAGCACTGTTTGCTGCCAGTTCCTGCTAATGGATTTCTTTATCAACACACATAAGGAAAAGAAATCAGATAGTTTTCTCTTCTTGTGTCTTCAGCAACTGCCAATGCAAAACCATGTATCCCTTCTGCGGTCAGGAATTGCTGGAGCAACTTCTTGCTTCCTTTGCTGTGGGAATACTTCTTTTTCCCAAAGATGACTGGTGTGTTTTGGGCTTATGCCATGTGGATGTCCATCTGCAGGAGGTCCTGCTCCTTTTTGCTGTACGCAAGAGCTACAGCATCCAGGGATGTGCGAGGGGCTTTGCAAAGTCTTTCAGTAGCTGCAGTGTTAAAATATGTTTCTGGCTGCCGAGTCGCCTGACCCTAACCCTTGCTCAGGAAAGGTTGTGGCAGCCTCCTGGAGAACCCGAGTAAAAACCTTATTGATGCATTATAAAATAAGCAAAGCAAATTTCAGAACTGCCCTTTAGGCCTATTTGTTTTTATTATAAGACTTATTTAGGTATATAGGTAGCAGAGCTTATACAATTCATTTGCTAAAAAAAACCCCTCGGCACAAACCTCTTGGAAAACTTTCACAGTTATGTGACTGTCTCGGCGTAGGTGGAAAAAAGTCTGGACTTAAATATGCAATTAAAGAAGAATAAGTGATTATTTCTGGCAAGAGGTATACAACGGACTTCTTATTTCAAGGTATCTTTCTTTTTAGAAAATAATGATGCTGATTTTAGTTGCTTTTGGAGTAAATGCAATGGTGAAATTCTTTCGGGAATGTTTGGGGTTTTTTTCCAGCTGCGCTTTCATCGAGGGCGGGCATAGTCTGAGGCAGAGACATGGCACTGTTAGCAGTGGGCTTGGTTTGGCCTGGCCACTGCTGCATCTGAGCATTTTTTCTGGGTTTATTATGGCAGGAACATCTTGTTTAAAACAGGGATGTTATGTAGACACTTCTTTTCTTTACGTCCTCTTCTGCGAGAGGCTGCGTGATGCTTGACAACGCTTTGCATTTGCTGTGAAGAAACCCAACGGGGTGTGGGTCTCACCAAGAAAGGCTTGGAAGCTGCGCTGCTGGTAAAAGCGTTTGGTGTCTATTTCCCAAAAGTGTCAACTTAAATTGCTTCAAGTTTCTTCCCCCCCTCCTATAATTTCTTTCTGTCATGGCTGATACTGGAAATAATGACTATCTAATGCAATATAACTTCTCAGAAGCATTCTAAAATACAGTGCCTTTGCTCTTCTGTGTCTGTGTGTGTTTTACACCTATGAATACTCCATTTCCATGTGGCTGACAATTTGGCTGTGAATTGTTTGCTGACCACAGCTGATTAAAACACAAGCAATTTATGTTAATAAATTTTAATTTTTAAATTAACACAAATTAATTTATTAATCAGGATGATACGGTGAACAGTTTTGCAAGCAGGATATCCTTTTCTTTCTCTTCTGAAGGTGGTTTGCCTGCAGTATCCCGCTGTACCGCCTGCATATCTCGGGTGTCAGCTGGGATTAAGCTGTGTGGGTGCTATCCATGCTCCTGGGAGCCATGGAGGTAAATCACACACAGCTCTTAGAAAGGAGGAAAAATAAAAATCTATTCTGTTTTCTCCGCGGCACCGAGACCTCTTTTCTGTTCTGTTTTGGAAATAAAAAGGTGGTAACACTTACAATAGCAAGAAACAAGGGTCCTGCTTTGATCTTCCTTTCCCTTCTCCCTGTTTGCTCTGGCAGAACGTAGTCGTTACCTCTGCTCTGCTTCTGGTTTGCAGGTGCGCTTCTAAACCGTGAGCTTCACAATTGTTACTTAAATTCAGGTGGAGCTCCCTATACTCCCTGCTTCTTGTAGATCTCCCTTATCTTCCACCAGCCCGTCCCCCAAACATTCAATTTAGGAATCTGTTGCCAAGCGCTTGAGCCAGGTAGCAGTAATGGGGTAAACATGTTTGACATACCAGAGCTGAACAAGGCTGGCTGTAAAGTGCGTGAGAGGTGCACAGATGGAAACCTGAGATTTTCAGGTTTTGACCCCAGTTTGGTCTCTGTAGTGCTATGGATGCTGTAGAGCTGAGAGATTTGTTTGTTGGTGTTTTTTTGTGAGCTGTGGTAAGCACAGGGGAGAGTACCACAAGATACATAATGACGTCTCAAGGCGCAGTGTCTTCACAGGCTGAAATACAATATCCTGGCAAGACAAAATAGATTTTGAGACAGTTTTCCAAATGTTCAGTATCAGAAAGATGTATTTGTGTCTATGAGAAGAGAGATAATTGTAGCACATGAAAAGCATTTGGTGGGAAACTTCAGCTTGAAGCACAGCAGAATACTCCATCAAAACGATAGACAGGATAGACACTCTTAAGTATTTTGTTTTCTTTGTTCTAAATGGCATTAGGCAGCGAAGCTTCCCTTTCCAAAAGATCTCCTTCTCTTTTAGGTTGTTGGGACCCTAACAGGAACAAATGCACATGACTTGCTGGTTTGAACACCTGTGGCGTGTCACTGGTTAAGCTTGCAACAAAACCGCCCCGTGGTTGTGACGGTCGATTTCTTCACAGTGTTGAAAGGCTTTTGGTGCGGTGTGCACTGACAGGTCCATCATTAAAATGACTGAGTAATTAGGTCTTTAAAATAAGCTTAGCTTTTCTTTACAAGCCTGTGTTTCGGAGTAATTCAGTTGTTCCAGCCTTCCTGGCTATGGAGAAGTGTGATATTCCTGTGTGTGGTTGTCTAGGAGTTGTGACCAATAGCTGCCTGCAGTCTGCAACTTCAATTACACAGGCCTTAATTAGCAGTGCTACTCCAGGAGGGCTTTTTTTCCTACGTAGATCTTCTAAAGGAAATGGAGGAAGTTTTAATTCCTATGCAATACCTTCTCCTGCTTTCTTGGGCACCTGTGGCTGAGGAGGACATTTCCTTGGACAGTGTTTGCCATTGGGGACAGTATTTAGTCCCTAACACCGCTGGCAGAAACAGAGTAGCAAATGCTGAACAGCTTTAGCAATTACCAGTTCTGAATCGGCCAAGAAATGAGAGTTAACGCCATCTATATTTCAAAAAATACCAAGGGACCTTTAATGAGACATTAGACTCTTCTCTCGTCCTGCAGACAGCTCTTCCCAGCAGTACTGCTAGTTCCTAGCTGCTGCTGGGGCAAATTTGAAGGGACAAATCCAATTTGCTGATGTACAAATACCATGCCCTGCAGAACACGAGGTGTTTGGAAGGCACCATCTCCTTAGCTCGCGTGATGAATTATATTTATTGAATCTTCGGTTTGCAGCGGCTAGTATACACAAGAGATAAATCAGCAGTGGGAAATACCAATCGCGCCTCCGCAAAAAGCGTAGTATTGGGCTGTCTGGGTTATTTGTTGTGTCACTAAAACATTTAATAGGTAACCTGTTTCAGCACAAAAAGCTGTGCTGTTTGATGGCTTTCAGATGTGGCTTTAAGTTAGATTATGCTTTGCAGCAACATCAGATTTCTGTTTACCTGTCTACCTCTTGTTCTTTCAAGCAGCATTTGATGTTAAAGTTCTGCAAGCTCGCTTGTTCTTGCAGGCATCAGTGTTAGCTGAAGGTTTTTATGGTGATGTCCAGGCTACGGTAATGCCCATTTATCTACAATAATCTGATCTAAAAGCACAAGGGAGAGACTGCCCATTTTTTACGGGAGTGGATTCTGATATCTTCAGTTCCCAAGCCACCAGCATGGCTGATTTAATGCCTTTGCAGCACTGCTGTAGCGTGTCAGGAGAGATAGAAGGGAAAAACGAATTTTTAATGGTACTCATGCTCTGGGAGATACGTTGCAGGTGCCATTGTTCTTTTCTCCTTTTCTCTCACTCTTTGCCTTTATAGTAATTTCCTCGGTTGGTGGATGGGGCCAAACAGATCAGGTGGTTTCCCTCTGAGCTGTACAGCTAAGGAGGACTTTCGTCACAGACCAAGCGCAATCTTTGGCGTGTTTGGCACGTGCTGCAGGATCAAAGTATCATGGAGGAAATCCCAGATTTGACAGCACAACTTGAAGGAGACTAGAAATGATGGTCATTTTCTGCTGGTTGTGTGGTATCTATCAGTTGATTTTTATTTTTTTTTGTTGCTTTGCGAAGGTATCTTGTCACTGGGTGCAGGGCACATCAAAGCCAGGGACAGGCAGTTGATAACCAAATCCAACAGTATTGTAGGCAAATTTTTCCTCTTGGTGTGATTTTTTTCTGTTTTCTTCTTTTCAAAGAGCAAATGGATAACCTCAGTCATAATGAATTTCACTTCAAATCACAATTAAAGTAGAATAATATGAAGCCTTCTGATGAAGCCTGGAGATTTGCTTCCTCTGGGTGGCTAAGAATTAAGCATTACAATAAAATAGCAGCTGAAAACAAGCAAAACTTCCAGATGCAATAGGAAAAACCATGATACACGGTCTTTGATTCACCTTGTCTAGCATACAGGTATTGCAAGTCAGTGCTTTGAATTTGCAATCGCTTCCAACAGCAATACAGAAATTTTGGAAGAGACCTGGCATATTACGAGTATTTTAAAGAAAATTTACTTATCGCTGCAGTATTGTTCTCACACGATTCCCTTTGATGCAATCTCAAGCTTTTAAATTTAGTGGAGTGCCCAGGATTATTCTACAGTTTTCATGAACGGGTGCCTAGTTTGTTTCTTCATTGAATCAAACGCCACTGCTGGGTGTTCTTGCAAAGAGTGAAAGAGCAGGAAGCGTGGTGGAAGCATCAGTTTGATCACCTGAACATGAGACCTTCAGAAGAGGCGGTGGGGTTTTGTGCGGTGTCAATGGTTGCGTCTAGGCTGCCGTATTTTGGGGAGGGGGAGCAGGGGGGCTTGTCCCACATGAGGTGAGTGAGGAAGGAGGGAGGGGTGCAAGCACCCAAATGCAAAACAAGGCTTGAAGGTTCCTTCTAAGGATACCGCTCCAGGAGTAATATCTGATAACTTATGCAAATCTTTTCCCTTTAAAATATATCAAATACATAAGGATAACTGCCTGGCACCACCTCAAAAAGAAGGAGTAGTTGAAGGCTTATTCAGGAAAAAGCACTGAGCAAAATACTCCTTGAATGTTGTAGAAGTTACTGCCTAAAATTCAAAGAAAAAGGAAAGTGTTCCAAGTGTTGGATAATCTACATAAACCTTGTAAAGGCTGTATATATCCATGGGGAGGACAGGTAGAGCACTGTGTTTAGTGATCTGATGGAGTAAATTAAAGGGAAGATGCTAGAAGAGATCTGAAAATGAGTGAGGTGGTTTGGGTGATGCTGAGGTATTATGTGAATATCTAGAGCAGTGGAAACATCTAGCACTAGAATAACCACATGAAGAGTTATTTTTTCAACATGCTTGCTGACAGTTTTTCCTTTTGTTTAACTTTGGAAAGCTTTTCTGTGGAGGTTATCTACAGAAAAATGGCAGTTCCTATCTAGTCCATGCTTAAATTTATAGTAGCCTGTTGACACAAGCTAATTACATTTTAAACCATTATTAACATCCACTGCAGAGAAACATCTCTTCTGCGTTAGAGAATCACACAATCACTTGGGTTGGAAGAGACCTTCAAGATCATCAAGTCCAACCATAAACCTAACACTGCTAAACCACCCCTAAACCATGTCCCTCAGCACCACATCTATCCGTCTTTTAAATACCTCCAGGGATGGTGATTCCACCACCTCCCTGGGCAGCCTGTTCCAATGCTTGACAACCCTTTCGGTAAAGAAGTTTTTCCTAATATCCAACCTAAACCTCCCCTGGCACAACTTGAGGCAGTTTCTTCTTGTCCTGTCGCTTGTTACTTGGGAGAAGAGATTGACCCCCACCTCGCTACACCCTCCTTTCAGGGAGTTGTAAAGAGTGATAAGGTCTCCTCTCCACCTTCTCTTCTCCAGGCTGAACAATCCCAACTCTGTCAGCTGCTCCTCATAACAGCTTTGTTGCCCTTCTCTGGACACGCTCCAGCACCTCCATGTCCCTCCTACACTGTGATGTGCAAAACTGAACACAGGACTCAAGCTGTGGCCTCACCAGTGCTGAGTACAGGGGCACAATCACTTCCCTGCTCCTGCTGGTCACACCATTCTTGATACAGGCCAAGATGCCATTGGCCTTCTTGGCCACCTGGGCACACTGCTGGCTCATGTTCAGCTGACTGTCCACCAGGACCCCTAGATCCTTTTCCACTCAACAGCTTTCCAGCCACCCCTCCCCAAGCCTGTAGCGCTGCCTGGAGTTGTTGTGACCCAAATCAAGGACCCGGCACTTGGCCTTGTTGACCCTCCCACCACTGGCCCATGGATCCAGCCTGTCCAGATCTCTCTGCAGAGCTTCCTACCCTCCAGCAGATCAACACTTCCACTTAATTGGGTGTCGTCTGTGAACTGACTGAGGGTGCACTCCATCCCCTTGTCCAGATCATCAATAAAGATATTAAACAAGACTGGTTCCAAAACTGAGCCCTGAGGAACATTAAAGTTGCCTTAAATTCCTGCTGCTATACTACTGGTTGATTGCTAGAGATGAACTCCTTCATGAAGTCTGTACGTGGTTTTGGTATACTTTAAAATGTGAAAATGTGTGTGCTTGTAATTTTGTTGTTTCCTGTTGTTTTTCTTGCATGTATAACATTAACAGACAGTGGGTGTTTTGATTGCTCTGGTTTTAGCAGTCGAGTAGCTTTTGCCGTGATGTGCTGGGACACTACTTCTTGTTCAAATTTCAACCACTACGTTTCCTTTTAAAAACTGTTTGTTACCAGCATGTGACAAATAAGATAAGGAGAACCTGCCAGGTTTTAGCATCTTCTAACATTTTGTGCTCAAAGGTGACCGATACACTTTTCTTTCCTTATTTTTTTCCACTTTTCTCTGTTGTCCCTTGGTAAATTACTATCATCCAATTTTGGGCTTTATTGAATCATAGCCTTTTAAGGAAGTAGGTAAGCCAGATGTTGAGAGGTATACTTGGGGTTGCTTATAAATATATAAATATCTGGGGGAAAAAAAGATTGCTGAGCTTCAGTGATTAATGTTTTTGTTTGCTTTAACACAGTAAAATTGCATGGGAAATCATCTGGTAAAATGGAACGATGGAAGGCGTAGTTCTTAAATAAAGAGTCTTTTTGGAGTTCTTCCTCACTTGTTTTGATTTTAGTATAAAACAGGCTTCTTCAGTCCTCACGAAACATCTCAAACTTGTCTACTCTCCAGAGTATACTGGCTCTAACAAATGAGTCTTATGAATTTCATTGCGAATGCAGTGTTCTTCACCTCTGGGTTTTAATATCTGCCATCTGTCACTACGTTTTGCTCTGATTTTTCTTAAAGAAAAATGCAATAACCAAAAAGATCAGTGGCTTTTATTGTTATTAATCACATATATTAAGTCAAAATGAGTAGAGAAGATGCCCTGTTGTTTACCTGCAGGCAGCTCAACACCACGTGTCTTGCAGCAAGACAGCAGTCAGGTGAGAGAGCCAATATAGGACTTGTTTCCTCTGTAAGTTTTGCCATAAAATTCTCTGTAAAGGCTACTGATTTTCTTATTGATGGCCAGACCTACTCTGTTGGGGCTAGAATAGTGCCAACGGGGGCAATGTATGGAGTCAACCAAACACTTACAGCAACAGGTAACCAAGCCCGTATAATCTCACTCTGTCTTCATGCATACAATGGTCTTTTAATATTCTAGCATATTAAATAGAGTGAGGACAAGATTTTTTTTCTGCTTTTGCAAACTCTGTCCAATGTAGCTGATGTAATTCCCCCCTCCGGCCGTTTCCCAGGCAACCGGCACACAGCTACAGCAATAAATGGCAAAATACCTGCACCCTGTCCCTCCTTGAAACGCTGAAAGTATTACAAAATAAGACAGAAACGTATGTGAGAAATGCTATAGCATAAATAGTTTATTAAGCAGATGGGGTCCTCTGACTCATCTGCCAGGAAGGAGTTGCAACGCTTGTGCAGCCGATGTCCCTTTGCCGTTTGTTCGAGGGGCAGGATGTCGGCTGCGTGAGTGCACTGATCTCTGTTGTCACGGGCATGCTGAGTTGTTTTCACCACATAAGGAGAGAGTGTTTGTGTGTGGATATTCATATATTTTTAAGGTAAAGAAAAAATGGTCTTTAACAGTGTAGAAGTTGGAGGTACAACAGATGGCAGTCGCTTTGTCGGGTCTTATTTCCTGCCTCTTGCAAAAAGGCTAATAGAAACCTTTGTCAGCAACTTATGGTGAGGGCACTTTCATGTAGGAGTGTTGTTGCCATGCCCACGGCTTGGAAGGGGACATTTCTCCTTGACCTCCTTCCTCTGGCGCTCCTCGCCAAGCTGGCTGCATGAGTTTGGGATGTCATGTGTGGGCCTCGCAGTCACATCTCTAGTTTGGTCCATCAGAATCTTATTACTGTACCCTTATGGGTAAGAAAGAGCCAGCTCTTGTTTTCATGCTTGCTTTTGGATTTTATTTCTGCGGTAGCAGTGGATGTTGGAAATAACTCCCTTGTTTTGAAGGTAACGTTTCTTCCATGAGCAAATTAAGCCTCATCTCACGGGCTCTTTATCTTTGTCACAGGGCAAGGTCCTGTCTTGACGACTTGCCCAGCAAGGCTGATGAATCATTTCAGTTTGAGCAGCATCTAAGGGATATTAGTGCATATCTGTTGAAACCCTCTGCTTCTGCCGTAGTGAATATAACAGTCATTTATCCCTGGCCGCTGACAGCCGGAAACCTGTGTGCCCCCTACTCCTGTGTGATTTTCGCAGGCCACCATGCAACTAATGAAGTGACAAGGAAGGAGGACAGCATGACGGTAGCAGGAAATGTGCTGTGGGTCAGATTGATTACGGCATGGGGAATTTATATGTACCAGACCTGCAAGTGTGACAGATGAAAAACAGTGTTTCTCCTTGTGCTGCAACTCTGGAGAAGACACCGCTGGCAGAAAAATTTGGGGTGATGGGCTAGCTAGTGAGCTCCATCTTGTCTCAGCACCGTTGGCTTTTCTCATTGCCAGCTTTTTGGTTTCATCGGAGAAGAGGCTTGCTCAGGTCCACCTAGGGGAATAAATAGTCTAGAACAGGTCCTGGAGGAGGTGGGTGGCGCGAGGGCTTGTACCAAGAAAGGTTGTTATCTGGATTTTCTCATTGAGAGATCCAGCAAAATCAGCTGAGGATAACCCAAAGCATTAATGAAGGCAATCAGCGAGGCTTTGGGCTTTGCAACTGCTACTTCTTGTGTGTCTGAGCTTTCTGCTTGGCAGCAGGGGGTGGATTGCCTTTAAAAGGATGATCAATCAACATAAGTAGCCTCCTTGACAGCACCTTCATTATTTTCTGTCAGTCAAATCATATTCTGTTATTAAAAAGAAGAGTAGCAAGTGGTTTTGGAAAACTTTTACTACTTTCTCCTCCTTTCGAGAGTTTCTTGCACGTATTCTGCTTTGAACAGCAAATCATAATGCTTTCTATAGTTTGTTGGTTGATGGTAGTCTAAAACCTGTATTAGCATCTCTGATACTTATTAGCCTGCTCTCCTACCTTAATGAATGTGTATTCTCTTTCCATTAGTTTTCCTCAAGTTTCCTATTAGCGCACGTAAGAGGCGTAAAGTTCTTGGCTGTGGCTGTGCACTCCCGAGTTTGTCGAAGTGGTTGGAGCCTCTGCCTACAAGATGCTGTGCGGCTGTGAAGAGGGCACGGATAAATGCAGTGGGGGGGCTGCGGATGCCAGAGCTGACTTCCTTCAGACCACATCCTGTTGGAAGCAGTGGAATTGGTTTTCTTTTCAGAGGCGGATGTAGATTGGAGGGCAAGACTCAATTTTAACTTTTGTTTTTCCTCTTTCCAGGTGAGAATATGGAATAATGTGTACCTATTTGCTGTTGATATTTATATAAAACTTCTGAGGCTGTTGTTCTTCCCGAGCGTGAATGTTTGCATTAGGTCAGTTCTGTAGTCTTATGTTTCTTGTCCCCAGCAGGGAAGGTGCCATCTGAGTGATCATATTCTCAGGTGGAGCCACTTGCTCTTCAGGTGTGCCCATCCCTCTGCTTTTCCCGATTACAGGAGGACCCTGCAGGCTTTTGGCAGTGGGGGGGTTGTGTTTGCATCCTCCCTGGCAAACCAGAAGCCGGGGACATCATGAAGGATTTGTCACGCAGAGACTCTCATGAACATGAGCCAGCAGTGTGCCCAGGTGGCCAAGAAGGCCAATGGCATCTTGGCCTGTATCAAGAATGGTGTGACCAGCAGGAGCAGGGAAGTGATTGTGCCCCTGTACTCAGCACTGGTGAGGCCGCAGCTTGAGTCCTGTGTTCAGTTTTGCACATCACAGTGTAGGAGAGACATTGAGGTGCTGGAGCGTGTGCAGAGAAGGGCAACAAAGCTGGTGAGGGGTCTGGAGAACAAGTCTCCTGAGGAGCGGCTGAGAGAGTTGGGATTGTTTAGTCTGGAGAAGAGAAGGTTGAGGGGAGACCTTATCACTCTCTACAACTCCCTGAAAGGAGGTTGTAGAGAGGTGGGGGTCAATCTCTTCTCCCAAGTAACAAGCGACAGGACAAGAGGAAACTGCCTCAAGTTGTGCCAGGGGAGGTTTAGGTTGGGTATTAGGAAAAACTTCTTTACCGAAAGGGTTGTCAAGCATTGGAACAGGCTGCCCAGGGAGGTGGTGGAATCACTGTCCCTGGAGGTATTTAAAAGACGGATAGATGTGGTGCTGAGGGACATGGTTTAGGGGTGGTTTAGCAGTGTTAGGTTTATGGTTGGACTTGATGATCTTGAAGGTCTCTTCCAACCCAAGTGATTCTATGATTCTATATAGAGATTTGCCATTTCATCCAGCCTCACCCAGCAGTAAATCTGCCTTAGTACAAGTTTAAGTAGCAGGTATGTGATTTGGGGGATGCTTTCAGGAGAAAAATGACTGCAGGAATTCAAGAACCAAACTTACTCTAGTCTTCCAGTGAAGCAAGGCGGGGAATGCAAGCACTGGCATTTTTCCTTGCATGGTGTAAATTTTTCATTGCCGATTTCACTTTAAGCATTTGTTGTTTTCCTTTGGATTCAGTTGCGCAAATCTCTGGCTGGCTCTTGCCATCCTTCCCTGCACTATCTGGCAGGCGGTGGGACAGGCTTTCCTTTGGAAACCTGAAGTCACCGTCCTGCCAAACCCTGTGCCCACCTCGGAGCATGAGGAGCTTATATTCTTGAAAAACTTGGCTTGGCTTAGTGGCCAGGATTGGCATGGTTATTTTCTTGAAGCTGAAGGGTAGCTATTGTGTGTTAAGAATGCTTTTTATAAATGCAAAGGACCCCGTTGCCAGCTGAAGAACGTGAACATCAGTTCCTAGGTAAATTATTTCTGCTCCCTGAGTCTTCACAGTGGCCATTTGGCAGGCAATTAACCTTACAATAGAAAATGCAAGATAACTGGCATGGTGGGTGAGAATTGAAAAATTGTAAAGATTTTTAAATTGCTTTTCAAATCATCGTTGGCTGTGCCTTCCCTGTTACCCTCTTCTGTAGTGGCTCCTCGGCTGTTGTTGTACAGCAGCCAGTAAAGGGGGTGCTTGACACCCCCTCCCCCATCCCTCAAAAAGACTTTGAGGAGTGTGTCTCTCCTCCTTTTAAGTCCCGCACATTCAGGTGAAGAGCATATAATATGCCAGCTGTCATGGCTCGGCTGAAGAGACCTTCCTGCTGCAAGCAACACCGGGGATTTGGGATTTCTTCCAATTTAAGAGTGTGAAATGGTTGGTTTGAAACGGGGTAATTTTTCACGTGCTTACCTACTGTTAGTGCATGCTGCAGAATACTTTTGTAGCAATTAGCTCGTTTATCATTTGTAGAGATGAGTCATTCATGTAAAACACTGGGAAAGAGCGTGGGCTTTATGCTGGAACATGCGGGGTCTTTGTTGCCGTACCGCGCATCACAGGACAGGAGTTGGGTAGTTCCATCTAGATGTGATCCTTCATTTTTGTCCAGTCATTCCAAGTTTTGAGTTTTCTCTTTGCGTCCTTGTAAAAGAATGGGATTAGGAGGGAGGGATTTGGGCACACCATGTGCCCATAGAATCTTCAGTTGCTTCTGCCTTGATTATATATTGTGATGATGGGGTGTTGTGTTACTTTATTCTGTTGTTTTTGGGAGGCTGGATAAGGCAGACAGGTCTGGGACTGGAAAACCTTTAATCTTGTTCTTGCACCCAGCCAAAAATTGGAGGGGCAACTTAACCTTAGGGATTTGCGTTTAAATCTGAATGTTTTGAGCCTTGCAAAAATCAAAGGTTTTAGATGAGAGAGTGTGGTTCAAGCCCAGGTTAAGTTCAAAGCAAGGAGTGGGAGTTGTGCATACTATAAAATCCTGTGAATATGGGATGCATACATTTAATAAGTGCTTTGACAAATTAATCCATCTGTCCTGAAGGGAATTCACCTATTTATTGGTAACCTTTTTTCACCTAAGTTGTAAATCTATTGAATGCAACACCCGTAATATGTATCACACTAAATCAAAAAGTTGTAATACCAAATTAGACAGATATTAAAGATACAAATGGCTTATTGATGTGGTGACTTGACAGCCCTTGTCAAAATGATGAGAAAATTTCTAGCATGGTCTTGGGTGAAACTTGGGATGTGGAAGAGAAGCTGGTTTCTGTTCCTTCCTCTTGCTGCCTTTTCTCTAGTTTAACCTGGCCTGTGGCCCTGTGTAACTCTCGCGTGTCCGTTAAAAGCTGGCGTTGGGGCTCGCTGCAGAGTACATGAGTCACGCTGGAGTGCTGTGGGTTTGTTTTCATTAGGGGTCCCCGCAGGACAGAGTTTCAGTCTTCAGTTCTTGTCGATCTAAATGTCATCTTTTCCCAAAGAGGTATTAAACAGATGATGGGTAAGTCATGACAGCAGTAGTGGAAGAGCTGTGTGCTGAAATGAAAGCGTTTTCCCCAGCTACCTCGGAGGTTCAAAAGCAGTTGGCATCGAATCGACGTAACGATGAGGCCTAAGACACGTGCGAAGCTGTGTATCTACTGCTGGACTGAAGTTTGGATGAGACTTTGCAGAAGTTGGGGGTGGCAGCACCAAACGGCATTGGGTTTGTCTACAGTGAGATACCTGGAATGAGAGTCCAAAAAAAAAAGGTTTGTTGGGAATCATGATTGAAGAGTTTTGCTGGAGACTGGTTCCATATTAAATTAGGACTAGGAACTGTGAAGGGCATGAAAGAAACACGATGACCTGTAGGCAAAAATGGAGAAACACTGCGTCTGCCCAAGGAAAATGCAGTGAGAAGTTTTAATTAAAATTGCGTCGGAGAGGGCTCATAGAACCATGAGCAAAGTAACCTCGTAGAGCGCAAGGGAACAGGCCTCGTCCCTGTGCCCTTCTGCCTGTATCCCTGAAACAGCGGTTTATTCTCTGTGAACAAACATGGTAATCAAAAGAAGACTTGATTATTTTTTATCAACATTTGAACGATGTACAGAAACACAACGGTTCCTGAATACAGGCTAAGAATGACTGGTAGAGGTACTGCCTATTGGAAGAGGACTTTTAGAACAGAAGTGAAACTCAGTTGACCAGACAGCAACCCTAAGCAGCAGCTCGAGCCATAAATCAGTGGCTAATTTTTATATGGTGTATTATTTATATTCTGTATTTTCAAAACACTGAACCAATGAATGCATTTCGGGAAGGGAGCTAGCATCAGGTTTTATTAAACTGGCTTGTGTGGCTGCTGGAAAGAGGATGTATTCTGTTGTCTTTATTTGCAGAGTCATGTGGCAGTGGTGTAACGGCTCTTTTTACTGTACAAATTCCAATGTGAAGAGTTCCTTTTCTGACTCCATTTCCCTAGGCTCCAGTGCAGAAAAAACATAATTTTATTTTTTCTACTGAATTTGTAGTCTCTCTTTAGTCCATGGCCTTGTTCTTTGTGTGAAGCCTGTCTGTATTTTGAGTAAGGCTCGTCTTTCTAATGTGGCCTGCCCTAAATCAAAAGGTCGTTAAGATGTACTGAACATCACTTAAAACATTTTGTTTGATGTAGTCGGGTTAAAATGCTTCCNGGGGAGGGGGAGGGGAACTGAAAGGTGGTGCTTCTCTCAGCTTTGTCTGAATCTGTTGGGTTTAAGACTTGTGGTTAGTGGTTATAAGGACATCTGGGTCATAAGTATTACTGGGTAATGGCAACATCTGAAGAAGGCAGCGTTTGCTCTACAGTACTAGAAGGAGAAGCTCGCGAGGAGTTACTCCAGAGAATGAGTAATTTTCAGGTAACTAGAGGACTTCTTTAACTTTCTTTTCCCTTCATTAGGTGTTTTGAGGTTGGAGAACGTATTCCTGTTCAGAGTGCTCACCCTCACTGACACAGCTTTTATGGGAAGTGTCAGACCGCCGCCATGCCCTCTTAAAACACAGCAACGACGTGGTGGTGGGCTTTTGCCTTGGGCTTATTGTGTCTACCTCTTGCTTTCTAGGGCACGCATCTCCATGGGCACTGCACTGTTAGCACTAGTTCTAAGCATAACGTAGCGCTTTGGTACTTATAAGTCTTTGAAGATGAATATTTTAAATCTAAAGAGCCATCAAAGTATCATCTTGTCACTGGAAGAGTATGTTACGGTGTCGGAAAGCACAAAGCGGTAGTATGAACTCGTTAGCGTGGAATTCCCTTTTAGCCTTGTTTGAAGTGCATTGCGTGGCAGCAGTATCTTCGTAGCCTGGGTGGTCTGTGGAAATGCCTGAGTGAAGGATTGTATAAAGAAAGATGGAGCAGCGTGAGAGCAGAGGATGTGTCTGTGAAAACCCAACGAGCTTCTCTGTACACAGCACGCTTAACTTCTCTGTGCGGAGAAGTTCATGCTGTCTCCAGCAGGGAGCCACTGCAGTTTGCATACTGCGTTTCAGATGGCTTTATTGGAGGCATTATTGTCAGATACATTTATTCATCTGCTTAAATTGCTTTGATTTTTCGTTTGAAAATTATTTCCTTATGTCTTCTGCTTGAATGTTTTGGAAAGGTATTGGTCGTCACCACCACCAGCAGTAAGAATGTTTGATGAAGATGAAGAAAATAAATCAAGGAATTGCTAATGATGTGCTGAGTTAGAGCAGCTTTTATTACGAAAAAACCCCTTATCCTGTTTGATGAACACATCAATGTATCCATCAAGTGAAATCCATTTGAAAGTTTGGCAGTTTTATTTTCCACTTCTCTTCAAAGAACAAGGAAGGGAGGCAGGGTTGTGGCCCTTGGCTGTGTATTGGGTTGCTCCAACTTGGCTTTATTGCTCATTTTCATTAAAAAATGGAGTATGGCTGCTTAAAAAATAGAATTGTAGCAATGCAACCACAGTGCAAAAAGATTAGCTTGCAAAATGCATTTAAAAAAGATATTCTTAGGGAAAAAACCCCCTTTGTTACTCTTTTCAGCATCTGGGTTAGCTTCTGCCTCTTGATTTAAGCTTCTCTCTCCCTCTTTTATATAAGTCATTTAGTCTGGAGGGAGGAGAGTGGCACTGACCAAAAATGAATCCTTTCTATTCTGAGCGCCTCAAGTCTGCAGTCACCGGCTCTCCCTTACTCCGTGATAAAAGCCCTTGTCTTGTGGGACTGTGTTTTCTGACAGCAAGGCAAGGCAGGGGTGCCTACATTTTTTTTTTCCCCCCTCTTCCCTGCTCTTTTTTTAAGTTCTGTTGCTTAGCGTTTTATTCTCTGCTTTCCTATGTGTGGTCTTGGCTTCAACCTGCGTGTGTCCCTTGTAGTGCTCCAAAAATGCCTTGCTAGAACGTGGTGCACCTCATCAGGGGAAGCGTTCTGTGGGCTCCTTCCTGCTGTGTTCATCACCAGTCTTATTTGTTGAGTTTTTTTCCAAATATCAAGAAAATTACTGTGGCTGAAGTTGAGACTGAGCTATTGAATTTGACTGACACCTCCTCCATCCCCTGGACAGAGCTGTGATTTTCCGGACTCCCTCCTCCAGGCTCCGGCCGCCCTTCCCTTGGCATGAATGCCTCACAAGATACTAGCAAATAATGAGTTTCTTGACACTAAATCTGGCTGGTTTTGGCAGGCCCACGCACAGCAGACCTGGAGCTAGGCTATCTACAGTTGCGGCTTTCAACTTTTTTTTTGATTTGTAGACATCTAAGCGTTTTCTATTAGAGGTGCAGACCTTTTATTCTGACCTTAGCCTGCCAACAGCAGGCTTGCTTTTCTTGGTCACTTTCCGGTAAGTGATTCCCTGAGGAGCTGTGGACTGTGGAACTACAAAATTGTATTCACTTCTGTGCTGTTCTACTTTTTATCTGTAAACTTTTTATCTGTCCCTTTATTTATGGCACCTGCTTCATACACTGAGCTTTCTCTCTTTGCAAGTCTCATCAATCTCTGGAAGTACAATCATCCATTTTACCTCAGAGGACATATTCTTTCTCTCTTTAAAATTTATTTTATTTTTTCCCCTGGAAGAGGTACAGAACATCAGTACATTTTCGACACAGACGACCATCTTCGTTTCCCACCTGCTTCCACAGGGTCCTTCATTAAATCTGGGTGGTCATATTGAGACCATTGAAAAACTGTATATGAGACAGTACAGAAAGAGCTTGCTTTAGAGAGAACCTAATGCAGCAAAGACAGCGGTGGTGAGTAGAAAAACCCTTTTCAACAGGAAAAGCTTTTATTTCTTGTGCTCCATCTTCTTCTTCCTTGCTGGCTGGAGTAGAGCCTGTGTCCCACCAACTTCCCAGCCCTGCAAAACTGCAAATGAATAGCAGGAAACACCAACCTCGGATGAATCTCCCAGATTTTTAACTTGGTATATTTACCCTTTCTTATATTGTGGTTTTAGCGCCCGGCAGGGCAACACATGGCAGACTTGGGGGAGCACTGGTCTTCAGCAAAAGGGGCTCCACTGGCTGTGATCTGCTGAAACCATCAAAAGAATAAGGAGCCGCAGTTTAAAGTACCTCCTTTTAAAAGGAAAACTTTGGGTCTGTTTAAGAAGTGGGGAATAAAAAGCCTTCTCAGGCTTTCAGGTTTGCATCTACCCGTGCTGCTGGTAGGGGGAATATGCTTAGATCAAAGGAATTAGCAATTTTTATTGAATAACTTGAGCTTCCTAATAAATTTCTTGAATGCACTGAAGAGTGACAAATAACCTTATAAAAAGAAAAGCTGGTTGGATTTTCTTGACAGATACTGCCTCTTCTTTTCCTGAGGCTGTTTGTCACCAGCCAGAAGAAGAAAGGTTAGGACTTGATTTGTGGGTGCATCCCCTACCTGAATTCCCACTGGTTTCATGACCGTGGAAAAGCAAGAGAGTTGGGGGACATGTCAAAATACCGTTTGTACGGTGCAGTGATCATCTAACTTAGCAAGCCTGGGGCAGTTACAATGCTTACAAATTTCTTCAGGAAGATGAGAGATTTTTTTTTTACTTAGCGCTCATGCCCAGAGTCCTGGCTTTGAGGCAGAGAAACAGCAATGAGGAAATTTTCTATTCTTTTTAGCCATGTGCTAAAAAGGTCAATGTTAAAATCTGCAAACACAATCTGTGCTTGATCTGACGTAGTCATTTGAAGACAAAAATCAAATGATGGGTCCAATTTGAGAAAACCATAAGCATGGCTTTGCTGAGATCCTGTGTATCCTCTGAAATTCTGGTTCCTGGTGTGTTGTGTTACTGAAATCTGGGCTTTTCCTTTAGCATGTCGCTGCTATGTCCGGACCATCTGCCCTTTAGTAGGTAATCTTGGTTTTTTTGGTCATGGTATGTTTTAAAAGGATTAGTGAGAACTTCCCCATGAAACCAAAGCAGTCACAAGAGTGATCCTGGTGGTGCGACTGAGACAACAGAATAATTTTGAGACCTCAGATCAGTTCTCCCTTGCACTGTGTTTCATCGCAAACAAGCTTTATTTTCCTCATGGTCACTGTGGCTTCTCAAGACGACTTGGATGGTCTTTGCCAGGATGTCAGTTGCAAACAACAAGGGGCTTGGGAGGATTTTTGGGCTCTCTTTTTCTAATGGGATTAGAAGCAACGGAGAGCGGTTAAGTAGAGGTGTTCTCTGCTAGGACAGATAACAGAATACAGGCCACGTTCTTCCAATATCTTGATTTTTATTTTTTTTTTCTTGGGAACATGCCTGTTAATACTATGTCAGACAGGATGCCAGAGTTTTGTTCGTATCTATTCTTTTTCCTTGTGCTGGCAGAGGAGATGGCTTTTTGAAGCACCTTGGAAGGGGGCTCCATTTGCTGCTATGATGGGAGCCATTGCTGTTCTCACGGAATTAAAGATGAGGACTCAATGAAAAGAGAGAGAAAGAAGTAAGGCTCAAATTCAAAGCAGGCTCAAAACAGATATCCTTCTGTCTCACAAATGCCCATCGTGATTTTATTTAGGAGAAAACAAGGTAGGAAGAATTTGCCTAGGCAAGGAATATTGTTAAACAAGTCACTGCAATAGCACATATGTGACATTTCCACTTCACAAGCGAGTGTTTTTTATGTGAGCTTTTTAAACATCACAAAGTCCTCCATCTGAGCCACTTCAGGAGGCTTGGCCAAGGTTTAGGTCTGCTGCTGTGTTCGATTCCTTTCTGCCTTTGGTAAGAGAGGTGTGTGAGGATTTTTAGAGTATTTAATACACAGCTTTTAAAATTGCAGTTACATCTGTGAATTACAAGGGACAGTCAGTCTTGTTGTGTAGGCCAGTTAAATGGGGAGTTGGCATATGTAAAATATTATTAATACATCACCTACTTGACAAAATTAAGCACAAATGTGAGCACTAAGGTTTGTTTATCAAAACTTCTTTCTTGCAATCTGTTTTTATAAGAGACTTAGGCAAAATAGCCGTGCTTAGTTAGGAAACTGGCTGCAGTGCTCTGCGTCAATCTCTATTATACCTTCGTGCGCTCTAAGATGGCACACAAAACCTGGAGGTGTGTGCAGAAATTTTGACATTACAGTAGATGAAATACCACTTCAGGCAGCAAAATAAGTAACCAGATGTCAGTTCTTCTTTAATGTATATTTTTGCTTGTATCTATTATAACATATGCTCTGAACACAAAATATTTACCTAACTGGCAGTTTCTCCAAATTGGTCTTTGGAAAATACTCCAAATGAGAAAACAACAGAAATGAAAAAATATCTTCTAGCTTTCGTGTTGACTGAAACACACTTGACTGACAAGTCGAAGTAGTATTTGCCAGGGGAAAAACATCCCAATCTATAAAGTTTATTGCTTTCTGCCAGCATAAGTGCTTGTTTTGTAAAGCATGTGATTTTATTTTAGTAACAACGCAAACTTATCGGGTGGAGAATCTCAACTTTTAGAAATACTTTAAATTGATTTCAGGAAGTGATGGGAGACCTGTTGCCTTGTCACGCCTGGTGCTGGTGTATACCCAGGGTAATTCAATATTTGTGTACCCACTGTGGCACTAGTTTGGGCTCTTAACCAACTCCTCATTCCTCTCCGTGACTTGGTTTACAGTACCAAAAAACATTGTGAGACTTGCACCCAAAAGATGTAGTAATGTATGTGGAAGATTACAGTGCTGGTGAAACCTCTATTTGGAGTAGGCTGCAAATTGGCAAGGTAAATTGGGCAGACCCTGGGTCCTCATCCCTACAGGCTCACTGCAAAGCGCTAGCTTGCTTGATTCAGTCATTACTCTGCTGCACACTGATATAACCCAACAGGAATTTTGGCAATGGAAAAATACAGTAAAATAACTAAAATGTGAGGGCTTAGAGTGCTTGTTTCATATATAATGGTGCAAAACCAACCCCCCTTAGTTAAGGGCTGCGTGAACAGTACTTCTTGATTTTGCTTCTCTGAAGGATGTTGCCATGCAGCTTGACTTGTAAGAGTCTGTGCTAGTAAATTGGGAAAGATGAACTATTAATTGCAGTTCCTTAATCTGGCATTTAGATGTTGTGTGATCACACAACTTGCCTTTTGGTTTTTTTCTGTCGGCAAGAGCAATCACACAGAATTAGTGATTGGTCAAAACATAACTATAAATTGGGGCTGCAAAATGTTAACGTGAATTATCATCAGATGGAAATGGGCAGAGCTCTCATGGTATTTGGAAATTGTTCTTGTGTGAAGCAACTGCTTCTGGCTGGTATTGCTCCTCGTTATTTCCACAAGCTTTCTCTCTGGGCATAACTTCTTCCTTTCAGACACACATAAAGAAAACAATCTTATGAAATGGTCATCGCAGCTGATTTTTTTTCTCTCTGTGGTTTGAATTTGGCAGAGCTGAAATCCGTAGTGGGTGTTTCAGAAAATCCCATTCTCATCCTGATGCATTGTCTCCTATTTCTGTTTCATAGAGTCATGGAGGTTTCAAGTCTGTTACGGACACACAATTTCCGTCTGTTGGTTTCAGCAGTAAGAGTTACAGATCCAAAAAATGTGGTTCTCTCCCTCTAGACCAGAGGAAAAGCTGTGCAGCTGTAACACTTTGTAGACCAGCAGCTGTTCATGCCTATTCCTCTTGGAAAATGAAGACCAGACATTTGCCACTGGCAGCTACGTGTGAGCAGTGGTGGAAGGTAAAGGGAAAAACCAGCTGAAACGCAGTTGTAGCACCGTGTCAGCAGTTAAGCATCGTCCCTGAGCAGACTTCAGACGTGGGAGAAAAGGGTCTGAATTTTTCTACTACCTTAGTGCTATGGCAAACGTTGCTGTCGTATCCATGAATCGTGGTTCCCAGTTCCTCCAGTGTCAGCCACGGTGGTGACACAGCCTTCTTCAACGTGTGATCTGCTTTCAAACAGTGAAGTATGAAGGTCCAATTTGATACGATTTCACAGGGCTCGTGCTGTCATCTGGAAGGATTATGGTCTGCCTGGGCTCTGAGTCGTGGATCCTTGTGTGGCGGTTGGTGCTCTGTCATGGGTTGTGCTGCGGGGCTGTTGCTCCCTGCTCTTCTGATGGCTCAGCCCATCCTGCCTCGTCAGCGTTTCAGCAGCCCTTTTGTTAGAAACGCTTCCAGACAGGAGAATGTTTGCAAAGAGACTGATCTGCAAGCTAAATTTCATTTTTCTGGCATTCCCTGAAGAAGGAAATGCAAAGTCTGTAGGGATCCTCTTCTTAAGAACAGCTTTTAACCAGAAGAAAACCCCAAACTATGCATCAGTCTAACAATTACGCTTCAATTTTCGCACCACCACTAACAACTGCCTAAAAGCAGTGTTTGCTTCCAGTCGTCTTGCAGATCTGTAGGTCTGGCATTAGCATGGGGGATCAATTACTTTGTAAGTGTCGACTAAGTCATGTCAAATTAGAGTATGTGCCCTAACGACTACATTATATCAACGCTAATAAGGGGCTACCTCAGAGCAGGGTTTTATAAAGTGCTGCATTAACCTACTGCCTTCTAAGTGATTTGTACTGGTCTGTGAAAGCAGGTACGTATTGTAGCTTCGTGCTCTTTTCTGGTTTCCTTAATTCTCCTGCATGTCAAATTGATTCCAAGAGTTTGGAATGCATCTCGGGATAACTAAGGAGGTAGAGCGCTTTGGATGGGAGTTTAAGAGTTTGGCACTATTAACCTTAAAAAATAAAAGAGTTGATGTGATTAGACCCATCATGTTAAGAGTAAGATGCAATAAAAGGTAAATAAGCAAAAGGGTGATACTGGCTTAGGAATCGCCATCAGTTTGAAGTGGATGCTCGAACAGATGTCTCATTACTGGAGCGTGGTCGTTCGGGAAGAGCTGCCAATAAGATGCAAAAGGAAAAAAAAAAAATCAGTTTTGGGATGGCACTTGATCAGGGCATAGAAAGGACGAAATGCAACGTTACAGCAGAGTGTGGACATAGTGCCTCTCGGTGAGTCCATCCCAAGCCTGGGATAGAGAGCATCACGTCTCACTCCAAAGCTGTGGAAGGGCTGTAGAACTCCAAAATGCCAGCTGTATTTCTCCCAAATTTTATCTTCCATAAATAGCTGGTGTAGCTGCTCCTTGTGACTGGGCAGAGTTGGTCAGGGAGAGGGGAAGTGGTCTCGGTTTTTGCTGTTGGATGTTCTAAGTGTGGTGCTGAAGATGCAGGTGGAGATGGCTTGACATACAATGCCACTTTGGGATGAGCTACTTCGGGTTTTCTCACAGTATTGCCTTGTTTGAGAAATTATAGCTGTGTGATGTGCTGGGGCAGGGGGGGCTGTCCTATGTCCTTTCTGATGCTTTCGAGCAAGGAAACTGTGCTTTCTGCATGGTGGAATAGCAGCATCTGATTTGTAGTTGTTCCCAGTAAACCTTGGTTGGCTGGTTGTATTTTGTGTGAATATAGGACTGGGTTTTACCTTCTCAGTTGCCCCTGAAAAATAAAGTCCTTGTGCTCAGTTGAATTAGCATAGCAAGCTGCTAAAAGAGCATTATTAAGGTCAGAAAGTCAAACATAGAAATATTAGTGGCTCTTAGTCCTGGGTATCGTCACCTTCAGTGCAGATGTCCTCTACTGTATTGCTGCCTTTGGCCAGTCCCGAGTTCCAGGATCTCTGTGTCTGAGTTTGACCCAAAAAGTCCAGGTTTCAGGCTGGGTTATGGGTTAGGATGTGAGTCTTCTGGCTTCCAGCCAGGACAGTTCCCCATCCCAACACCAACCAGGGTGGGAGAGATGTAGGCTGAGAGAAATCCGGCAAGTCTACCCAATTCCCAAACCTGTCTTCCTAAATCTCCCTGCTGATCTCTGCCCACCCAGCCCACTGGGGCTCGTTGCCTGTACCTGCAGCTTTCCACCCTTTCCCATGGCAGGAGGGAGAAGCCTCCTCAGCAGGGCTGAGTAGTTATTTTGCCTTATTTCCTTGTGGAGCCGACCCTCCTGAACGTGGAACTCTGTTTCCAGTAGTTCCCCAGCTTCTGTGAACTGAATTTTTCTCATCCTTCCGAGGCCTTTCTTTTAAGAATTGTGCCCAAAAGCAAGGATGTCCCCAAAACTGAGATAATATACATGTTTCTAGGTTATATGTACAATCTGTGGGTTATATCTCTCAGATGAACTGTAGAAACCACTAGATACTGAGAAGTGAACCAGAAAAAACAATTCATAGTCTCAGGAGAAAAAGCAGGTATATTTTCCTGCAAGACAACTGTCCCAATAAGAAATGGGTGAAGTAAAAAGAATCAATTGGAGGTTGAAACTATGCAGGATGTTGTTTCAACAAATTCAGGTACACCGAGTAGCTGCTTTTAGAGAGGATATACAGAGAAACTGTTTGTAAATAGTATGCAAATATGGCTCCTATGTTCATTTGCTACCCTGTCAGCAGCTTTGTGGCAATCCTCAGAAATTACTCTTAATAAATTGCTCATAATTGATTCCTAAATGTAAAGAAATCATCAGCTTTCTTTTGCTGAATGTTTTAAGTCATAAATTAGGAGCGCAGTGGTGATACAGGTCTTGATTCTGTAACCCATATGTGTCCATGGAGTTACATGTTCAATACCAGTAAAAGGTAAAAAAATTAGTGGTGTGTAATTAAATTGAGCTCCTTCAAATGCCCTGATATTAAAAAACATTGGCTGAGCAGTTCTGTGATCCAAGAGCTAAGCTTTCAAGCGAACTAAAACAAACCGTACTGCCAACCGTGCCTAGCCTGAAAATATTTGCAATTTTTCACCATCAATGGGGTACATGTTCTTGATGCTGATCATCAGTTTGGAGCTCTTGTTTTGTAATACAGTTTTAATTATCTTCCAAATTGCAGTGCAGCACTTTTTCTTTAAGCGTGTGGGGGGAAGATAAGAATTGATGCAGTAAGAGCAGTAAATCTTCCATGACTTCCTTTCACTACCAGATTGCTCTGAAAAAGAGCAAATAGGAGGACTTGTAACAAAATCTGACAGTATTTGGTGTGCAGCAGGTTTAAAATTTTAATGCAAACTTACTTTTATTGTTAAATCTTTGGGACACCTTCTTGCTTTGCCTTTTGCTCTCAGCTTTCAGCTGTTCTTCCCTTAAATGGAACTGGATATAAAGGTGTGTGGCTGTTAATGGATGTAATGGCACAGAGTAAGTTGCAATTGTTTGTGAGAACAACGGAGCCTGTACCACTGAAATACCTTTCATGGTGCAGCAAGGGGAGGCCTTTCCTCCTCTCTCCTCTGTGAGAAATAGGTATGAAACAGATGCGTGAAATTAAGCACATACCACATGCCTATTTTATAGAACCAGAGCGTTATCTAGGCTGGAACAGATCTTGAAGATCATGGAGTCCAACCATCAACCCAGCACTGCCAAGAACCACCCCTAACCCATCCCCCTCAGCACCATGTCTGCCCAGCTGGGAGATACCTCCAGGGATGGCGACTCCACCACTTCCCTGGGCAGCCTGTTCCAATGCTTGACAACCTTTTCGGTGAAGAAATTTTTCCCAGTATCCAATCTAAACCTCCCCTGGCGCAACTTGAGGCTATTCCTTCTTGTCCTGTCACTTGTCATATGGGAGAAGAGACTGACACCCCCCTTGCCACCATCACACCCCCCCCCCCCTTCAGGTAGTTGTAGAGAGTGAGAAGGTCTCCCCTCAGCCTCGTCTTCTCCAGGCTGAACAAACCCAGTTCCCTCAGCTGCTCCTCAGGAGACTTGTGCTCCAGACCCCTCACCAGCTCCGTTGCCCTTCTCTGGACACGCTCCAGCACCTCCATGTCTTTCTTGGAGTGAGGGGCCCAAAACTGAACACAGTATTTGAGGTGGGGCCTCAGCAGTGCTATGTACAGGGGCATGATCACTTCCCTGGTACTGCTGGCCACGCTATTCCTGACACAGGCCAAGATGCCATTGGCCTTCTTGGCCACCTGGGCACACGCTGGCTCATGTTCAGCTGGCTGGCCACCAGGACCCCCAGATCCTTTTCCGCCAGGCAGTTTTCCAGCCGCTCCTCCCCAAGCCTGTAGCGCTGCCTGGGGTTGGTGTGACCCAAGTGCAGGACCTGGCAGTTGGCCTTGTTGAACCTCACACCATTGGCCTCGGCCCATGGATCCAGCCTGCCCAGATCCCTCTGTAGGGCTGTCCTGCCCTCCAGCAGATCAACACTCCCACCTAACTTGGTGTCATCTGCAAACTGACTGAGGGTGCACTTAATCCCCTTGCCCAGGTCATTGATAAGATATTAAACAGAAATGAGCCCTGGGGACACCACTTGTGACCAGCCACCTACTGGATTGAACTCCATTCACCACCACTCTTTGGGCCTGGCCCTCCAGCCAGTTTTTGACCCAGGGAAGTGTACGGCCATCCAAGCCATGAGCAGCTGCTTTCTGTAGGAGAACGCTGAGGGAAAGGGTGTCAAAGGCTTTACTAAAGTCCAAGGAAATATCCACAACCTTTCCCTCATCCATCAAGCAGATCACCTGGTCATAGAAGGAGATGAGGTTTCTCAAGCAGGACCTGCTTTTAATGAACTGTGTTGGCTGGGCCTGATCTCCTGGTTTGCTGTTTCCCAAATGGCAGATAAACACAATTATCCAAGTAAAGAAAATGTAAATAATAGTAAAATTTAATTTAGTTAAGTGTATAATGAATGCTTAAAGGTTTGGCCTTTCATTAACATGCTTTAAGCCTATAATGGAATTCAGTATGTGGAATGAGGAAATGAGTTTCAGGTAAAAAGAGGTGACTTTAGTGTGAAGTAACTGTAGTTGTTGCAAGGTGCTTATCTGCAAACCAGTGATGTTTATCATCAGAATACACCTAAAATTGAGAGTCCAATTTCAATTTCCACATTTCCTGAGAGCTGCTGTACATGGCTGCGTATTCCTGCTTTTTTCCAGTTTCACCTGTCCGGTGCTTTAGGCACATCAAACACTTAAAATGCAAAATGGAGGAGGGAGTGAATTAAATAGAGAGCCTCAGATCTCCAGAGCGAGGAAAGGATCCTTTGGCTCGCAGTGAAATTTCTCCCATCACTTCTGCCTCCCAAACGGTACCTCTAGAGAGAGGGAAGAGGAGGATAGAGCCAGAAAGATGCATTTCTTTGTGACCTGAAGGTAACAACTAAATGAGGAAGATACAAAGGAATATCTGTACTTCTTTTCCACCTCTGAACTGCAGGCACCCATTTATCATCTTACTGGTGTTCATTGGACATTTTCAACAGTTGTTTGCAACTCACTTTGTGTTAATCAACGTATCTCAACAGTTTGCCAGGAGCTGGGGTCACTGGACACCAGCTTGGGATCCGAGCATGAGTGCACTGGTATATACTGTCATTTGTCTTGTCAAAAGGAGCCAGGAATTAATGAATTAATTGATGGCAATGCTAATTCACTACTGTCTGTGGTCCAAAGTTTGCTCTTACGGCTGCAGGGTTGCATGGAGAAGAGACCCTGAACGCATCCTGCCTTGGCTAGACTGGCTGTACACACGACAGCAGGAATAAGTTACTGCGTTTTCCATATATATAACTCTTGTGAAATGCCTTCTGGACCCCTTGGGATTTATGGAATCCTTTTCTCCCATCTTAAAGTTCCCAAAATAAACCGCTTCTTGGGAATCGGCAGAGATGGAAGGAAGAGGGGTCACATCTTACCTCCCTGTTTCTGAGTATAGGGGTGCAGGGAAGCAAAATTCTCTGTATTTCTCTGCAAAGAGCTTCCCTCCCCTGCAAACACCTGAAAACCAGCCAGCAGGAGCGGCTGTGTGAAGCTATGTGAGTGCTCCAGTACTCCTCACACGGGAAGCGTATGGCCAGGCCTGTCTGCCGCTTTTGGGAATTGTGCTCCTTTCTTTTCTTCTTGGAGGAGGGGTTATTTACTGGTTTGAGGGCTCTGGCTGCAGGGGCGACTTGCGGAAGCAATAGTGTTGCCGGGTGGGACTTTCCGGCGTATGTATTTGGTGCACATCATTTCAAAGGGTGCTGTACGTGGTCCTGGGTGGGGAGATGGCAGAAAGGTGTTTGTTAAAAATTAATAATTGCACTGCTTAGATCTTGTGTGGTGAAATTCAGAAGCGTCACTTTAACTATTAATAGTTTGCTCTGTTTTCAGAAATATTCTGGAAGAACATCTCTCCCACCATTGCTTCTCTATTTCCAGCCTATTCCAGAAGTTGCTCTGATGACAGAGGGGCTGTGCCTTCTCCTCCTCCCTGCTTTTCCTCTCCTCCTAAACCGGCGCACAAAAACCCAGTTCATAAAACACATCGAACGTGTCTCTACCACTGAAAAAGGCTGCAGGCACCAAAACAATGCTTTTAAATTTGTGTCCGTCTAAATTGTTAGATGGCATTTAATGTGCCAGAATACTTGGACTGGCATTTCTGTGGGTATGTTTGAGGTTTGCGTGCCTCCTCTCCAGACACGTGATAGGTAGAGCATTCACATGTATTTCTATATTGTTTTCCTGGCTTTTTTATTTCCTTTTTGAATTCTGCCATCTCAAGGTATCCCAAGTAATGTTTCCTCTCATATTAGCCTGCTTCAGTATTGTCCAATGACAAAAATGGAAAAGCGTTCTGAAAATGTTAATTTAGGATTTAAACTGTGCTGGAAAACCCTACTCTAGTAACTCTTTGTTTCTGGTCTGTTTGGGAAATCCTTGTTTCCTTGTGTTTGCAGAGATTTATTAAAGAATGCATCATCAACAACACAGATAATTATAAAACCAAAAAGCAAGCTGGCAAGCAAAGTCCCGGCGGAAAGGAGGAGGTATCCTCCCTTTCTTAAATGTGTAGCCCTCAAATATCTAAGACTCTGCCTAACTTTTGAATTCCCAAAGATGCCTTAAGGTTCCTGAGGAATGAATGCTGTCTCCAGAACATCAGCTCTCCCTCCACCAAAAGGGAGGGTCCGGCCCACAAGGCAGGATCCTGAAGCTGCATGCAGTGTTCCGTGAAACATATCCCAGACTTGGTCCTGAGCTGGATAATCCTGATGGTGATTTCCACCCTTTCTCCCTGCCCCCAGGAAAGCCAGGCAAATAACTGCTGCCCTTGCGTTCCTGACACGCAATAAGTGAACAGCCTTGTGCCCTGACTCTGTCCCACCTGCGCCCTGCGGAGGTGAGGATCAGGGCCGGCAGCAAAAATGCTTGGCAATCTCAGTATCTCTTAGATCCATGTTCTGCAATAGCATTGTAAAAACTAAGTGTAATTCGGTATTTCCTGCTTTTCAAACAGTGGGAGGAAGGCTTGAGGTGTACGGAGAGAAAAAGAGGAGGGAAGGGGATCAGGAATGCAGAAAATGGTTTGTCTTCTATGTAGGCCAAGACTTGGACCTAAAGCTTTGATGCTTAATCCCAGACCTTTTGTGTTCATGGGGCATTATATATCCGCAGCCATAGCCCTCATTAACTGTTCCCTTTTCTTAGCTTTCAGTAAGGGACCTATCGCTTTCTACTGTTGCCAAAATTGGCCATCGAGCAACATAATTAACGCGGTCTCCCTGCTGGACACCACGGGCACTCGGATCAACAGGCTGTGGGATCTGCTTGTTGTGAGAGCGTTCTCCAGGTGACCCTTTCGTTAATCCTAATCACTAAAATGGATTACATGCTGAGGAATAATTAACCAGCCTTCAGCCTAGGCGATACTACAACTTCTTCAGCAGGAGGTAGGCGGCCAGCATCCTTCAAAAGAGGTGTTTTAGGCTGAGGTAGCTGGTGGACCTTCAGGTAGTTCCCAGCACAGTTAGGTCATCTGAAAAGTGGCAGTCTTGCAGGTGGGATTAAATAGTTTATTTAAAAGGTGTAAATCCCTCCTAAATCTCTGAACTGCTTGTGCCACGTATTTCCCTGTGTTGCTGTTGGCAGCGGGGAAGGCAGGAGGGAGGATAGAGAAGGGGGGGGGTCTTTAAGAGTAGCTAAAAGTGTTTTTGCTTTTGTCAGCCAGCTCTCTCTCCTTATTAATGCCTCAGCACGACATCGCTTACTCAGTTTTAGACCTCATGTTTCAGCTGGCAGCACAATGAACTACCTCCCTGCAATTCAGCTGGCAGACAGCCAGAAAGTGTGAGTAGGAGCCATTTAGGCTCCTGTGTTGCACCGGGTGCAGAGTCATTGTTGTCATTTCCCTGTGGAAAACATCAAAAATACATCTAATACAGCCTTTCACTTCTCCTGGACGGAGTCAGCAGCGGGTTGCAGTCCCGGGCGATGGCTGTGGCAGCAGGAGATGGCTGTAGCTCGTCCTAAATGCAGTCTCAGCCTGGTATTCCAGATCCGGGTTTTTATTTGAAGTACAACACTGTATAGGCAGAGGTATGTTTGCTTTGGATCTGCTGTCCCTGGAACATCTGATTTGGATGCCTTTCTCTTTTCCTGGTCAGTGCTCTGCCTTGAAAGCATCCTAGGTTTTGATGTGGGTGATTTTTTTGCCATCCTGCGCTAAACTTTGAGGATGTTTTGGCAGCGGAGAGGAATGTCAACATGCTCGGCTGGTGTGCAGTCTTGTGGTCATCAGTGAGCATCTTCTTCAGCTTGGTGCTGTTTTGCTCAGCTTTTCGTACTCTGAGGTACGTCCTTGTCTTCAGATTTTTGGCAATGGGCTACCTTATCAGTTGTTTGTAACTTCATTTGCTTGCAGAAGATGTCTACATCTTATTTCTCTGTCTCGGTAGTGGGCTTCTCCTGTGGTTGGAGTACCATTTTCTGTGGCTATGTTGTCTGAAGTATAAACCAGGGTGATGTGATCGGGTCTTCTGGATGCCAGGTGTCATCCAGAGTTCGCAGCAGATGGCTTTGGTACCACACTGCCTACACCAGCATCATCTTCTCTCCTCCCTTTAGCCTGTCCTCTCCTTTCTGGACATGAGTAGCCTCCAGCGAGTTGTTGTGGATGCTGATTATGACGCTTGCCATGTCAAGTGATGGCCTTTTCCCTAGGATGTGGAGCAGGGAGGGCTAACTTGGCTTTAGGAGCCAGCCATAGCTGCATTAGAGATGAATCCTTCCCTAGTTCATATTGCAGAAGGTAAGCAGAGCGTCTAGTTACCATTTGTTATAACCTGGTTTATCCAGCACTCTCAACTGTAGTTGCTTTGAGACAGTTTTATATGCTTTATTTTATACAATCAAATTGGCTAAGGCTGAAGCTCAAAGGTGCATCAACAATTTATCAACGATGATACCGTTTTCTATTTCTAAAAGGTAAATCATGTTGGCAGAGCCGGTGTTCAGACGTGAGATCAGGGGGAAAGAGCTTGACCATGCAGAACTTAATAAATTGGTTTTTAGGGAGCACAGCTTCCTCCGTGGGTGAGTTTGGAGTATACTCTCTGTGTTTCTCTATGAGATAGTTTGCACCGCTTTGATGACAAATACAATGCACGAGAGAAACCCATAATCATCATCTGTATTTATGGCTCTGCAGTGTCATACAGCTTTCTACCTACCGGTGTTCGATAGAACATTATATACTTGTTATTAAAAACCTCGAGAAGTGTCAGGGCAATTATAGGTTGTAGGAGGAAGGCAGCCACTTGGAGAAGTAGAAAAAAGCTTTATTCAAACTGCTCAATGGAAGAGAAATTAATATATCCACTTGGGAAATAGATGGGAGTTCTTGAAAATACAATGACGTTCCTGTGAATAGTAAATAACCTCCCTCGGAGGAAAAATCTATGTAAAAGTTCAGCGGTGGGGACCCTCTTTGGCTTTTTCTCCTCCTTCTCTCATCTCCCTCTGCACTCGCAGAGAAATCAAACAAAGCAGATGAGATTTGTGGGTGGTTCTGTGTTTCTTTTGCTTCTTTTCAGAAGCTCTTGTCTATAACCTTTCCAACTCTTTGTGTATGTTCTTCCTTAACTAACACTCTCTTCTGCAATTTTAATCTTCAGCTGCAGACTTCAGTCTAGTGTGAACTTGCTCTGATTTATACGATTGTGTGTATTCACCAGGCCCTTGGCACTGGCATGTCTGCTGTATATTAATTAGGGCTTAGTTCTTCGAAATCTTTGGAATTTCACACCCAAAGCACTCTCTGAGTTCCGTTCATCATGTCCTTCCTCTTCCCCAGGAAGAGGTTTGAGGGGAAAAAGTGGCCCTTGTGGCGTGAGGGGCTGAGAGACACTCAAACTCTTTGGCAAACCGATGCAGACAAGCCACCGCGCTGCCTTGTGGTGAAACCTGGGCTGAGAAAAGCTGCTGCTTTGCTTCCGGCAGGTAGGAGCGGTTTTGGAAGTAAGCAGCAGGGGTGCCGTGCGCCGCTTTATAGCGCCGTTTCAAATGGCTGCGTGGGAAGATTACTCCATTTTGCAGAATGCATTCTAACAAATGCGTCGCCTGGCTTGGCTGAGATCTGTGAGAAGTTTTGAGAGGGGAGGGAAGGGGGGGAAAAAGCCTAGGTGGGTGTGTTTGCATCCACGCTGGGGAGAAAAGCCTGCAGCCTTTTAGCCCCCACAGAGCAGAACAAATACATTTGGCGCTCGTGATTATCCAGCAGAGCTGCTGGGATTTGCTCCAGGAAGGACCTCAGGGGAAGGGGCTTTTTTTCCATGCAGAAGGCTTCACGGGGAAATAAGTGGTGCATGGTTTTGCATTGTAGTGAAATGCAAGATGACTCTTTGGGATGTGTTCGTACAGGAAATGCTGCAGTATTCCAAACAAGCATAGAGCACCTCGGTGCAACTGAATGTGGATATATAGGATTTGGGAAGTTTCTAAGCAGGAAAAAGCGAAGCCAAGCAGAGGAAAAGGGTTCTAATTGCCATCCCTCTGGCGGCACTGAAAGAGAAGGGAGTTGCCAGTGTTTAGTGTCAGGTGCTGATGCTCTGGGCTTCTGTATATTGAAATACCTGTTAGCATCTGCGGGCTGGGGCCCTGAGACGTGGACATGAAAGCAGGTGTTTGCCATGTGAAAATAATTTCAAATGTGCCAAGCCTGTTTCTCATCCAAATTGAAAACTTCCAGTGTGATTTTTGTTGGCCCGTGCGCTAATACTTGCTAAATTTGGCTGTAACGTTTGGCCCTTTTGCTTTTCATGTACTATTTATTTGACTAGGACTACTAAAACTTCCTTCTGGCTCGCTGTGGAAAACTTGCTTCATTGCACCACAGAGCACAAAGGTGCTGAGTGTGAGCTGAAAAATTGTTTATAGGCAGATCATCAGATCTGTCTGCTTTGTTTTCTGAAACTGCATGTTTAGAGAAAGCAATATCAGATTTTTTTTCCTCTTCCACAGTCAAGAGACTGGTGACATAACGCAGAAGCAAAATGGGACTTGCCAGTCTGTATTGCCTCCATCAGTTAATGTCAGTGTGCTGATTCTTGCTTTTCTCTGATGTCTACAGACAGTAATAAATCACATTTGACCGAGCCGAGTCCACATGCTGATTTGCAAACATGAAGTAGTGTCTAATAAAAGTATGCATTTCAGATTTTTCAAGGGTAGACATTGGATTAACCTGGAATAGTGCAAATTGCAGCTGCAGTGAGTGAACTGAAGCTTTGCTACATGAAAGTTCAGCATATACTTGATGTATGCAAAACTAATTAAAACTCAATTTGCTCTTGTTTTCAGAAGAGACTTCAAATACATTTGACTGAGAAATCGCATCCCTCTATGTTACAAGGTGTTTCCAATCTTGTAATTTTCCCATTTGTCAACTTTGATTTTAAACAAGAGCTCATATGGCAAAGCAATCTCTTTCTCTAACAGTGATCACCCAGCAAGCCTCATAACAATAAATAATTATTCTTACCTTGATCATTGAAGTGCATGATACCCAATATTGTATAAAATGAGCATCCTCACAGCCCTTTTAGGTTGTCTTGTCTAGGGGGGAGGGGGAACATCATCGTGTTTGTACAATATGATCAACCCCGACAAGTCTAATGATCAGCCCCTGGGATATTTATTCCCAGAAGTGCCACTACCCCCTACCCTAAGCTTTCTTTTCCAAAGTACGGTGTAGTTTTTATATATGCACACTTCTTCCCATTTCCCGGTGCGTTTGCTTCCTTGCATGCCTCTGGTAACAGCAGAGGTGGCCTTTACAGGGCAGGCTTTTCTGGGGTGGGTTTTACATATTGGTGCGTTCAACAATGTTGGCTTTTCTAGAGAAAAACAAAAGGGAAAAGCAAGTCTGGTAAAAATCAGCTTGAAGGAAGGATTTCCAAGTGCTTACAGCTGGCCTGGTACATCTGCTGCAAAAAGGACTGCTCTGTTGGGCTTTCCCAAGAAAGCAGACAAGCAGACTGCCCCTTCTTTTAAGAGAAGAGTAAATCTGAGCTTGTTTTAGTCTTATTTTAGAAAGAAGAGGCTCCACTTTACAAAAGCTAGGCTGGATGTGCCTGTGCTCTAGTTTCTCTATATGAAAAGTGTCTTTTTGCACTCACATGCTGCTCTTGCCTGAGAGCCTACCAAACACGTAACTCTGCAATTTTACAACTTTCCTGACACCCTTTAGCAGTGTGTCTGCCTTTGCTGCTGTAGGAACAAATGCCATATAATGTCAATATGCCGGTCTGCACGAGGAGGGGGAGAAGAATGAAACACTGAGTTTAGATAAAGCCCCAGGTTCTTGCCTCAGACCTGCCACCTTGATTCTTAGGTGATGACATTTGATCCTCTAAACAAGTGGCTCCTGGATGATCAATTTGCTTTTTTTCTCTTTCTGAGAATGATGACTCTATTTTACATATTTAGTTTCTCTCACTTTCTTCCTGGTTTTTATTCTTCAAGTGAAATGACGTCCTAAAGTTCATGGCTCATTTTTCCAAATTATTAACTCCTTAACGTCTCCCAGAACAGCTCCCCTGTTGCCTTGCTGAGGTGTCAGCTGCCGTCTTGGAGCGCGGTGTCCATATGTGGCCTTCGGAGAAACATATTTTAGCTGCTTTTTTCAGCCTCATAATCCTTGTACTGGCAGTGAGACCGCCTGATCTGCAGCAAGGAAATGCAGATGGTCCTTTCTGGCTGGCAGGGAATACCTTCGGCTCAGCCTTCATTTTTCTTCGCGTTGTATGCAAACCCTTTCTGCTCGTTTCTCTCTCTTTTGATTTCGCTGTGGTAATTTCATATCCGCTTGGAGAAAGCAGGGACAGGATGGAATTTAGCTGAAAGAAAGGAAAAAAGTGTAGCCTAAAACATCTGACTTGCCCAAAGCATTGCCGTTTTGCTTGTCATCCCGTGTTTTTAGGCACAGGCAGGGCAGAATGACTCTGTTTAATCCCACCTGACTCTAAGCCAACCTATATTTCTTGCATCCTTTCCCTGTTGCTCAGTGAACTCTTGATTTTTAGAGCTGTGCTTGTGTACTGCAGAAGGAAACAGCCCGTGTCAGCCAAAAAGCTCTGGAGAGCCATGGGGATTGGAGAGTTATGCCCATTTGCGGTATGAACGGAGAGTGAATTTGGGAAATGGTGCTGGGCAATACAAGAGCAAAATCTGTTAAACAAATGGAAGTTGTTAGTGGCTACGTGTCTGCCACAAGTTTATTTTGAAATCTGAATCCTCCAGGCACATGAGGGTATCTGAGAAGGCAGTGGTTTGGTTGCTGCTGACAGGTTTTTTTTGTATTCCTGTTCTCTTCTTGATTGTTCCACGTTGTTTTTGATGCGCTTGACTTTTTTTATAAAATCTGTGCCGAGACAGTGATGCGCTTTTCCTCTCTCTCCCTGGCAGAAAAAAGCTGAAAACTGTACTTCCTTCACTTATAGGGTACTTTTGAGGTGTTAAATCAGAGTTAGGAGTCTTCTCAGTGCAAAGTAGACTAAATAACAGGCTAAAATAACTAAATAATAGGCATTCATCTTCCAGTGAGGCTACAGCATAGATACTGGAAGGGGAGCAGCTCCCAAATCCCCTTGCTGTGCATTTCTTCCCCTCTTTACAGAGCTGAGAGGTGTTCAGGCTTGTAGCAAAAACCCCTCTCCCATCTCGATTTGCTCCAATAGCTTATTTCCCTGTGTTGCATTCCCGATGACAGCCTTTTTCTTGGATGCGTGGCTGGCTGCAGCACTCTCCTCCTGCTAACCTTGCTGTGTTCAGTGAATCAGATGGTTTTGTTTTCAGCAGATGTTCCTGCCTCAGATCAGTGGAGAGTCTCTAGATCATTTCGCTTCTTTCTGTATGATTGAACACCAGCCCGAGGTGTAGCAAGGAGATTCTCACCTGCCAAGCTTTAAAACAGCTCCATTCATTATTGTGTTCACTCATGGTGCTGGTAGAGAAGCTTTATGTGTAAAGCTTGAAGAGAACAACGTCACTGCTGTACGTGCCTCTCCCGGAGGTTGCTGCTGTTGCGGCAGAAGGAGAAATCCCATAGCGGTACCTGCAAGGATCTGGTCTGCTTGATAGGAGCCTGCTGCGATGTGCCCTGGCGGATGAGAACAGACAAGTCCTCAACCTCAACTACCTGATGTCCTCGTCTTAAGGGTCTTGCTGCAGAGCATGACTTGGGGGAAGGCTGCTCGCGTATCTGCTGATCAGGAGGGATTGGCAACCAGCTAAAAAGAAAAACCACCCAGTTGTGTCGGTCAGCTGGTTTCGCAGTTTATAGAACCCTAAAGTAACTAATGAAGGTTCTTCACTTTGTTCTGACAGTGGTTGGGAATCTAGCAGTGCCCTCTTGGTGGAGAATTATTTTTTGTTAAATGGAAAAAGGTTTGTTTTCAGAAATTGTTCACTTTTTGCCCTAGGAGGAAAAAAAAAAGAGCAAAAAGTTGAAATACCTATTTTATCAGTAAAACTTTGTGGTCAAAATTGCTACTAAGTTTTATTGACCAACTATTCAAAAACTTTTGTGTCTGGCCAAGAAATGAAAACACCTAAATGTGACTGGTTCTGTGTAACTCAGAAATGTGGGCTCATTGCAGATGTCAGCTGAAAACATTGATTTACTCGAGACATTTTCCTGCTTCCTCCAAGTCACTCAACTGAGAACTTTGCCTGTTGACTCAGACTCCGCTCTGAGCTTTCCTTCCAGCTGTCAGACCCAGGAAGGGGGCCCTACTTCAGTCTCATCTCAGGTATTTATTTACCAGAAAAACATGGAACATAGGGGAGAGAGGAGTTGTGCTTTGTGAACAAGAGATCTGTAGTCCTTTTTGTTCCTCTTCCTTCTATAGATAGAAGAAGGTGATGGTATTGTAGGATACAGAAGGGACCAGGTCAGGTTTGTAGGTCAGAAGGGACCTCAGGAGGTCTCAAATGCAGCTTCCTGCTCCAGCAAGCTCTGGGGTCAGACCAGGCTGCTTAGGGCTTTAGCCAGTCTGGTCCTAAAAACCTCCAGGGCTGGAGCCTGCACAAACTTCCCATGCTCAGGCTGGAGTCCTTCATGTTCCCTGCCACCAGTGGCCAGCAAGCGCATAGAGAGCTGCAGAGGCGAAGGCGAGTGGCCCAGGCTGGCTCTGGTCTCTCTCCTTGGCCAAGAAATATGGGTTGGAAGGACCAAATAAGTCTTCATCTCCAGGTATCCCCCCCGGTGGATTATCCATACAGTACTCACTGTGTTATTTAACACCCATAGTAAGGAGTTGGGAGAGGTAACGGAGCAGCACATCCCACATCGCTGACGGTGCAATGCACTTTAAACGTATTATAGCATCGTAGCGCTTGAATGAATCTGCTAAAAAACCTCCATGCTATTGTGGTACTGCTTGAAAGAGGTAAAGATTTCCTGGTTTTTGCAAGATCTCTACCTTCAGACTTGATTCTGGTCTTGAATATTTTTGGATCATAGAATCATAGAATCACTTGGGTTGGAAGAGACCTTCAAGATCATCGAGTCCAACCATAAACCTATGCCAAAACCACCCCTAAATCATGTCCCTCAGCACCATGTCTACCTGTCTTTTAAATACCTCCAGGGACGGCAATTCCACCACCTCCCTGGGCAGCCTGTTCCAATGCTTGACAACCCTTTCGGTAAAGAAGTTTTTCCTAATATCCAACCTAACCTTCCCTGGCACAACTTGAGGCTGTTTCCTCAAGGATGGGTCCACGCTCAGCCTTTTGCTGGCTGTGGGTGAAGAGTACCTACCTCCTCTGATCTGCAGCTTTCTGTGGGGCTCAGGGGTTTGGACACTTCCCATCCTTCAGCTACCTCTTTATTAGGCCAGGAAACTTAAAATTTGGGGACACTTTTTGTTTACCTAACTGTGAGATTAGAATTGACCAAGGTGCTATGTTGTCAAGGTAGTTTTTGAGCACTGTGGACCTTTTCACTTGCTCCGTGGGGTGTCTTTTAGCCCCACAAAGTGGTTTTCAAGGATGTAGTCAGTATCGGAGGCTGGAAGAGCTATTCAAGATTTTGCTGGAGCAGTTTTTTTTCTTTGCAAAGTGTGATTTCCATTCAGAGCTATAGATGATTGGCAGTCAACTGAATTCTACGTTCTGAACTGTATTCAGAGTGTATTTATGTGGGCCTACGCGTGTATAACAGAGTAAAATATTATCGGTGTGTAAATTTTTATCAACTTTAGTCTTTTATTTTTGGGTGTTTGTGATTTCTGTATGAAGTAGTTGTCTCAATTTTTTTAAAAATGTATCTCTTCATCGCTGCCTTTCAAGCACATGATGATCGTGGGTAGAAAGGGAGAGAAGGGAATGCTGGTTTTGCCGGTCAAAGGGATCTCAACCTCTGGTTTTGTTCTGTTGTGTTTAATAAGAGATTGCAATGATTGCATTTCTCACTAACACTTATCACATCACAAAACCGAGTTTGGTTTTATTTTTAATTAAAAGAATAAATTAAAATTGGTCACTTCCAGTGTTTTATAGCTTTAACCTTTTTTTTTGGTTAACATTTTGAAATACTTCCAAAATATTTTGAAAAGCCAGGAAATGAAAGGCAGAGCTCTAAAGAGCAAGGGAGGAGGATTATGACTAGAAAATAAAATTGGATAGGATGATCTAACAGCTGTTTCGAGCAGGTGAACAAAATATGTCTTTTCTCAGTGTATTCAACAGGAAACATCTCGGTGTTCTAAGAGAGGTGAAGTTAACTAAGTGTCTTAGAAGGCCTGAGGAAAAAATAAATCAAGGTTTCTCAGCATTTGGAATACATCAGTAACAAAAGTGTTGTTATGGAAACCCTGAAGATGAGTATAAAGTTTCTTGTCTGTTGCTTTGTTTTTTTTGGAGACCTGAGTGTGTGCAGTTTGGAGACTGCCATAAAGCAGAGGTGCTGGGAGCAGAGCTGGCCTCGGGGTCCGCACTCTCCATCCATCCTCTTCATCCAACTCCCAGCCTAGCTGCCGTGTTACACACCTGCCTTCTCCATTCCTCCCTTCTTTGTAAATCATAGAAGCAGTTTCTTCCTATTTTGCAAGGTGGTGTGTCATTTATCGAAGAGTTTCAAAATACAGCTGGAGCTTGTTCACGCTTCCCACACTAACTGCAGGTTGCCTGAGGGGCTGCTGTGGCCCAGTTACTAAAGACTGTATGCACAGCTTGAAGAAACCACATCTCATCTAGAAATATTCCAGCGTGGATTTATCCAAAGGGATCTCTGAATACCCTGATGTGAAAGCATCCGGACTCGAGGGTGAGTTGGCTCGCTATGCCTTCTCGCACCGTACTGCTTTGCTTTGAGCCAGGGTAATAAATTCCTTACAGGCTGAATTTATTTTTTTAAGTGCAATTTAGTTCCTGCAAACCTCCCATCACAGCACAGTCCTGTACATTATATCCATCAGGGTATGGATGCAGTGGTGGGTCGTGCTCATGAGAGACTTCAAGTACCAAAAAGGGCCAATTTGCACTTGTGGCATCGCAGTCACAATTCCAGGTTAAGAGCTGCTTGGCCAAAATGGGAATTTGAGGCAAATATTGCAGCTTGGCAGGGTGGACTGCATCCTTCCACAAAATCAGCAGCTCAGGGGAAAAACAATTTGTATTTGAGGTTGTTGGGTTTGTTTGCTTCTGAGATTGAAACATATTATTTATCGAGGTAAGATGGAGTCAAATTAGAAAAGCAAACCCGGTGTTTCTCAGAAAGTATTTGAGCTTTTCAATATTTTATCTAGAATAAATACGACACTCATCTGTTCTCTTTGACCGTCTTTTTTATATATATTTATAAGTTTCAGAAGCAATGGGGTAACTATATGAGGATGAACTGCCCATATATGAGGATGAACTACGGGTGTGCATCTCCCACTGGCTGCAGGAAACAAGTTCTCTTTGAAATTGCACCTTTAACTGTTTGAGTTCCTCAAAAATGGGGAAACTCAAACCAAACAATCCCCCAATGTGTAAATGACAATTGAATTTTTTCTTGGCATGCTCTGCTATCTACTAGACTATTGAGAAAGTGTTGAATTAGCAGCTACAAACCCTCATGTTGAAATTGGTTCTGTATGGGTACTGTGCAGCAGGTAGTTATTGATACATGGGCGGGTGGATGGTGAATTCTTCAGTGTTTAAGGGAGGACTGGGAGTTTTTATATATATACACACACACACACACACACACACACACACACGTACATGTATATATACCCTAAATACACCTCTCTGCACCGATCTCCTCTCCCTGCCTCCATTGGTGCTATTCAGCTGTGCCTCAGTGTGTTGCTCCGCATGGCTCTTACCCCAGAAATCCGGCTAGCCAGGGCTGGGAAGATGCTGCTCCACAGCTGGAGCAATGGGGTTGTGTTGTGTCCAGCGCCAGACCCCGCCTGTCAGCCGAAGCGGTCATGGACTTTGAGAGCAGGGATAATTGCTTTCCCCAAATTGGCCCCAACTGAAACAGGAGGGGGTTTTTGTAATCCTTCGCTGATCTTTTGGGTAGTGTGAGGTTTCTGTAGTCGTGCGGCGAACGTGGTCTGTTCTTGCTGTCGTTCCATGAGTAATAGTGTAGTCTGCTGCGCTGAATCCTACTCGGGAGCCTGCGCCTCTCTCCATCTGCATCCCAGCCCAGCGCTTTATGAGCATCTTCAGTCATGCAGGCAGGCTCGGGGGAGAAACTAGGATCACTGTGGCGTAAACAAGAAATTCATGCTGAACTCCAGTGGTGCTGTCACAGACAAAAAGTGTCTGCTAATGAGTTACAGTTGGGAGACAAAGTTTATTAGCCTTGCAAGGCACCTGTGCGACTCCATCCTTTCTTAGTACACTCTGCGCCGACTGTAACAAATCCATCTTGGACAAACATCTATCTGGGCTAACTGGCTTCTTATGTCTTCCTTGATGTTTGTTTTTTTTTTAATTGTGTTTATTTCTTTTTTTTAAACCTCTGAATAAGCTTCAGGAATGTTGTACATATGGCAAAATTAGATTTGACTTTATTTTGTTTTTCCATATTCTCTGTCTGCTCGATACCTAGCTATCTCCTTGAGTCCTTGTTATCTTTGTTTGCCAACTCACAGCCTATTTTAAGCGGCTTTTTTCACCATCTTACAGATTTAAACGTGGTCTTACAGCCTCATTGCAAACAAACTCATTATACAGTGCTTGCCCAATGCAAGCTGCGATTCCTACCTGCACACCTTTAGGCTGAAAGAAGTGTTGTATCAGAAGTAATTTATAGTCACAGAATAACTGAGGTTGGAAGGGACTTCGGGAGGTCACCTATCCATCCCCCTGAATGTATATATTACAATTGTAAGGAGCTTGGAAAGAGAGGCTGTGTATTTAAATATGTATATTTTTGAATGTTTTATATGGTGTTCGATGATGTGCATCTCCACTTGGGACTGAGTCCTCTAGGCTTTACCATTAACAAAACACTTATAATAATAAAAATCATACTGACAGCAAAAAACCCCCAAGTTTTAAATCCTCCCAGACGGAACCCCACCTGGCTGGAAGCGGAAGATACCCATTTAATTTGCTTTGGCTGCAGCATTTACTTGTGAAGGGCACAAGAGAAAATAGTTGAGAATTAATGTTTGCACAGGTGGAGTGTTTCTTGTGGAATAATTAATTCATTCGCAAGCCAGACAGTAACTCTTTGCCTCTGCTTTCAAGAGGGGTGCTTTGCCAAGAGGGGATGTTGGAGAAGGTTGAACCGTAACCTGTAGAGGCACTTGAACTAAATCTGAAGTGCTAAAACAGCATCAGTTTACTTCGCTGAAGGTAAATCTTGCTTTGAACTGCTTTGGGCAGGTCCTTCATTCTGTTAGGCAGTCTCTAGGAGGACTTTTCTCTCCAGCAACCTTCTTTGCTGCTTTATCTGTTTGTGTCCACAAGCTCCAGTGTTGCATGGTGTGGTCCAAGACGGGTTGACCTTCAGGACAGCTTTGGTTGCTTCATGAGTTCTCTTCCACCAACCAGCCCGGTTGGTCTTGGTTTGTTATTTCTCTGCCCTGCCACGCTTTTCTGTCTCTCGTCGCTTTGCCTAACTACTCCCCACTCTGCTGGGTACGCCTTGTGCTCTTCACGCTTTGCTTTGCTTCCCTGCCTTCCTCTCATCTAGGTTTTCGTTCCTACCTTCAAAGCCCAGAGGAAGTTTCTTCACGCTGTTTTCAGATGCTCTCAATCCTCCAAGCTCCTCTCTGCCCTTAGGCTGCTGATACAGATTTTGGCCATCACCTCCTTTATTTCCATTGTCTATTTTTCAAAATGTTTTGACAGACAGGGTAGAAACTTGGATGCAGATTTGCTTTTATCTGCAGTAATCCTTTCTCCAGAGTAAGTCCTGATTTAAATCCAAGAAATGTTACTGTTATTCACTGCTGTGGGCCGCTGAGATTGTACACGTTGAGTCACGGTTTCCAGCCCGGTTTCAAAACTGTTTCTTGAAAGCAAAGGTTAAAAAAATAGTCATAGCATGTCATTTTTGGAAAAGCACAACAGAATTCCCCCCGTGTTGCAAGCGGCTCCCGGCTAACGAGGTGAGGTGGGGCAGCATGAGTTGGTAGGTACTTTTGGGCATCTGTTGTGGACGTTCAGCATGTGTTTCTGCTGATGTTGGAAAAGCTGGTGCCTGTCTCATCTGCTTAACTCCCCCCAATAAATCTTGGTACTGGAAATCCCCCCCCGAGATGAGGTTATCCGGTCAGGGAGCCCAGCGCCTCCCTCTTCGCCGCCGCTCCAGAGGGGCTGGCGATGTGCAGTCCTGGGGGAGCCTGTCTCCGTGGTCCATCAGGTTTGGACTGTCTCTCTGAGGGTGTCTTAGAGCAGGGGAAATCCCTTCATTCCACTGAGAAAGTGTTTCTGGCAGCATATGAAGGGACTTGTCACAGTTTCACCAGTTGCACTAGCAGTTTTGAGAGTCGTAACTCTTTGTGTCTTGCTTTGTTTACCTTCCTCTCATTCGATTTTATCTAACGAGCAAAAAGAGGGAAAAACTTTCTTTAGGGCTTTTTGTAAATATGGTACAGGTGAGACTCTGCAGTGTTCTTAATCTCAAAACTGACTAGGTACTGAATGTCATCAAGCCTTGCCCTCAGTTCCCTCTCATTTGCAAAACTTCAAAAGGTTGAGCTTTAAACTTGTGCTGCAGATGCCAGCTGAAAATGGAATTGTTCTGGAAAATGTCATCAGAAGCTGGCAGAAGTCTTTTCCAGGGAGGTGTCTTAAGGAAAAAATGTCATTTTTTCTTCACATTCAAAACATTTGCAATGTTGCCGTGTTTTGGAACATGATTTAAAATGCGGCAGAATGTGCACAATATTTTTTTTTCTCGCTCCCTTTGCCAGTTCTTCTGTCAAAATTCACTGAAATTTGGGTAAAGGATTATCATATGGGGCCTTACAGTTCCCAGATGCGCATGGGCTGAGAAGCAGCGTGGGCTCAGGGCGAGCTCTGGCTTGGCGAGGGCAGGGGATGCTGGAGAAGGGATACTGGGGTGGGGTGAGAAAAGAGCCAACGGGACTAAAACTGGTCTTCACTTGCTGGGAAAGAGATGGAAACCAGGGCGGGAAAGGTAGGAGCCGCGGGGTTAGCTCAGCTGGCAAGGTTTGGTTATAAAAAGCCTGTCGTTGCTGATGACTTGCTGTAGGGCTGCATCGCCTTTTTGTGACTTGATAACCATTGACTCTGCAGTATTAATTACATCCTGTTAAAGCAGATTACAGGCGCGCATCTCTGGATTTTGAAACAGCAGACTGGAAATCCTTCCTGCTGTACAGCTCCCAAATAAGCAAGGAGTGTAAGAGCATTGCTTCAGCTTTAACCCCTGGTTTCCTTGTGCCTTTGCGTGGCTCGTATCTGTGAGTAATCCAGGGAGTTGGGAATAAAGCAGCAGGCCGTCATCAGTAAATCCCTGGAGAAAATGAGTTTTCTAGAGGAGGAGACATTGTATAGCAGGGAAAGCCAAAGCAAGGCACTGCCTAAAGCTGCCAGCTCCTTTCAGGGACAACTCGTTTCTGATTTGCATCTGCCACAGGTGAATGCCAGTCGGGCCGAGGCCAGCTGGTGGCGAAAAATTGGGATTTAATAGTGGTCCCCACTTAGTTTGAAAGAACATGCTGAATATTTAAAAGCTGCATTTGAAGGCAGTGGAGTTGGGCTTTCAGAATACAAAGTATATGTGATAAGTCTTGTTAAAGTCAATGAAATTAAACTCAAAATCGAGTCTTTTCTGTTGGACCACCCCGAAGTGGGTGCTTCTGATGTTAATGCTCTTGTTGCTTTGTGGTGGGATAACTCCTGCTTCATATTTTTGAAATATATTCAGTATTTTTCAGGAAAATCTACAGATCCGTAGTGATATTGCCTAAAGAAAAGTAATTCAAAATAACTGTTATTCTGTCTTCAGAATAGAGCTTGAGTAGCATCCAACGAATAAAGCTGCAGTCCAAGTGTGAAACAGCACAGATGAAATAAAATATTGAATAGTCATTGATGAATTCTGTAGTGAATCAAGTGGGAATCCACCCCACAATCACTGTAGGGTTGTGTGGTTTTTTTCTGATTTCTGCAATATAAAGTTTTTTTTTATTTTTCAACCTTGCATGGAAGTAGAATGAACAATTACAGTACTCCTGGGAGAACCTGCCTTTTTTTCCTAAGGGTCTAGGGTCTAAAAAGGGACCAGTAATGTGAATAAAGATAAAGCAGATTATCCTTATCCGTGTCTCAAAGGCATTGCTGGGATATACAATTGAAAATAAAGAATTAGGCCTTCCAGATGTCTCCTCTTTATACCCAGGAGGAGAAATAGAGAAATACATGCTAGAAATGTCTGCTACGTTCCAGATGTTAAAGACTTGGAAGTGTATGTTATTGAAACCTCATGCTGTATAGAAATGCAGTTGGATTACTAGATATCCTCTTGGATATTCTTGTGTCTCTAAGAAACTTAGGGGCTGGTTTGGGCTTGTGAGTTGTGGAAGTCTTGAAATAACAAGTGGCTTTCCAGCCATGCCTCCAAGCCGGGAGGAGAAGGGGAGAGCTGGTAACGCACCGCAGGAATTTTACCCATTATATAAATTACATGCAGGCTGACAAATTCCTCAAGTCAACTTAATCTGTTTTCATCTGCGCCCGGAAAGAGAAAATGACCATTTAATTATTGGGAGACAAAATTATCCTACTAATGGAGAGAGTCACATTAGTGCAGTTTAGTTTATAGTTGGATTCATTTGGGGAACATGGATGCAGTTGAGCCAAAGATGTTATTTAATGTTTAATTGGACAGACTCTGGGTGACAAAGCGCCGAATGTCCTCATCAAAACAAAAACAGTCTGTGTGTTTTGCTGGTGTTACTGGACAGGAGAAGTGCATGCAGTTTTTGCAAAACTGAGCCTGCTTTGTTCGTACATGCTTCAGTCGTGTATTTTTTACTTTTCTGTGATTACAAGACTCGAATTTAACTTCACATCCTGGGGAAGTTATAAAGTAACTTTTAAGAGCATTAACTTGTCAAAGGAAATGGTGGAAAGAACATTTTCCATGTGTAGACTATTTCCATTGTTTCCTGGAAAGCAGCCTCAAGGTGTGAACTGGGCCCAGTGGTTCACATGTGCTTTTGTTTTTGGGATGGCGATGCTGCAATCCGGGCAGACACCGTAAATGTGGGGCTGGGGCAGGAAACGAGCTGGGAGCAATTCAATGTCAGCCTAGTTGGCCTTTAAGGGGAAAAAAACCCACCTCATGGATTTATTTTTAGTATTGTTCATATTCCCCGTTGGGAAATGTGACACTCTACAGCCGCTGCAGTTAAGACATACAGTGGCTTGGGCACAGCCTCACAAATAATACAGACCATTAGCAGTCTGTGTATCGAAAAAACCAAAAATATTAACAAATCTTAACTGGACTGGCTCTGATGTCAGCTAGCAATTAAAGTTTAAATTGCTCTGCAATTAAATTTGCAACAACAATGTAATTAGCACGCAGAGTTTAATTTGCAAAAGCTTGGTTCTGGCCGAGAGTCCCGCGGCTTGGGGAACTCGTGGCAGGGGCAGCGAGGGAAGCTGTTCCCTTTGGATTTTGTAGGAAAAGCTTTATTTCTAGAAGTCTTAGGGCATCTCAAAATCTTAGTGATCTCGTAAATGTCTGCAAATACTTAAAGGGAGGGTGCCAGGAGGAGGGGAGCAGTCTTTTTTCAGTGGTGCCCAGTGACAGGACAAGGGGCAATGGGTATAAAATCGAATACAGGAAGTTCCATCTGAACATGAGAAGGAACTTCTTTCCTTTGAGGGTGGCAGAGCACTGGCAGAGGCTGCCCAGAGAGGTGGTGGAGTCTCCGACTCTGGAGACATTCCAAAGCTGCCTGGACGCCATCCTGTGCCAACTGCTGTAGGTGGACCTGCTCTGGCAGGGGGGTTGGACCAGATGATCTCCAGAGGCCCCTTCCAACCCTTAACTTCTTGTGATCTCCCTGAAATCCTGCAAACCGGCTCCGGTTTTCATGCTGTCTTGAGTTACAACCAAAAGCTGTGTGTACAGAACTGCAAATCTGGCTGTTCAGAGCTTTCACGGAGCTGCCCTCGGTGGCAGGGTACAAGGTCACCCTGGTGGTTTGAGGCTGCTATTTTTATAACATACTCCCTTTTTTTTGGTTTTTTGAGTGATGCTTTACTGGTGGCAGCCTGGACTTCCTGCAGCCGCCCAAAAGGAGCATCCTGCTTACTGCAGACCAGTGATAAGTTCATCGCCCGGAGGAGCTGTGTCTGTTGCAGTCAAACAGTGCAAACTTCAGCATAACTACCTAGTGCAAATAGTGCGTGCTGTAAACATATTAGGAGGCAGCAAGAATGGATGAATTTAGCTGCACGCACTGCAAATAATCTTCCGTTTCGGCAGCTAATTTACAAGCTGCTAAGAAAAGTTGCGAGTTCTGGATGACAAGTGAAAAATAGAGTGGGAAAGAGGGCAAAACATTTGGTGATGCAGAAATTGTACGCCTGGGTGAATGGCATTTATATAGAAATCCCTGTGAAGGAATGAGGATAAGGCTTTTGCTCTTAGCGTCCTGGACGATCACTAGGAAAAAATAAAAGAGGAAGGTTGCTGCACTTTGAATCCAATGAATGAGAGTAGAAAATTTCCAGCATAAAAGCTTATTTTGCTAAAGCTGGATGGGATTCAAATAATAGAGCCTGGAGAAAGAACCAAAGAGCCTCCCATATAATTGAGACTTCTGAGCATCTGCCAAACCCAAAATATTTGGGGTTATGCATGGTTAAACTGATTTCTGGTGGCTGTTTTCTGTTGGGAGCAGGCTGGTGGCTTTTGGAGGTCTTGTTGTGTTCTCTGTCCTCACGCTGATCGCCTTCATTGTGAGAGAGCCAAATGGATGCGGCACACTGTGAGCTAGAGAACTGATTGATAAAACCTGCCTTGCTGAAAGATTGTGTCGAAAACAACGGCCTGATATGGCAAAGGCCCGTTTCGCTGCTTGCAGGACCATCTGACCATCAGTCAGATGGTATTGGGCCATATTCTGTCCATGTGGGAATGCAGAAGAATAGGGACCTCGGGAATCCAAAGTATAACCACCAAAATAGAGCTGCCAGCCTTTACTCTTGGTAAGTTCTCTATGATAGCTAAGACACAGAGATTTTTAATTTTTTTTTAATGCTCTGTCTATATGAAAAGTAACTTGCGTTGTCCTCCATTAATATGGAATAGCTTCTTATAGCTGCCATAAAAATGCATAGTTTGGATGCAAGCTAAAGCTCCACAAAATCAGCTCAGCTGTAAATTAAATATCAAAGTTGAATTCAATAATGCTCAATATTTTGGCAGAAATGTAGCATTTTCCAATCTTCTTGCCTCCAGTAAAGCATCGCTTGCATTATTCAGTGTTTGTCTTATGGAGATGTCAAAGGAATTTGCAAATTTATTTTCATTAATTGACCAATACTGAATTGCATTTCTTTTGGTTTCTTTTTCTGGTTGATACATCAAAGAAAGCAATTTATTTCCTACGTGGAAAACTGCACTGCACAGCCTGCCAGCTAGGGGGAAAAAATGGATAAAATTCCTTCTGTTTATAGCTGTGTTAGACCCTTTATTTCCACGAGAGGTGAATTTGGCTCACAGCCTGGGGAATTTATTGTTAGATGTTTAATGTTTCAGGTTGCTTAATTACACAACAGGAGAACGGGAGACTTTCTCCAGTATACTCAATTGTAATTAAACAGCACATTTATTTACTAAACCGTACTGAAACAGAAGCAGCCTACCTGGATCTCTCCTCTTGCTGTAGTGTCAGAGATCGAATACCTTTGCCTTTCGATTCCAGCGTTCCTCAGGCTATTGTCCTGTTCAATCTTTCTCTTATGGACTTTGAAAAAAAAATTATATTTTCTCCTGCAGCAGCCGAGTTTGTCTAATGAAGTCTCTTGCGGACTGTTCTGGGGCTTGATAGAAGGATAGAGCTGCTGGAGGAGGCCTGAGGAGTGCTCCCCTGGCATCAAGAGCATTGCTGAGCTTTGGAAAAAGGGAGGAAGAGCAGCAGAGGTGGGCTCAGAGCCGTAAAACACCATCAGCCTTGGAGCTCGGGGTGGTGGACCAAAGCAAAGGTTACTCAAGTGGCTTCTTGCACTCTTGACCACCTCTCAAACCGCTGCGCTCATTCCTGAAGATCTCTTTGAGACTGTATTCCCTGTGTCCAGAGGTTGCGAAGCTTTGAGAGCGAGGAGGGAACCCTGCGAGGACAACTCCACGGCGCCCTGTGAAAAGCCAGGAGGAGCAGTGGGGAAAGGCAGCGTGCTTTAACCGGGTTACTTGTAACCAGTAACCATACTGGTTTACTTGTGGTGCGGAGGCAGACCGGGCTGCAGTGGGCTTTGTGCCCTGGGCTCAGCACGGGGCAGGAGCGGTGCCATCCTGAGCTGCTGTTGGCAGTGGAAATGCCGAGGCACCGGGGACTAACGGAGAACTGCCGCTCCGGTGCAAGGTGGGCACGGAAAATACAGCCTCGCGAGGGCGTTGCTTGTGTTCCTACGGATACAGCCTTTCCCTCGGAGAACCTTGCGGGTCTAGAAGGGGGAGACTCATCCATGCTTTACAGGACGAGAGGTTGCTTTCATGTTCAAACTAATTAAGGGAGGGGTTTTTTTTGGAAGAACGTGATTCCCGTCATCGTCCCCTTCTTGCATTTCTCCCGATCGTTTCAAGTAGAAACAGGAGAAATTTTATAATAGCTGTTTCATCTGTGTCTAGTAACTTTATATGCAAATATGCAAAATAAGAAACAGGTGCTGGAATCAAAACACCACTTCAATAGCAGAACTGGCATAAACCGCTTGTAAATCATTGCGTATGAAATTCATATTAATTCGCTTTCAAAACAGCAAGTTTCAGTTTTGTTTTGGCAAACAAGGCCCATCCATTGTGTCGCGTTATATACTTGTGGAAGAATAAGGTTGTGTAGCGAGAAATGCACCCAGTTTTGTGTGTCTTCTCTGCAATCTATGCTTCAAACAGCTTTATTAGGAATAAAACTAGTTTGAATGCAAATGTTAAATGAGCGTTTAAATAATTCTTGGGGTTTTTTAATAAACAAAGCATTTCTAAATTGCTAAGCAGTTAAAAGTAACCGCCTGTGCATTTGAGCAGTTCTCTTTTTTTCTGACTAATATCCAAACTCTACACCATCTTGGGTCCTGAGAAATTGTAACTCTAATCTTCTGCTTAATGGCTTTTGGGATTTGCCACAAAACAGAAACTAAATTGAATTTGAGCGCTTTGTGCTTCCCTAAGGGCGTCCTGAAGCTTAGGCTTTTCTGCTCAACTCTATAGCAGCGACAGTGGGTGGGATAACGACATACAAATCTGAATAATTTCTGCCTTTGGAAGTTGACCCCCTCTTCTCTTAGTGACATTAAGTTTCCTTTGGTTTTGTTTTTGTAGAACGTTGTCTTATATGTTCTTTCTCTATGCAGATACTTTGCTGGGAATTCTTCTCGGTGCTTTTTAAATTAGTATTTTAATTTCATGGCCAATATGTTTCTTACATACTGGGGGAAATGGTTGGTGCAGTAAAAGGGTCATGAAGACTGTAGTAAAAATAATCTGTTCACTGTTGTGCTTTCCATCTCAAATTTTAAAGTCCTTTGCCATGATCAGGCAGGAATTTGGCATCAGGGCACGGCAGTGAGAGCTCAGTTTTCTACATGTGACAAAATAGGCTGTAAATTGATGGGAGCGGAGTTAATATTTCTGCGTATTACTCCAGTGAGCTCCTTCCAACCCCAAGGCGGTCCTTTCCGGCATCGGCACTCCGTTGTGGGGATTTTCATCTCCTCTTCCTCTCAACCCTTGGAGAGCACCTGTGGATGATGAAGCGTTGACTTGTAACCGTGCACCATCGTGAATGAACCACGTAATTTTTTAAGACAGTGAGAAATGGTTCCCCTCCCCCCAAAAAAACCTCACTGAGCCATAAGAATCAGAACCCAGCTTCTTATTTTGAAGTCCATATAAGAAGGTATACGTGCGATGGGAATAGATGCAGCTTTCTTAAAATGATGACTGATCAGGATGGATGGCTTTGGGAAGCAACAGATGCCACCTTGAGCAGTGGGAGAGATCGCAAAATGCTTGTGAATAATATGATCCATTTGTGCATTACTGCTCAGATTTGGCCGTCTCTTCTCTGGAGCCAGTTACGACTCCATGAGCTAAAAGTGAGGTAAACTTATTCCCTTTGCCAGATATTTGTTGTAGAGATTTTTGCAGAAATATCCCCATTTCAACGCTGCTGAAACTCCAGTCTATTTAAAAAAAAAAAAAGTGAGGTAAACTCATTCCCTTTGCAGATACTTGTTGTAGAGATTTTTGTAGAAATATACCCGTTTCACTGCTGCTGAAACTCCATTCTATTTAAAAAAAAAAAAAGGCATTCTTCAAAATCATTTAGGAGTCTCTGAAGTGTGTGAAGCACCATGAAAGGTTGATTTTGCTCCTTCTTGATATATATATTTTTGTGCTACGTATTAGATTGATACTTAATATGAGAAAATGAACCAAACATTTATAAAAAAACCTGATAAAAATAAATTGGTTTTTCAAGGGAAGTTAGCCTGTGCAAAGAATGGAATTGGGATCTCGTTGAAGCTACCAACAAACCAGCAACCTCAGAGCTTAATTCCCAGGGTTATTTATTGGCCCTGAAGCGTTATATTGAGTATTTTGGTGTTTCTGTGATTGCTTTGCTGTGTCAACATAGGTGAGTGCATTTTTGGCAGAGCTTTCCTAGGTGCTAACCGGGCAGTATCAATGGCAGCGTTAACGTGACGGATGCCGCAGCCTTATACCTGGTTTGCCTATACACATTGCGATCCTATGTATTCCTCCGTGCTGGGATGGGAGCTGCTGAGCTCTGCTCATTGGGAGTGCCAGCCCGCTGCCACGGGCCAGCGTCTCCCAAAGGAATTGGCATTTTCTCCTCCATATATATATATATATATAAGTGCGTGTGTGCATATATATATGTGTACTTAGATAGGTAGTAATCATAATTGCTGCTTTACTAGTCATAATTTTAGAGACTTGCTCTTAATATTTAAATATATACTTGCTTTCTGATAGTGATTCCATAGTAGCGTTATATTTCTATATATACTTGCTTATTAGTAATAATTGCGATTAAGAACCTTTAATAACCCTCCCTCAAACTCTGTGCTCCTCTATTACTGAATACACTGCTGCAATCTTTCCACTCCCGCAGGCCAGGTAACCTTTAGGTCATGTTGTTCATCAAACAGTAGCTTTTAGTTTCATAAGTAACAAGGATTTTTTTTTAAAAAAATCTATTTTTTCAATCTGCAATAGATCTTGGGATCCGTTGTACCAGACAGTGTAAAACCCCTCTCCCTCCAAAACACTGTGTGCCCTTTAAAAGCACCCTTTAAAGTTACAATGCCTTTTTCCATTCACCTCTACATCCTTTACTCTCTTCCTTTATTCTGCCGTGGAAATAGTTGGAAGTTTTCTGCTCCACTTGAATTCCCATGGTATGTTTCCAATAGGGAACTGGTGTCTCAACTTGTTTCGGAGTCCTCAGGGTTTGCTTTTTTGGTGGTGGTGTGTTGTTTCAGTGGAGTAGCAGGGCTAGGCTGGAGTCATTCTTGCTTTGCGGGATTTCGTGGAGACAGCGGTGTAGATGTACATGTGGATACGTAGGGCTGACGGGACCGTGGTTTAGAGCAGATATATTACGTAGGATAAGCTGGTTTTGTGACGGCGGTTGTGCCAAGTACCTCAGGATTCGCTCTGCAGGACGTAGGGTTGTATGGTCTCTTATCAAATTAATTAGTTGTCTATTTTTGCAAGCATTTGAGGTCTGGTTTGGTATCTGACATGCAAATATATGTGCCCATAAGGTGGGTGAGAGCCATAAACTGACCTTCCCTCTTGCCATGTGCAGACCCACAGAGAGCGGCAGCGATGCCCTGGGGGCTGCTGGAGCAGGGTCCCTTAACAACCTACATCCCAATTTGGTCTGAGAGGAGGCTTTTTAGTGGCTGGTAACATTTCAAACTCTCACTTTTTTTTTTCTCAATTTTTCTCACTATTTGTCACAGCCTAAATGGTGGTCGTAGGCGCGATAACCCCATGTTCCCCATGTGTGCGTACCCCGCTTCTCGTTGTGGCGTTACATGTGTGGGCACAAGGTGGTGGGGCCATCTTCAGTTCCTTCCCTTCTCCTGGCTCATGTTCTTCAGATGTCCTTTGAAACCCCCCCAATTTGGCCCTTAGCTGCTTTCTTTCCATTCAACCTTTGCTTTTAAATCCCCCTCCCGTGTCTCCTCTCGGCACCGTATTGGTAAGCAGATAAAGCAGATTTGTTCTGGTAAGATGAAATGTTCAAAAAGGAAAGGTGCGGTGAGATGGGAATTAAATAATCGCTACGGGTCGAAGTCATTTTCCTTTTGATAATAGCTGTGTTATTCGGGGATGAGTGTTCTCGGGAATTAGTTTCGCAGTGAAAATGAGCAAAATTACTCTGTGATGTTCACGCGTGGTGTTAAACGGCCTAAATCTTTTCCTTTTTTAACACAAAATTGGAGGAAATTTCCCCTGAAAGTGTAATATGTGAAACAAAGTTCACATTGAGCTTAGTGTACTAGTAAGTATTTCCTGATGGTACAGATACTCCTCTAAAAAATAAGTGTTGAGAGCTTATATACACAACGGTTGTTTTTAAGCTTTTTGTGCTGTCCTCCATAATACATTTAATCGGTTCTCAAGTTGTAAGGCTCACATGTTTTTATTCACAGTCTAATCGAATATGTTTTAAAACTGAAGTCTGAAACAACTCAAAGAACTCCATTTTCCTTTTAAAATGGTCTTTTTTCTTTTTCTTGCAGATGGGAAGGTTGAAGTGACGAAAGAAGGTGTGAAGCTGTGCACCATGGGACCTGGCAAAGTATTTGGGGAGTTGGCCATCCTCTACAATTGCACCCGAACGGCAACTGTCAAAAGTAAGATGATTTTTGAACTTTGATGTTGAATGACTTGGGGTTTCATTGGGAAGTGGGGATCCTCTTCTCTCTTCTTTAGAGTCGCAGCCTCTGTTAGATGTTCTACTTTCTTAATTAAACTGGAGTATAGTACTGAATTTAGCCACTGTGAGTGGGAAGAAGATGCAAAAGAAGTGCTTCACCGGAGTCTTTTGCTCAGGTTTGTTCATGTAGGGAACCTCCTACATGAAAATGAAAAATAAAAACGTAAAATACATTTGAGGGCACAGTTGATGCTACTTTATGCAGAGGTGCTGCATCTATCCATCTCTTTCCTTACAATTCCTGCTGAATCTCATGATAATATATTGCTTTTGCGTAGAAGAGTGTATCTGACCCTTGTAAATGTAAGCCTTCAAGGGAAAGTCAGTAAGTTTAGCTTCTGTGTTTTTCAGGGCAAGTAATTGTTTTCAGCCTAAACTGTCTAAGCAAAATTGGGCAAAAACCCACTGATCCCCTGTTCTAAGTTTTCAGCACTTCTCCTGTAATCTGGTTTCTTTTATGAATGTTCTGGGCAGAAGTCCCAATTGCACAATAAGTAGAGGGGAAAAAAATCACATGTACAGCATAAATATGTTTTCATTTAAATTCAACTTAATAGTTGAGAGTTTGGGATATATGACAGATATCACAATCTTCCTTGATCCTGAGGAGAAGAGTTTGTGGTGACATCTTAAGCAGAGAGGTTTTACAGGATATGATAAATAGTTCTGTGATTTAAAGATGCTGTAGGGGAGAAGTTAGAAGGGTACAAATGGGATAGAATAAAACAGGGTCAAACAAGTGGCACCAAAATAATGAGGTATGCGAGTCCCTGTTCAGAAGAAAGCCCTAAATACCTAATTTTGCTTCAAAAAGAGAGAGAAAGAAAGAGAACAAAGGGGCAGAAATGACAAAATAGGAAAAGATAACTAGATTTTTTTTTTGTGAAGAGCATGCTGTTCTCCATAATTCTAAAGAACTTGACTGATGCACTCTATTTTCACCTGCAAAAACTGTGTCTTCTTATGAGTACTGTTTATGGCAGGTAAATCCTCGGCTAAAATGTAGTCGTTTCATCTGTAGCACACTTTATACTTCATAGTAATCAAAATGATTAGCAAAGGCTTTGGAGCAATCCCAGATGATGTAGCAAATGTGCGTATTGCACAAGTCATGCCAGGCTCGACGGGGGCAGCCCCAGAGGCCTCCAGGCTACTTCAGACAGTGTGTTGGACTGCTCTTCTATGAGGTGCTTTATCTCCTTCACCCTAATCAACCAAAGAACCAAGGGGAACGTGGGTGCGAATGGGAAGCGGGTGTTGATCCGGCCTCTCCTCCCCATGCCTTCCTGCTCCCTAGGTGCATTGTCCATGTACAGTCTGGTTTTCTATCCAAATAGAGGTTTGGGGGATTGATGACGGCGATGAACTCAGGTAAACTGCAGGCTTATGTGTTAAATAATAACACATTACATTACAGTAACATAAAAGTTAGAGAAAGTTGGAAGGAACAGAGAAAGAGGGAAGATGGTCAAATCCTAGAAAAGGAGACGTGAGGATGTTTTTTCTTTAGTTCCCCTTAGAAATGCAGAGCTAAAAGGCACCTGATCCTCTAGTACCACGAGCACTACATCATGTACTCCTGCGTGGTCACACTGCTGCTGTGTCCATTTTCAACCTGTTCGTACAAGTGTCTTCAACAGGAAATAATAATGGCAGCACTTTTCACTATCAGTTTTGCTATTTCTTGCTTTTTCATGTACTGTCTTCTCTCTTGAGCAAACTTCCACATTGCCACTTGGCACTTAGTTTTACCGAATCCCTTTTTCCTGCTTAAACTGGGGGCAGTACTAAGGTCACTGCTACAACTGTCCTCGGAGAGATCATTCTTCAAGAAAGAGGTGTTGGCATTTGTTGTTATAGCCTGTTCCTTTCCCACCGGCATTGTAAAATTAGGATAATTATGCACCTTTTTCTGCCTGCAGCTGTCGGGCAGGTAATCTCATTTCCAATGCCAGCAAGTGACTTTCAGGTATTTTCTCTCTCATTATTGCACAAGTAAGTAGCAGTTGTGGTTCTAATGGGCTTCATATCCCTTCAAGTGCAGTGGCGCACATGGTCACAGCTTGACTTTGGGGACCTGTTTCAGCTAGACCTAACTGAACAGAGGTCTTTGAGGTGTGCAGATCAGTTTAGGGCATATTATCACTTAAATTGTTGCTGCTGCTAATAAGCAACTTCAAACATCTGTTTGTTCTTTTGGCTAAATAAGAAATAAATATCATAAAGCTCCAAAAAAGCGAACGCTAGTAAGTGTTCCGTTAAGTCTGATGATAACTTGGATCATTGCAAGTTCTATTCTAGAGAAATGAATAACTGAGGATTGTAATGAGAATAGACACCAGTCAACATTGATGCTGGAGATGGTGAACATGTCAAGGGGCGTCATCCAGCTTTCATTTAGAGAAACACTTGAAGTCAGCGCTTCCCAATTTTCGGGAGATAGATTTCCATTACCTTCGGAGTGTCGGAAGTGTTTCTTGATGTGCTTGCCAGTACATAATAACAAGCACATTAAGTATTCATTTTTGAAAAATGAAGTTGCAGCAAAGACTGGATGAAGGATGCCTTATGGTAGGGTGAAGCTCCGCCGTGCCTTTGCGCCCTAATGATGTGTCAGCCGTGTTGACATCTCTTGCTGTAACTCATTTGTGTGGGTGCTCTTGCTTTGTAAATAATAAAGTTTTTAGTGTCGTTACTCACTGCATTACTCTACACGGGCTCTTCAGCTGGTGCTCGCTCTGTAGGAGATTGCAAACTTAAAGGGATAAATCACTGTAGGAAGGACTTTGTCGTTTAAAAATAATTTAGAAGACTTTAATTATTCTGATGTGACTCCTTTTGGTTCATTAAGACCTCTTTAATAAGACAGCCCAGGTCTTTTGAAGGTCTGACCCGAGAGAATTATTGTCATATTTTTCCAATATTATTACAGTCTGAAGTAAAAGTGGGATAGGGTCTAACTGGGGAAGAAGGAGCCAACCCTTTGGAGTTCAGAAGCACCGAGGAAGGTAGGGCCGTATCTCGTGACATGTGGCCTCATCTTTAAGATAACTGCTTATAGTTTTTTGATGTCTCATTTTTTTGGCTGTTGTTATTCTGAAGGTTTTGCTTTACATTTCTTGATACCACAGACAGAATAATCGTAATTTTTTCTAGTGGAGACTGTTCAGTCTCATGCTCCAAGAATGTCATTGTCATGGCTTTCTATGGTGCTGGTGTTGACCGATTGGCTTCCATTACATACACAGGTAAATCCAGATCAGCAGCTAATTTTTTTTCCTCTGTCAGTATTAACTATCTAGAGTTCTCAAGTGCCTAGATGCAAAACTTGATGCCACTTGCATTTTAAAGCAGAATCACAGACTTTCCTCCCTGATTCCAACAAATAATTGAATTCAGTGAATTACAATAAGGAAAAGAAAATTCCACTCATTATGGATAAATTATCTCACAGCTAAAATGATGTCTCTTAATTCCCTGGGAGACTGGTATTCTCCAAACACACCTGTTCACCCATATATCTCGAATTGTGGCTGAAATCTCTGCCTTGGTCACCTGTTAGCACCGAGGCAGACATGGGTGCGTGAGTGACTTGCTGCTGTCCTCCTCTTCCCGTCCGTGGGAAGCACTTAGACCCCATGAACAGGAATCTTTCCTGTACCCCGAGAAGGGATTTTTATCTTGCTTGTTGCCAAGCAAACAGGGTTTCCTAGTGTATTACTCCAAGAGTCTGAAAGAAGTAAAAATTGGTTAAAATCTAAATGTTTTTTGTTTAATTAGTAACATGGGTGGTGCAGGGAACTAGAGAGAGAGAGAGAGTTGGGCAGGGAAAAGCCTTATGAAGTTCAACAAAAGTAAGTGTAGGGTCCTTTACCTGGAGAGGAATAACCCCACGCACCAGTACAGGGTGGGGGCTGACCTGCTGGAAAGCAGCTCTGCAGAGAGGGACCTGGGAGTCCTGGTGGACAACAGGATGACCATGAGCCAGCAATGTGTCCTGGTGGCCAAGAAGGCCAATGGCATCCTGGAGTGCATCAAGAGGAGCGTGGCCAGCAGGTGGAGGGAGGTCATCCTCCCCTCTGCTCTGCCCTGGTGAGACCACAACTCGAGTCCTGTGTCGAGTGCTGGGCTCCCCAGTTTAAGAAGGGCAGGGAACTGCTGGAGAGAGTGCAGCAAAGGGCCACAAAGATGATGAGGTGACTGGAGCATCTTTCTTATGAGGAAAGGCTGAGGCAGTTGGGTCTTTTTAGTCTGGAGAAGTGAAGGCTGAGGAAGAATCTCATCAATGTCTACAAATACTGAAAGGGAGGGTGCTGGGAGGAGGGGGCCAGTCTTTTTTCAGTGGTGCCCAGTGACAAGAGAAGGGGCAATGGGTATAAAATCAAATATAGGAAGTTCCATCTGAACACGAGGAGGAACTTCTTTCCTTTGAGGGTGGCAGAGCACTGGCAGAGGCTGCCCAGAGAGGTGGTGGAGTCTCCGACTCTGGAGACATTCCAAAGCTGCCTGGACGCCATCCTGTGCCAACTGCTGTAGGTGGACCTGCTCTGGCAGGGGGGTTGGACCAGATGATCTCCAGAGGCCCCTTCCAACCCTTAACATTCTGTGATTCTGTGAACTATATGAGATATCAGGGGGAAAAAAAAAAAAACACAAAAACCCCCACACCCCAGAAAAACCATCCGAGCTGAATTTGGGCTGTATATAAAACTTCGTAATTCTTCAATTGGTAATACAAAAGATCTTCTTAGTAAGTGGAAATCTATCTGCTGTTAATATTGTGCAGTAGTTCTCATTCCTCTTAAAGCATAGTCTGATGAGCAGAGTCAAGTAGTGTTTTTGCAGGCAATTTTTGGGAACACTGATTTTGTGAAAGGATTTTCTTCGTGCACTAAAGATATCATATTTATTTGAGAGGTGGCCTTAGCATCTAAAACTATATACTCTTGGGGGCAAAATTCAAATAAAAAACTTCCCACAGAAACACCTCGATGCAAGGCTGCCAGTTTCAGTGGAGTTATACTTAACATCACTTTATGTTTCTAGGAAAACAATATTAGTGGAAAAAATGGCAGCACAAGCTGAAGTTGTTAAACTTTATATTATGTAAATCTTTTTTCTGGTGAAACTAAGAGTGTCTCCTCAAAAGCCAGCACAAGAGTTTTGCCGGCTTCTCTGCTTAGCAGCAGTGATAATTGTACAAAACTCAGCGCCGCGCAGTGTGATTAAGAGAGCAATCTATCAATTTGTTGCCAAGCTTGGATGAGTTTGAATTTTCCACTACTGTTTGGTTTCTTTTACTGGAGTCCTATGGAATTACTTCCCTAGGATGGTAACTGCAGCCCCAGAATTTGCCTAGCGTGACAAGGAAGTTGGTAACGCGGATAACTTGCAAGGAAAAATAAGGCAGCGGTCAGTTGCCAATTAAAATTGCAGAGGCTCATTAAAGCGCTTTGAGAAAGGTGTTGCCTTCTAACAATTATGGGAACTCGTGTCAAGTTTGCTCAGATCTTCTTAAAACCATCAATTATGTTAGAAAAGTTGGCTTTAAATATTCAGCCTGTTGATTAAAAGCTTTCTGATACTACGTACAGGTGTGAAAGCCAGGTTGGCCAAGCCAGAGGTGATCCAGGTCACAGATCAGCCTGGTGTGCCTGGGGGGTCTGTATGTGTGCTTGGTTTGGGGATAAATGGATATATCATTGGAGAAAGTAATTTAAACACTCCCTTGTGCTGCCTGCATTTTTCTCTGACCTTTACAGTTTTTGCTAGGTAATGTGACAAAGTGCAATTGCATTATTCCTCCACGGGAAAGTCGATGAGAGAAAATGGTTTTGAGGATAACGGACAAAGATGTAGCAGAACTATTTTGTCCCTATTTTTGTTGAGCAGAGAGAAGCTTCTTCAGTATGGCATCTCCATAGCTCAGGAGGTAACGAGCATCGGGCAGGGGGGTCCCGAGCACTGCAACACTGGGTGGGGAGATTTTAACCAAGAGACAGTCTAGTTAAAGAGGGAATAGGCTGAGATGGGAAGAGCAAAATGAAAAATTCGTACAACACCCAGGTTCATTGTGTGTCTGAAGCATCGACACGGTCGTGGAACTCGGTGGCAAAAATAAGCAGCAGGGCAAAAAAAGAGGAAATACAGAATGATTCATCATGGGATGTATTGACATGTACTGGATTCTTAGTTATTTTTCAGTATTTACTGGATTCTTAGTTATTTTTCAGTAGTAAGGAGTACGGTGGTGCGGTGTAGGCCGGAAGGTACGACCTGGTGCGACCTGCCACGACCCTGGTGTGAAACGGTATGTTGTCAGTCTTCTCCAGACATAGACCTTTTCCGAGTGAAAATAAAGAGAAGCCAGGCTGTGTACTTGATGGACAAATTCTGGTACAGTTTGGGGCATTTCAGATGCTGCTGACTATAGAAACCAAGGCAGCTTGTTCGTTTGAACAGTGCTTTTAATATGGGAAATAGAAATAAACTGACTGACCAAATGAAAATCAGTTTGGATTTGTTTCTAGTTGTGGTTAAGTATCAGTTTAGTGCTTAAACTCATTTCCTTCCAAGACAGTGATTTTTTTTTTTTTTAATCTTGATGCAGTTCTGGTGACTCAAGATTCAAGTCAATCAGTCATCAACTGAGAGAGCCGTGGCAGCGCTAACATTTCCAGTGTAGCAGCTGACCATCTGTCCAAAGCTTTAGGGTTATTGCTTATCCTGACCTTTCTTTTCACTTACTATTTTCAATCATGTGAAGTTCAGTTTGTTTCTAGGAGTGCAGCAAATCTGAGCAAAATATTGCAAGCGTGATTCAATCAAAAATAATCAGCAGAGGAAAGAGCTGTGCTTTCTAATGATGATGGTGTTTTGTGGAGGAAGCTGATTCCCGGAGCGAGGAGGCTGTGGAGGAGCAGATACAGGGCTACTCGTTGACCGTCCATTTGTGAGCAGCACTTTGCTTCTTCAGGAGGTTGTGAGCTTGCAAAACTACGTTGCGTATACGTTGTTTCTCCCATTTCTGCGTGTGGGCCTACAGGAGAGCAGGGGAAGGACTTTTTCCTAGGGCATGTCGTGATAGGACAAGGGGGAATGGCTTTCAACTGGAAGAGGGCAGGTTTAGATTAAACATTAGGAAGACATTTTTTACTTTGAGGGTGGTGAGGCACTGGAACAGGTTGCCCAGAGAGGCTGTTGAGGCCCCATCCTTGGAGGTGTTTAAGGCCAGGCTGGATGTGGCCTTGGGCAACCTGGTCTAGTGGGAGGTGTCCCTGCCTATGGCAGGGGGGTTGGAACTCGATGATCTGCAAGGTCCCTTCCAACCTAAACCATTGTATGATTCTATGACCTTTTACCCCCCTGCCCGCCAAACTGTGTACATGTTGTCTTGTGGTTATGATGTCAGGATTTTTTGGACAGGAGGGTTTGATCCTTACTGCTTCAGGAGTTTGAGGAACACTGTCCATTGAAATGTCTCTTTGACTCAGGCTTTCAGCACCAAGAAGTCTACCAGTCCTGTCTGGGATCTGGGAAGAAAGCTACCAATCCTATCTGGGATTGGTAAAATACTAGTCTGGGGTCTGGGAAGAAAACTACCAATCCTATCTGGGATTGGTAAGGTATCGGTCTGGGATCTGGGAAGAAAGCTACCAATCCTATCTGGGACTGGTAAGATATTGGTCTGGGAAGAAAGCTACCAATCCTATCTGGGATTGGTAAGATATCTACCTGGGAACAAAGCTACCAATCCTGTCTGGGAAGAAAACTACCAATCCTATCTGGGATTGGTAAGGTATCGGTCTGGGATCTGGGAAGAAAGCTACCAATCCTATCTGGGACTGGTAAGATATTGGTCTGGGAAGAAAGCTACCAATCCTATCTGGGATTGGTAAGATATCTACCTGGGAACAAAGCTACCAATCCTGTCTGGGAAGAAAACTACCAATCCTGTCTGGGAGATAGATGCTCTCTGCTATATGTTACATTTTCTACACCAGGTGCCACAGAAAAAGAGCTAGTGTCTTACTCTGACCCAAAATTTGGAAGTTTCATTCTTTGTTCTTTTTGCCCCCCCTTTCAGTGTTTCTAACACAAAAAGTCTGAATGAAAAGAAAGTCCCGTGTATCCCGTTACTAAGAATCATGAGGATGAAATAAAAAAGACTTACCAATATGGAAGGTGCGAGCTCTGGCACCATGTTATTTGATTCTCTGCTTTATTGGCCAGCGTATTAATTTCAAGGCTGCTGTGTTTCGGTTCCTGGGTTAGAAGCAACTGCAATTTGAGCTGAGAAAGAAGTGAGGGAAGGGGTGGCTTGGCCAGGTTGTAATGCACGAGCCCTGCCTCCAGGAATTGTCAGTGCGGCTTTTTCTTTTTTTGATTTGAGCTGTTATTAAACCTAAGAAATCCCTAGCACTTGCTTGCTGCTTCCCTAAATGCCCTCGTAGTTGTGTTGCCTTTGCTCTGGAGAAAATCTGCCTTGTCAAAGAGTCAAACTCTTTAATTAGTGCTTTTGATTAAAGTAAACTTTTTCCTTTTTGCCTTTTCTTCTTTGGGTTTTGTTTGTTTGTTTTGATATTAACAAGACAGTTTTAGTTTGCCTGCCTTTGGCATTTCGCTAGTCTTTTCAGGATGGGAAGTGTTGCAGTTCAAGGGGCTCAGAGTTTTCTGTGGCTCATTTGAATGGCTTTTTTTTTTCTTCCCCAACTTTTTTTTTTTTTTCCTATTAAACTTTGTATAGATCATCTTTATCACAGCGCTTACCCAGTTCCCAGAGTTTTCCCCCTGGTCCCTCTAGTTGGTTTTCTGTTGCCATTATCTTTATCGGCTCGCCTGCGGATGCTTTGGAGGAGAGGCATCAATGCAAGTTGCCTTTTCCAGCAGCGCTTGTTAGGTTGGGGAGACACAAAGCAGTGATGACTTGCGGAGCCAGTCAAGTGGTTTTGCTCCAGGAAGACACAACAAGCTGTCTTGGAGGCAGGGATGGAAGAAAGATACTGAAACGTGGTTGACGGCTTGTGTTGGGAGTCTATGAAATACAACATTTCTGCAAAATCAGAGAAAAACTTCTTCAGTATGTTACTTTGGTGTGCTTGCCAATGTGTTGGACAGAGGGCAGGAAATAGATGCAGCAGCATCCCGCAAATCTCTTAGTTTTCCTCTCCTTATTTAGATTATTTCCTAGTTAATTGTAGAATAACTGGAGGGTTATAGTCTTGGGTTACTCATTTTCTGTAGCTCTTCCTTCAGCATTTACTCTAAGGCTGTAGAAAAGGTAGGAAACAGAGCGTGGAAAATATATGGATCATTTTAAGTTAAGAGGCACCCTTAGGAATGGGACTTGAAAAGTTGTTGCTGCTGAGGTTGCAAATAGAGCATGGAGCAATCTTCACTGCTAGTTTTATTTTATAATGAGCTTGAACGGCTGGAGAAATAAAGCTCTGTAAAAACTCTTGAGCCTGGTTGAAGAGCGTTCCTCAAACACCCTGGCAAGAGAAGCTCCCGTAACACCTGGAGGTTTAGGCATCCCATGCAATTTTAAGACTGGTCTGCTCCATGGTAAAGCTGGAGCAGATGGAGCCGTGTGTAGGCGTGGTATCCTGGCTGCCCTCCGGAAAGCCGGGCAGATCCTGAGCTCTGTCTGCTCGCCCCTGGATGATGTCAGCATCCACGTTCCTCTTGCAGAGAGTAAGTTTCCTCTTCTTCAGATATATGACATTATTTAAACTCGACAGTATGAAATAATTTTATTATAGGAAAAAGCTTTCAGTGTGAGTCCATGTTTAAAAACTCTGTAGAGTTTGCCAGAGCTCAGAAGAAAATACTACTTGTTGTGTCTGATGCAGAAGGATGATCATCATGCGGGGGAAATAAAGCACTTGAGTTGTTTTTAAATAATTTTGTTGGTATTTTTCATGTTGTTTTAATTGCAGAGTCGGCTCATCTGAGAAACCATTGCAGCTAAACATGTTCATAAGCAGAGTATTACTTTCTTCATGCAACCCTTGAAGAAGTAGTTAATACTAACGGCAGCTGTAAAATAATTACTTTACAAGAGTTTCCTTTTTGTCCTCTTTTATTCATGTCTCCTAAAACGTTACTGCTGCGTGAAATATGGCTAGAGCAATTTTGATAAATGAGATGTCTGAACTTTGCTAATGAGCAGAGCTTTAAGCGAGTTTGATAAACAAGAGAATGCAATAGGAGCATTTGCCTTTTTTATTGATTTATGGGCTCAACAATACATGGTCTTTTTTCAGAGTAAAATGCACAGGGTCTGGTTTGGCTCATCTATATATGAAAGTTTCGTCTTGTAGACTATTTTATGCTATTAATTGGGGAACAAAAAGCTGCTTGGTACTAAGACAGATGGCGAACTGATCGATTTGTGTTTCAGAACCAGAGCAGCCATCCCCTTTTGTTCTCTAAAGCCACTTGAGAAGATGCTTGAGGAAATGAAATCATGCCCTGCTGCCTTTCCTGGCATCCATAAAAGCATAGTTTTTAAAGGTATTTTTACCCTTCACAATTCAAGGTTTCTTTCTGGGTTACTATGGATTAATTTTGAAGATTTGGTTATACCTTTCTGTATTGGAGGAGTTGTGCTTCCCTATATTTGAAGGCCATTGCTTTCAATAAACTTCCATTACGGTAATCTTAAAACAAACTCTCCCAACAATAAGCTCAAATACGTAATGAGTCAGTAAATGTTACTGTAATTTATATTGCTTTCAGGCAAGCTATAGCATCATCATCTCCAGACTGATGTGTTTGGTCCCTCTGGCCCATGCTGATTCTGCTGCCTGTAGGGAATCCTACATTTCTTAGCATATAACACTTTTTTTAAAAAAAATTTTACATAGTAGTTCTGTGAACTTGTGTTTGTACTTACTATTAGTTCCTCTAAAATAAAATAAAAAATAATTGCACTATTCCCATCATGCCTCCTAAATATTAGCAAGAAAGAAAAAAGAATGAATTAGAAGGATTTTTTTTCTTTTATCAAAAGACTATTTTTTTCTTTCTTTCTTGACAAGTAAGAGATCAACAAAGAGTGATTGTATCTTCTGTATTTTGGTATCTTTTACATTATGAACTCTTTTCCCCTTATTTAGTCTTTAAAATTTGTCCCTGAAAAGTTTACGGTAAATTCTTTAGCTCTGTAGAATTTCTGACTTAAAGTAACTGGAAAAGCGTACACAATGTCCTACATTTTGGCTGTGTTAAAAGCAAAGGGAATATTTTAGCATCAGGTTGGGCTATCTATTAGTACAGTTTCCACCAGAAAAATTGCAAATAAAAATATGGAAGGTTCCAGGGCAATTATAAAGGTGAGCAATACCCCCTCTACAGCACTTGCTCCCAGGGTAATGGTACACTTGGCTTCTGGATGTGAACCTATTTATTTCTTTTTATTTATTTTTTATTCAATATTGTTATTATTTATTTTTTATTATTAGATGTGAATCTATTTACCTGGCTGTTTGCAGGATAGTCATTTGTCTCCATAGACAATTAGCTTGAAATTAGCTTGAAACCTACTTTTATGCTACTCCGGAAAGCTATTTAGCCATGGGTTTTTCTAATTCCTTTGCCTTGGTCATGGTGCTGGCTGGCTGGCTCTGCTTTTGAACCAGGAACTGAGGCACTTCCAAGGTGCCTTTCCAAGGGTATTCTCCTTCCCAGGGCAGTGCAGAATTAGCATGCAGCACAACACGAGCACTAAGATTTATTCTCTGCATGGTTAAAGGTCGTCGATAGATCTCCGCGGATGTTTAAAGAGCGCATAGAGGATGCCCGAAGTGCTTTTGTTGACAGACTGGTGTTGTTTGTTGTCCTCTATTGTTTTACAGCGAGCAAAAGGGAGACCAGGAGCAGATCCAAGTTCAGTCTTGGAGATCAAAGCAGTGCTTCTGCTTTTAGCGCCTGTGCAGTGAAGAAATATGCCTGTGAACACCAAAACTAAAAGTATTCTTCTCTTAAATACTTCCCAAGTATAATGCTAATGATTGTTTCCTTATTTTGCGTGCTTTCTTAAGCTATTTTATGATTAGTCATGATTTTAGCTATTTGTGATTATTTATGAATCATTAGCTATGATTTTAGCTATTTATGATTATGCCTCTGTACTCAGCACTGGTGAGGCTGCAGCTTGAGTCCTGTGTTCAGTTTTGCACATCACAGTGTAGGAGGGACATTGAGGTGCTGGAGTGTGTCCAGAGAAGGGCGACGAAGCTGGTGAGGGGTCTGGAGAACAAGTGTTATGAGGAGCGGCTGAGAGAGTTGGGATTGTTTAGCCTGGAGAAGAGAAGGTTGAGGGGAGACCTTATCGCTCTCTACAACTCCCTGAAAGGAGGTTGTAGCAAGGTGGGGGTCAATCTCTTCTCCCAAGTAACAATAGGAAGCAAGAGGACAAGCAATGGGACAAGAGGAAATGGCCTCAAGTTGTGCCAGGGGAGGTTTAGGTTGGATATTAGGAAAAAACTTCTTTACCGAAAGGGTTATCAAGCATTGGAACAGGCTGCCCAGGGAGGTGGTGGAATCACCGTTGCTGGAGGTATTTAAAAGACAGGTAGATGTGGTGCTGAGGGACATGGTTTAGGGGTATGTTTGGCATGGCATAGGTTTCTGGTTGGACTTGATGATCTTGAAGGTCTCTTCCAACCCAAGTGATTCTATTCTACGATTCTGTTGTGTGGCTCAAAGTATGGCAGGGCACCCCTGTAGCAGTGATGGATCCATGGAGGGCATCTTCCCGTGGTATTTGTGGACATCCCTGGAGGAGTGGAGCTCAGTAGCAGGAAAAGGGGCAGCAGGGACACAGAAGAGAAGAGCAGAAAGCACACGTGGGATTATGCAGGAGGGGATGGAGAGCAGCTTTTGTGGGAAGTCGGGAGGGACTGTGGAGTTTGTTGTGACTGCTGCTGGAAGTTGCTGCTGGGAAGTAGGTGGCTCTTTCGGAAAGCGGTCTCCGCTCTCATTTTTTGTGACACGGGTATTTTCAGCGTAAGAGGTGTTGGTGTAGCAGATGGATATGCCATGTGCTGTATTACAGAGCGTTTGAGGTTATATTTAATGCATGGAAAAACAAAATAGAGATGGAAGACGACATGTCTATCTACTACACTGCTAACTTTGCTTGTAGGTTTACGTTTTTTGCTTTTCAGCGTCTGTGGTCGCTGATTTACCTTTAGGAATTGCAAATTTCTCCGAGCAGGGTTGGTCTCCTCCTGTACATTACTGTGCTCATTTTGGGGGCTGACACCGTAGCCCAACTTCTCAGCGTTTCCCAAAATAATCGGCTGAGCCAGCAGCATGCAAATTATTTGTCACCTCCTATTCAGGGAGTCTAAACCCCTCAAAAGTTGAGTTCTTTGAAACCAGTGTGGATGAACAGGTAAGAGCAGCTGCAAATCTTTTTTTTTCCTTCTTCCTTTCGAGTCAAGCTTTGCTCAATTCTCAGCTGGCTGATAGTAGCGGGGCAATAGTTTATCAAGCAGAAAGGACTAAGAGGAAAGCATTCCCCTTCCATGCGGCAGACATAAGGTAGAAGCTCTTTATGGAGAAGGCACCTGGTGGTGCATTGAACAAAATGAGAAGCTCCAGTTATTTCCCCTGGGATCTTGTGCTCAGCTCAGTCAGGAGTCCGATACCAGAGTCTGGGTTTCAGGGTTGCACCTGGCTCACGTGGGCTGTATTCTCTGGATCCTTTTAATTCCTGTGCATAAATATGCAGCTTGTCTTGGGTTAAAAAGCTGCTGAACGTGAAGAGACGATACTGCTCTGTATCACCGGGGGGGGGGACTCCTGCCAGGAAGCAGTCTCTGAAACAAATGTGTAGCCCCCGCAGAAGGTGGTTTTGCAAGCAGACCGTTCTCAGACCACCCCGGTGATGTATTCTGCAGGCACGAAGGGCCCTGTAAGGTTTTTAAGGGCACGGACGGGACTTTGCATGCAAGGGCTTCATCTCCCCCCATCTTCTGTCAGGGGGGAAACTCAAGCCAAAGGGAGCAAGAAGCAGCCCTCCAGTTGCAGGTGTTTTGCAGACAATTTCATAGAATCCCGTAGGCTGGAAGGGAGCTTTAAGGTCATGGAGTCCAACCATCAACCCAACACTGCCCAACCCACCCCTAATCCATGTCCCTCAGCACCGCGTCTGCCCGGTTGGGAAACACCTCCAGGGATGGCGACTCCACCGCTGCCCTGGGCAGCCTCTTGCCAGTGCTTCCCAACCCTTTCCGGGAAGAAATTCTTCCTAATATCCAATCTAAACCTCCCCTGGTGCAACTTGAGGCCATTTCCGTGTTGATAAAAAGAAATACGTTTGTTACTCAGTGCGCAGTGCACCATATTTTATCCTTGATACATTTGCCTTGCTTGGATTGCCTATGCATTTGCGTAGCAGAGCCACTCAGTGACTTGATTTTATGGATGCTGTTTGAAGTGGGATTTTTTTTTTTACATAGACCATTGTGGGGAAATATTTAAAGTTGAGAAAGGACCGTTTAGAGCAGCTAGAGCTGTTTATTAGCAAGCTTTTGTCTGGCATAGCTTTGTATTGCTGCCACGATATGTCAGTTTAAAATAGCTGTTTATGCTACAGATCAGTTATGGCTCCTAAAAGAAGCAAAATCCTCAGTATGAGCTGAAAAATGCTACTGTATTTTTGGGGACTGTATACTGTCTCATCAGACTTGGTGGTCTTTTTCATCTGCAGATCCTCAGTGACAAAACAACTGTAATCTTCTCTCTTCTGTAAATCTTCTAACCATAAATCCACTTGCTAGTGGCAACTCGGTGGAGTGAAGGAAGAAAACAGTAAGGTTCCAGTGTGTTGTGATACCTTAGATGGAGTCTATAATGACCAGTATTTACTCAAGTTTGTGATGCTGTGAAGAAGCCTGTAATTTACTTGCACTTATCTGCTCTAAAGGTTTCTGGCAAAGATAAATTTCATATTATTTAAGTGCCAGTGTTTAAAAGCACTTGGATACCAAATAAATCGACAAAAGGGCAGATAGGCTTTTTAATTAAAAAGCAACCAAAAAAAGTTCTCGGTATGGCAGATCTGAAAAACTCGTTATGCTTCATGAATTGCATCTTCTTTCTGGATGTAATCAGAATGGGAGCGCTTTTATTTGTCTTTAGACTGCAGTAAAACCCATCCAGACAACAGAGTCTTGACAACTGGATTTACTCCTCCTAAGTTATTTGCAAAAATCTTTACTTCTGAATTTAAAAGTAAGCGGTGTTGGAAACAGCTTTGGCGGAGTTCTGCTCTGCCTGACACCCGGTAGGAGGAAATGAGATTTAAATAGTGTATCGTTTTTAATTAACTGGAGGAAAAAGGAGTGTGTGAAGAGGCTCCACTGTATTTTTTTGTTAGTTCTTTGGTTTTTCAGAGTAGTCTGCAGCCTCGCTAAACAACATAAACTGCAAGTGCCACCATAAAGCAGTCTTCTGCTTTCCTACGATGTGTCCTGGACACCCTGAATTGTTCTTTTGATGTGAATTGAGCTGAACTCAAGACATTTGAAGCCAGCTGAGCAGCTCAGATAGCATTGAAAACTAAATGCAGAGAGCTAAACAAGGAAAAACCCCCGCTAGCTTTGAAGAAGTAGAATTGTCTTTATTTCTTCTGTTTGTTTTTCAGCCTTACCTGTGGTAGGAGGCAGGAGTAATGATTGATTAAATCCCACAACATGCCTAGCTCGAGCCTGGCTTTTTAAAGATTTTCATTCCTGCGCAAGGCAAAAGGAGGAATTTCTTTGTGGTAGATCATCCTTGCTGAAGAAGGCAGCGTTTGGGAATTTCCCGTAATTTGAGGGAAAGGGTTTCTGGCACGCCGGGCCATCCAGCTGCAATGCTTGTAACGCCATCGGACATGGAGGCACTCAAAGCACAATGTTATTTCCTTCGAGAGATCTCCTAGGTGAAGCTTTCTAGAAATTAAAATTTCGTGAGCATGAAAGCAACACTCATTGAAACCAAGTGCTCTTTAGAGGAGTAACTTGAGCACCGCCAAAAAAGTCATGTAGAGTAACTCCAATAGAGGCCTTTGTGTAAATGTGTTTATGAAAGCTGTTGGGAGAGGACTGTGTTCCTAGCAGCTTATACCAGAAGACAAGAAGAAAATCCAGCAAGCTATGAGCAAATGGCAGTGAGTTCCCAAAAGGACTTGTGCTGAGAACTCAGTGGGATGCCCAAAGCTTTGCGGTTGAGCGCAGCCCTAGAGGAGAGGGGAGCCAGCCGGAGTACCTGCGGGGTGGGGAGTCAGAGTGGGGGGCAGGAGCTGCCTGGGAAGCAGCTAAATTGGCGGAGGGCATCATCCTCAGATGGGAAAACGCCTCCTAGTGGGTGCGTCGATGTTACCAGCCCCATTTTAGAAGGGCCGAGTGCTTGCCCAGGTAAACCTCTGAGTGTTGGCAGCAGAGGTGGTGATGGGATGTGGCTCTCCGGCCCTTTTTGATAACGCACAGTTCGCACTTACAAACTGTTTATTATCTGATTAGATTCCATATTCCCTGTTTGATTAGTCTCTTGAACCACTCCTGAGTCCTTTTTTTTTTTTGCTTTGAATTTCTTCTCTGCCTTTTTCCCCTGTGCTTTATCATCCTTCATTTTCGCACACTTCTGTGATTCTTTTCACAGTCATTGCAAGAGATCCCAAATAAGAATTTATTGTTGTCAGATACGCTCCGCGGAAGAGCGAAGTTTGCTTTGTTCTATGTTTTTATAACATCCCTGCTCACAGATATCAAACATGAATTGATATCAAAGCTTGTCACATCTTTTCATGCCCCGGCAGAAATATAAACACTGATAGTTTTATAGGTGTTGAGCAGGAGCCACAGCGGCTGCAGATCAGTTTAGATTTGCCGGAGCTACTGGTGATCCTGGCACCTGAGGATGTGCAGCATCACGCTCAAACCACACGCCCTCCTTGCACTGCACGTCCTGCCACAGTAATTAGAGCCTGATTGGAATTTCAGAAAGGTGCTGGAAGGGAATCATTAGGAGAAAGCACAGTCCCGCTTTTGTCTCTGCTTTGCTTCAGACTGGTTTGTTGCTGAGCAAATGATGCATTTCTTCCTTTTGCGATGGTGGTGGAGTTGTGCCATCTCTTGCCGTCCCTCTGCCCACAGCCACCGTGGGTATGTAAAAAGTGTCGGTTTTGAGCAGCTCGCACGAGAGATTCGCCGAGGTCACGAAGCCGAGATGGTGATATCAAACCGTGGGGGCAGAAATTCATGTCTGGAAAGGAATACGAATAGCGGTAAACTCCGTGCCTTGAAGGTAACCTGTGTTCAGGTTTTCTTTCTAGTTGCCTCTTCCTGTGGCTGGCTGCGCTGAACTTTATTGTGGCTATTCGAGTGAGGGATCGCCTTTTGCTGCCTCTCCAGCCACTGATCCAAATTTGGAAAACGTTGCCCCACTCTCCTTCATCTCTCCATGCCCACTTAGGCACTCTGAAGCCTCTGTGCTCAGCCCTCTAAGTGGGAAACAAATTTTGCCTTAAGTCTGTTGATCTTGTGTTGTATATATGCACATAGTCATATATATATAAAAAATAAAAATAGATGTGTACAGATGGCCACCATTTTAGCCAGGAGCCTCAGACAGCACCATAATGCAAAATAAGAAAATCCCACCTCGTTCTCACAGGAGGAGGGAGCTAATTATCCTCTTTTTGCTGAGAGAGAATATAAACAGGAGGGACATTTTATAGCCTTGACGTCTACGTGACATATTTGGTCCGTAGACTCATAAAACGCTCCTAAGCGCCGAAAAACATCAATCGAGCTGGCCACATCCATAGCCAGGGTGACTCATGGGCATCCAGAAAAGTTCATTGTGCTGAGAAAGTGGATAATAAATCAGGACTTAAAGGTGTTTTAAAAGGATAAAGTTATTCAGGTGATCGATCTAAAAAAGTTTATTCTAATCCCTTGCTCTAAGCAGTGCAGCAACAATTCAGTTCCCTGTTTTCATTGCATCTCAACGGCTGGTTTTGAGGTGGCCTGGTTTGATGGGCAGAGATCATTGCACCATTACAAACCATTAGCTCGGCTTTTATGTCATCCTAAAGGGAATTTCCCCCCCCCCCTTTTTGATCACAGGGGCACTTGTCGATTTGCACTACACTAGCTAACATTTCTGATGCTGCCTGTGGCACACGCCAAGGTTGATGCTCCTCCTGTATTAAATATTCTGTTGGCTGAAATAGAAAGTATTCCCGTGGGGATGTTGCCTGCTTTCCGCTTCGCCCTTGGTGGTGGGCAGTCCTGACTTTCCGCTTTTAAAAGCACAATGCGGGAAGCTGATTATATTTAATGGAAGTGATTACATAGCGTTCTCTATTCCTGGCAGGAGGGAGGAGTTTACTTGTATGCCAGATACCAAAACCTGCTGAAAATGATGCATACCATTAACCAGTGGAGACCAGTAGAGTATGCAAGGCCACCTTTTGTTTACACTGCAGGTAATGGCTCCCATTTCCCTTCATGTGGGATAGTGCAAGGGTGTAGCTAAGGAATTCAGGAAAATTTAGCTGAACTAGGGAAGCAGTTGAAGGCTGCCATGCTGTGGGTATAAAAGCTCTTTTGGAGAAACTAAAGTGGTATATGTGTGATGAGCTCTGCGTTGATGGCAGGCTCATGTTGGTTGGAAAGGACCTTGGGAAGTCTTCTCCAACCACCTGCTTGAAGAGGGACTACCAGGACAGTAGTCCTGGTAGTGGTGGTCCTTATCAAGCATTGGAACAGGCTGCCCAGGGAGGTGGTGGAATCGCCATCCCTGGAGGTATTTAAAAGACGGGTAGACGTGGTGCTGAGGGACATGGTTTAGGGGTGGTTTTGGCAGTGTAGGTTGATGGTTGGACTCGATGATCTTGAAGGTCTCTTCCAACCCAAGTGATTGGGATATGACAGCCCTGGCTTTGTTTAGACAAGTCTTGAAGCCCTGAAGGAGGGAGGTTCCTCCACGTCTTTGGCACCTTACCCCAGGTCTGCACTGCCCTTTAGGGGAAGAAGTTTTCCTTGGTGTCCATCCTGACCCTCCCAAACTCTGCATTTTCTGTGCGTTGTCCCTGGTTATGAAAGTTTGGTAACAGCATCTTTGGAACTGCCTTCCCAGGGGATGTAGGATCAGGCTTGTGCTGTCCCCTTGGCAGGAGCAAGGCTTGAGGAGATGCAGCTCTTTCTGCCCTGTCCCCCTCCCGTTGTGCAGGCACACACCTCAGCATCCAGGGGAACAGGAACGGGATTGGGAAATAATCTGGGGTAAATATTAATTCCCCCCAACATGCAAAAAAAATTAACCTTTTAGGTTATTTTTAACCTAACTTCGCTGCAGCTGGATAAACAATTTTTGCTGGCAGGGAGGGAGCAGGAGCGCATGGGAATGGGAAGTGTGGGAGAGGAGGGACTGTTCCGGGTAGCAATGGGAAAAAAGTTAAAAGTGCATAAAACCTCTTTATTCTGCGTTAGAATGTTTGGGTGAGATTTAAGAGGGTTTAAAGTGCTCTCTTGTTTAAGGCTGAGCTGTTTGAACATCCCCTGAGCTGACCCAGTTTATTATAGGGAGAAGGTGAGCGCATCAGGGGACCCACAGAGCTCATATGCAGTTGTACCATGTTTTGCGTCGGATGGCGTTTTGTTTTATTTGAGAGAAAATAGATACACCTGGAGGGAAGCAAGCGTTGAAGAACGAGTTGAGATTTCTGCTTTGTCCCAGAAACATGATGGGATTTCGGATAAGCACTTCAGTCCTTCGGTGCGGGTGTACGTAAAACGAGGATAATAGGACTTCCAGGGATCTACATCATCACCCGAGATTGTAAGCTTTCTGGGACAGGGCTGGTTTCTCCGATACAGCCAACACCATTCTTGTTTGGAGTTTCTAGGCTGTATTTTTGTGCAAGTAATTTTTTTGTATGTGATTGCCGGTGACGGCATATTATTGAACAAAAGTCTTACATAGCCTGGTGATGTGTCCTTGAATCTCATTAGTATATTCTTTTTGTACCCGGGAAAATGATAATTGCATCATATAATTTAGTTACTGACAAATTTAGAGCTTTCCTTAGCTATTGTCAACTTCATCTACTAAGAGGTTTTTAACCTGCCATTAATTTCCCTTGGAAACTGTGGACACTGAAGCGTTAACAAACTTTACTAGCAACAATATGTAATCTGATTAGATTGTAATTAGGTAGTTATACCTGTCCAATGGTGTTTGCGCTTCCATATATTCATTACAAGGAAGTGCATACAGCCCGTTAAATGGAGGTTTTTAAAAATACATTTTTAAAATGAAGTATTTTGAATCTTCAGAGGATCGAATAATATTACACTTCAAGCCTGATTTGGAAATATTTTTGCTGCTGTTCTATGCTCTGCAAATATTTGACTGCTTCAAATTAATTACAAAAGGTTTACAATATTTGCTTAAGCATTGTTGCATTTTTAATTGTTGCTTGGCAAACATCATAATGTCTAAAAAGACTTAGTAATACCCAAACATTAGGAGGCAGTGGGAAACAAGCTAACCTAGTTTTTGGCTGCTGCTACTGTAGACTTTTTTGTGGTTTAAAAGAAATCCTTCTTCCATCCCTTCTGGGTAGAGGAAGATGATGATAGTTCCATTCAACAGCTGGTATTCAACTCCTGCTTCATTGACATAATAGTTTCCCCTCAATTACGGGCAAATAAAAGGCTCCATCAGTACATCAGCTACAGTAAGGAATGTTACCAAGAAAATGGGAGTCTCCCAGATTTTGCTGTGCCTTTGTTCCTTTCTGGCTCTTAACAGGAGCGTGGAAAGACATCAGTGAAAGCATATTTTTCTCTACTTGACCCTATATGTATTTGCTCCCAGGATTCTCCATAATATTTGTCTGGAATTGGCTTGCGGGCAGGGCGGGGATGGGATGCGCTCCGCCGAGTGCATTACTATCGCTGCTCCTCCCGGATGATGATAATCCATAGCCCCAGGAGCGGCTGCAGTCGTGCCAGCAAGTCGGCCTCTCCTTCAAAGCAGGTTTCGGAGCACAGGATTTTGGCTGGAGAAAAGCATGGATGTGTTGCACTGTCTCCATAATGGCAATATATAAAAAAGACGTGTAAAACTAAGCATCAAATGAAGAAGACTCCTTACTTCATTGCCCCTTAGTGTTGTTTTAACTCGCACGTCAAAGACTTTAAAGACATGAGCATCTAGAAAATGGTGGTTCTATCCTTGTTGGATTAGTGTGTGCTACTGAACCCCGTACCCCTTTCCAAACACCCCAAATACATTGATGTATCTGTATTATCTTGACGTGTGTATCCCAGTGATGCTGTGGTGTCAGTATACCAGCCAATAACACCCTTCAACTGGTTTTGCAATAGCTGTGGCTTTTTTTTCCCCATTTGGAAGCCTGTGAAATGCTAGAAAGGTTTTCAGAATATCCTTGACTTGCTGCAGTGACACATAGTGTGAAGGTGGTAAGGCCAATCCTGAATTTGAGGGTAAAAATTACGGATCTGGTTCAGCGCTGGACCAGAGCGGAGTGTATAAATCAGTTAAAAGACTGCGAGGTTTTCTTTCCAATTCACAGGACTTAAGGTGTGATACCATGAGCAATTTTTCAGATGTATTTACTCATCTCTATTAATAAATTTATAGGGATTTTGTAATGAAAATTAATGTATCGAGACTCTCTTTGAATTCTGCTGGGCTTGAAAGGAAAGTCTTGAAAACAGATTGGTTTTGCGGTGCTGGCAGCCCAGCTCATACCAGCAACCAGATAGGATTATTCTGTCCCAAAGCTGTCTTCCTTTTATTAATAAAATGGAGTAAAAGCAGCTGAAAATGCTGCTTCCTTTTCAATAAATCAGAATACAAAAAAGCAACGTATTTATACTTAAAGATGCACAAACAAGGATTGCTGTACGCAAGCGTGACTCTTTATTCGACCGTTGCCCTGGGTTTACGTGGTGCATTAGCATTAACCTCTGTTTCCAGGGGAACTGCATCACCACAAACGTCGGGCAAGGTTTGCCTCCAACCTTGTGCCGTCGGTGTATAATGCTCCTTGCAGATTGCAGTCGCGCAGTGGAGTGTTTGACAAGCTAAGTGGTTTTCCTGAAATACCCTAACAGCTAACGCAGCCCATTTCCATTTGTAGTAATTTGCAGCTTTGTGTAGAATGATCTTGTGAATGAAGTGGGTATGATTTCGTTTTAAACTCCGCTCCACAGTTTCTCTGGGGTTGCATAAAGATTTAACACATTCACGGTGTTTTGCGATTCTTTGTCATCGCATCTGCTGCCTGGCAGGAAAAGGATCTGGGGGACAGTTGGCTGAACACAAGCCAGCAGTGTGCCCAGGTGGCCAAGAAGGCCAATGGCATCTTGGCCTGTACCAGGAATAGTGTGGCCAGCAGGAGCAGGGAAGTGATTGTCCCCCTGTACATGGCACTGGTGAGGCCCCACCTCAAATACTGTGTTCAGTTTTGGGCCCCTCACTCCAAGAAAGACATGGAGGTGCTGGAGCGTGTCCAGAGAAGGATGCTGGAGCTGGTGAGGGGTCTGGAGCACAAGTCTCCTGAGGAGCGGCTGAGGGAACTGGGGTTGTTGAGCCTGGAGGAGGCTGAGGGGAGACCTTCTCGCTCTCTACAACTGCCTGAAAGGAGGGTGTAGCCGGGGGAGTGTGGGTCTCTTCTCCCAAGTAACAAGTGACAGGACAAGAGGGAACAGCCTCAAGTTGCACCAGGGGAGGTTTAGATTGGATATTAGAAAAAAATATCTTCCTGGAAAGGGTTGTCAGGCATTGGCCCAGGCTGCCCAGGGCAGTGGTGGAATCGCCATCCTTGGAGGTATTTCCCAGCCGGGCAGACGTGGTGCTGAGGGACATGGGTTAGGGGTGGGTTGGGCAGTGCTGAGCTGATGGTTGGACTCCATGATCTTAAAGGTCTCTTCCAATTTAAGTGATTCTGTGGTCTTCTGTGATCCTACCCTGTTTCAGTAGAAGTGAGTATGCTCTAATCTCTATCTTTGAGGCTGCATTTCAAATTTGGTCATGTTTTAAGGTGGGAACATGTTTTCATCCAGTTGTTGTATGTCTCTGCATGAGAGCTGGATCTTCCCTTTATAGAGAAAAGGAATTGTATTTGGAGAAGTCCTCAGTTGAGACCCCAGTTCTCCCCTGTCGCAAGCCACCGTGTCCCTCCACAGGCTGTGTGCCAGCACTAGAAGTGACTGATCCTCCTGTGCTGGGCAATTTGCCTGAGAATCCCTGCAATATCTCCCTGACTGGAGCTCCCTTGGCTCCAGCTGCAGCTGACCTGATGGTCCTGTGGCTCACTGGGAGGGTGGTTGAAGGTGTTACACCAGGGATGTGAAAGTCCTGCCCAAAAGCGTCCTCCTAGCCAGAAACCAGAGAGGTGGTACATAGGTAGGAAATGGGCACTTTTAATTCTGGCAGAGAAGGTTTATGGCTGAGATCAACCAGAAAGACTGAACCCTTTCCCAGACATTGACATTTTTTTGGAGGAAACAATCTTACAATTCCAGCTTATTTTGGAAATTAAATCTTTTCTTAATGGGTTTGTCATACGTGCTGTGTCCTGAAAGAGGAAAAATAATGTTACGAAATCATGTTTAGAAATAGTCCTTATTTGCTTTTAGTCTGATAAAGGGAAAGTGTTAAGACCTTTGTCTTCTAATATCAGTTTATCCTTGAACAGTATAGGAGAGAACCTGGTAAAGAAATGATTCCCTGTGGAAAGAAATACTCATTTCCATATTGCTTCTTTTTTATGTTACAGTCAGTTAATTAACTGCGACGGATTTGTATGGGCGATTAACACATGGATTCTGTATTCGTCGTGTGTCTGATCTCAGCCATCACATTGAAAGTGGAACGACGTAAATGTCTTTTAATTACTATTGTAATTCTTGCTGCAATGGATTATTACAGCTCTCCGGTGTGTTGGAAATGAAAATCTGACAGAGTAGCGTGAATCTTTCTAAACTAAAATATTCCAGGCTGTTCAAAATGTGCTTTTCCACAGACCACCTTTTGCAAACAGTGTTTTCTGGCTTTTGTGAATGTGAGCCAAATAAAAAACAGTTGGTTATTTTGTTTATTTATTTAAAGAGGAAGGGAATTAGAAACTATATATTGTATATGTATATTTTACCTAGTGTCCATCTTTAGTATGACTTGCAGCGGAGCAGCCTGCAGAGTAGGGAAGGTCACTGCATTTTTACAAAGCTTTTTTTGAAGCTCAGTGTTAGGCGCAAATAATGTTCTGCTCGAGTTTCCTTCTTTGCCCAGTTTGTGAGGCCCCAGTGCTTTGGCACTAGGACGTTAGCAGCGTAGGTGGCTTATGTTTGTATTGCCAACCTGGGAATGCTGTGAGGTCCTCCATTGGAAGCACTTCTGAGCTGCATCTTGGTCTAAAAAATAGAAAGAAAAAAGAAAAAGGCCCATCTATGCATCTCTAAGAGATTCTGGGTCTGGCGATGAGGAGGACCTAGCGTTAGTCTTTTGATCTTCTGTCTGGTTTTGTGTCTTGTACAGTTTGCTCTCTGTGGTCCCGACGGCCTCCTTTGGCGAGGTCTGTCCTCTTGCAGGGAATAACGTTGAACAGCTTGTGCGCTGTTGATGCAGGACAATGCGCATGATCGATCCTTCTTCTTCATAGCTCTTCCATCTCTTCCGTCTCTTCCATCATTGGAAGCCCAGCATTGAGGAGAGCTCCCCACAACTCTCTGTGAGGGTGCTATTTGTAGAAGTCCTTCATCACCCAAACACTGTCAATCCACTTCCTAATTATACACTGGCTTTAAAGAGCATCTCCATCCAGTTAGAACATGGCTGTCATCACAGGTAGTACTGAAGACACTTGATAGAGAAGGGAAATAAGTTCTTCTCCCCACCTGGAGTACTGCATCCAGCTCTGGAGTCCCGGACATAAGAAGGACATGGACCTGCTGGAGCATCTCCAGAGGAGAGCCACGAGGATGGTCCGAGGGCTGGAGCACCTCTCCTATGAGGAGAGGCTGAAAGAGTTGGGGCTGTTCAGCCTGGAGAAGAGAAGGCTCCAGGGAGATCTTATTGTGGCCTTCCAGTACCTAAAGGGGCCTACAGGAGAGCAGGGGAAGGACTTTTTCCTAGGGCATGTCGTGACAGGACGAAGGGGAATGGCTTTCAACTGGAAGAGGGCAGGTTTAGATTAAACATTAGGAAGACATTTTTTACTTTGAGGGTGGTGAGGCACTGGAACAGGTTGCCCAGAGAGGCTGTTGAGGCCCCATCCCTGGAGGTGTTTAAGGCCAGGCTGGATGTGGCCTTGGGCGACCTGGTCTAGTGGGAGGTGTCCCTGCCTATGGCAGGGGGGGTGGAACTCGATGATCTGCAAGGTCCCTTCCAACCTAAACCATTCTATGATTTATACAGCAGAACTGCATAAAGGCCAACCGAACTATTGCTTTGGCTGTGCAGTAGTGGTAATGTTGGTGCAGCCAGGGCTGTCTAAGACCACAGGCACGTTCTGTCTCATAAGTCTTCCTTCAGGGTTCAAATCAAGCAGCAAACCTTGAAACTAAGTCAAGGTTGAAAAAAAAATAATTCCCTGGAGTGTGATTAGTTATAGATGTTACGCTCCTCAGTCCAATAAAAGATACTATCTGTATGTATAAACATGGTCCAGGTGGAATTTAGTTCTTTCGAAAACCTTAATTATTCTCTGCGAGCTGCTTAGGTTTGAGACTGACATTGTGTCTGCAATAATATGTCCAAAGAGCGTCAGTACCGGGTAGGCAGCGAGGGACCAGCGTGAACACGCGTTCCCATGCTGGCAAAGGTAACGGGAGCTGGAAGAGCAACGAAAGCTCAGGAGGCGCTGCCTTGCCAGCGTCTTGGGTCACCGGAGCCGCCTGTATCCGTGGGACCTCTGTTTTCACAAGGTTTCCTTCATGGTGTGTAAAGATGGGGAAATATTCCTAATCCCAAAGGATTTAAGAGTTGGAAGGATGTGCTTGCCACATCAGACCCTAACCTCACCTCAGCTGCCTAATGCCATTTAACAGTTCAAGCTGCTTCTTCCACGTTACATATTCCACGGTCTGTCGGAAACACGGCAGAAATCTTGAAACATGGGCTGGGGCTGAAGTTAGCGCTTACCTCACTCAATATTTTCTAAAATTTTGAATTTTGCATCTAATACGTAAAGGTTAACGACATGGAAAATGAGCCTCTGTGAGCCCTCACGAGGAAATGGCCTGTCTAGCAGACCTTTTGCTGGATGCGTTTTGTTATAATGTGGAGTTATTTCTCAGCTTCTCTAACTTATTTTCCACCAAATATTTGTCAAGTTACATATATTATTTCTCCAATAGTAGAGGCATTAACCTTTACTAATCACTGCAGATACCGCAACTGCTTAAAGACTAACGTGATAATTAAGACCACATCATGGGCTAAGTTCATGCCTACTCCAAGTCCATTAATTTTTATGACGATGAATTTCAGTGACGTAATAATTAGTTTTGCTCTCTGTATGGGAAAACATGTGAAATTTGATCAATTCGATCAATTTCTGTAAATTCGATCTTTTGGAGTCCAAAAGGCTAGAAGAGATCCATACTCGTGAATAATACTGGTTTAGCAAAAGTATTGTAGTCTGACTGCGGCTTTCGAACAGCACTTCTATTTTTGTGTCCTAAGACATGCGTGTTTGATGGAAAAGCAAAGATACCACAAGCTGGGAAAAAGAGCGTGGCTGGATTAATAACAACTCCTATAGTTACACTGACGTCGTAATTCTGAATTGCTGAGCAGATGGTTTGGGATAGATCCGTCTTGGCTTCTTGCACTTCTATGTTCCGAAATTAATCCTGGCCACCTCTTAAATATTTGTGCCTTGAACAACGAGGGTGCAATTTCCAGGTGAAACTGTAGGAGATGTGTCGGGAAGGGCTTGTTTAGGTTCTTGTTGGCTCTCTTTGTGAAACTGGTTTTGACTAGCATTAGGAGTTCATCATAATGTGCATGCAATTAATCAGCTCAGAACGATGGTTAATTGCTGATTAAACACCTGATTTTGCATCCAGTTTTAAGCAAGAACGTTTTTTTAACTACAGTTTCCAAGCCCGTGTAAAGTTTAGGTTGTAAACAGAAGTGAGACATGTTGAGGGAAAATGAATTTTAAACTCTGTGGTAAGATTTTCTGTGTGGGCGGGCAGTGGAAGAGGCTCAGAGCTTGCCACAGGCTTTAGCTCACACCAGCCAGCATATGTGCCTGCAACACCTACAATTTATCTGGTCCTGTCCTCTTGGATCCTGCTGGCATGGGAATATTTCCTCCCCTCTGGTTTTGAAGTGGAATCGTCCTGGGGTGAGATGCTGGGGATGGCAGGCAGCTGGCTGATCTTCTTCTGCACCTCACCAAAGAGATTACTGGCCAGGACCCGCCAAGGTTGAGCTTTTTCTCCCCAGCCGCTGCATTTTCTATTGCCTGCCTACAGCCTTGGCCTTGTGAAACGGCTGGGGCACGCTCCGCAGGCTCTGGGGAACTCGGGAATCTGACCAGAGCATATGGAACAGGGAATTATCTCATATTCTTTAATCCTGATCACTGAGGTGTGGAAAGCCCTCTGTTTATCAGGTCATGGGGAGTGAGCTTTGTGGACAAGGTGTAACCTTAAAAGAATACGTTTCTGCAAAGATTCCTTTCAGGCAAAGGTTAAACCAGATTGATTTAAAATAACGAAATAAGATTGTAACACGTTAAGGTGATGCAATGCAATTCCAGGTTGTATTTATGGGTGGAAATAATTCTCCACGCTTTGACTCTCTCAAGCATCTCACTGTGGTGTGGCTTCCCCAGGCTGGTGAATCTTTTCCCAGCCGCCACCTTCCGCATCTGCTTTGTTGGGAATGAGAAATAAGAGGGGAAACAGCTCTGTGCGTCGCCATCCCGCTCCCCCCGGCTGTGCATCTTCCTTCTTGGTTTGCATAGAAGAGTTGTCCCACCCTTGAGAGAGGTGGAATCCCCAGCCACTGTGTGGTATTGCAGAAATCTTCCTCTCCACCCTTAGGCAAGTCTGGATTAATTTGCACACTGTTGCCTTCTTCACCTGACATACTCCAGCACAGAAAAATGCTGATAAAAATCTTGCAGATTGTGTATCTTGGCAAACAGCCAGCTGACGGTCCCATTTGGAAACTCGCGCATTTATTTTGCCGTCCACAGAGACCGTTTCTATCAAGCGAAAGGCAAAACTATAGAAATCAGGTGCTTCAACTCATCTCTGCCTGTAGTTGTGGTGGTGGTAGGTCCCTTCTGGAGACGCCATGAAACCCAGCATCTTCTCCTGGTGCCTGGTTTGGGGTTTCCTGGTTATCTTGGTCTTAGGCTGGGGTCAGAGCATGCACAATTATTGTTAGTTTAACTTGCAGGAGAGGGGGTCTAAATATGCACCCAGGTATTACTACTTTGGCTTGGGAAGTTTGTATTTTAGGCAATTTTATATTTTTTTTGTTGATACGTATGTATGTACCATATATCTATATATGTAGATTTATAGAGGCTGTAATGTGAGACCACACCTTCTCCCCAGTGCAGATCTGTTTGCCTTTTTTTTTTTTTAATTTTTGTGATCCAGTCTCAACCGCTTTTCCTAACTATCTGAAAATACTGTGTTTATAAAAGGGATATTTCAATGGTCTTAAAATTCTCTGATCCAAAGTCAACGTACTCAATTCCTGTGGAAAAATTTTATTCTGCTCTTTAAACTGCTGTTTGCACATACGGTGGTCTGTGAATGTTTATATGTAATAGAAATGCACTAAAATAGTGAGAAAGGAACTGTAATTTAAGAGGCTTACATAAAATAATGTGTGGAGATTTTACAGTAGATTTGGTTAAAACCATTTTTTCCATTCAGTCTGTTACTAAACGCTGCTTTCACTAATTACTTTTTTGTTTTGAATAGCTGCTTGAAAAAGCTCCACAAAGCAAATTTGTTTTGTTCATAATGCAAAATAAACCACAACCAATTACGCTGTGTAAGTGCCATATACTTAAAATATAATAAATCATCAGACTACAGATCGGAATTTATTTATATGAGTGCCCATACTAATTAATCCACAATTTTCATGAGATTATTTTATAGGTATGCCAACTTCCTGTGCTATAGCAGCATTTACTGGGGATTACTGCACAAATTCATGAGTAATATATAACAAAGTATAATTAATTTCAATTAACTGTTAGTATATAACAACTTTTTAACAGGGAAATGTGCTCAAGTATAGCCCTTATTGAAGCCTGATAATAAAACTTCCCAGTTGGAGTTATTTGGATGCAGGATCTAAATGCACGGTGAAGAGAGTAATATCTGATCAAAGCTTGGAGTGAAGAGTTAGAAATGACAAATGGCACCATCAGATATGAGAGCTGGCTCAGATAAGGTCAAGGAAGAATATTACAGAAACAGAAGCTGTAGAAAGCAAACGAAGTACCGCTGGAAGAAGATTTAATGTCATAATGTTTAGATTTAATGTCTTTGTGTGCTGCCACACGAGAGGTTTTTGCGTGTTCCCTACAGCCAATGAAGGAAGTGCTTTTCAGGGTGAAGATGGTTTTGTCCTACTTAACTACACAAGCAGAGGTAAACAGCCAGAAAAACCTCTATTTTGCACCTTTGAGAGTTTTTGAAGTCGTTCTAGATTTTTGCCTACTTCTCGCTGCAGTTTGGCTGACTCGGGAGGCGGTGGGTTTTGGCTGGAGGTCGCTGAAACCTTTTGGACTTGCTCAAACAAAACATTGTTTGGATTTATGTGACTATGCCTTTATCCTTTTGTCTTTTCTTGCTAGTGCCTATGTTCTATGTGTATTTATGGATGACAGAGAGCTGCGCCGTGCTTGCAGAGGGCTCAGAGAGGTGGTGGAATCTCCAGCCTTGGAGATACGAAAAACAGGACTGGCCAAAACCCCGAGCAACAGGGACTTGCTGGTTGGACGGGGACCACCGGAGGTCCCTTCCAGCCAAAATTGTTTTATGAGTCTTCCATTCCATGAAATTAAATCAATGAAAAACATCTAGTTTGATTCCAGTGTGCGCATCCATCGGGTAACTTGTTTTCTCATTCTAAAGTGCATCTTTTCAATTTCAAAGAAAATACATTATAGTACAAGCGCAATTGGTTACCATTTTGTAAACGTGCTTGTGTGATGTATTTGCAGGAATGGAAATGATGTGCTGTGAGAAAACAGGCTAAGGGAACAAAGATGTGAGACTGAAAAAAGGAAACAGACGTGGTCATGTGAACGATTCCATTAATAGGATAATTAATTTTCTTCATGCTTTAAGTATATTAAAGTTGGAAACGTGCCTCATTCACAGGTCCGCTTTCTCTGCATACGTGTACACTTGTGTGCTTGCTTTGATGATTTGCTTACATTTTTAGTGTTCTGTTTAGTGTCTTAAAATTATTAAAGTGATTCATTTTGGGATGACAAACCAGCTATTTCTAGCAACTGCTGGAATAACTGCTGTGATGCATAATGGAGCAGGAACCCAGCCTGACTTTCAGACCCCAGAGTGAGTTTGAGGATTTTATGTTGCTAACAGATAAGCTTATAAAATGAGACCGGTGAGACAGGGCTAACTTGGGAGCTCATGAGACAAGTACAACAGATATTCTAGACTTGGAGACCTTGCCTGCCTTTATTTACCTAGATCTTTTACAGTTCGTTGTAGCGGATTCTTTATTTGCCAGAGCACCTTGGAGGTGCTGATTTTTTTTTTTTTTAATGTGGTGGAAAGTTCAGTTGGTTTAGCTGGCTGGTTATTTTCTTGACTCCTGTTATTAGTTTTATGTATCCTTCTCTTTGAGGTGTATGTATGGAAGGAAGGAATGTTAACTGGGCTACCCAGACCTGTGGCCATGTAACACGTCTCCTTCCCAAGAGACCACAGTGGGAGAAAGCAGGCTAAGAGGACGTTACTCTGAGGCAGACCTGAAGTATGTGCCTTTTTTTATGTAGCAGACAAGAAACTCAAATCCTGAATAGGAGTGTGGCCTGAAACCCCTTTGGAGATCAGCATTCCCCCAGCGAATCCTTGCACTGAGACAGGTGGACTCAGCAGGTCCACCACTGCCTGCTGCGGTCCCCAGTGCGCTACTGGCATGGATGGAAATGCCATTTATCAGCCACAACTAAGTATTTCCGGTGGGACATTGCAGTTAAAAAAAGATGCGACGGAGCAGAATTCTTGTGTGGAGTTCGTGTTGTCCTTGTGTCCCAGCAGAACGTGGCAGCTCTTTCCTCCCAGGCCACCCATGGGTTTCTCCACAACAAGCGCCTTGTGTTCAGCCCCTCGTCTCTGCGACGATTTCAGCTTCATCTCTCGTGAAGTTTTCTTAGCCCAAGGTAGTGGTGAGTGCTTGGGTCTCACACTTGGCTCCAGGGATGATGTGGCCAGGTTATGGTCCTGGGAGACCAGGACTGGAGGTCTACCATGCCTTGTAGTGGAGAATTGGCGACTTACTGAGTCATTGGGCCAGACCCTCCTCATGCTGTGGTGAAACCCGTTAACGTCAGGGACCCATGCCAAGGCTAAGCCATGGTGGTCTTCGGAAACCTCGATCCTCCCATCAAAAGTGTGTGGCAGGGGAATGAGATTTTTGGGAGACCTACCAGTAGATCTGACATCTCACCTCTAGAAAAAGCCCAGGGTGCTCTGTCCACCTATATGCAGTTGCTTCAGTCCATGGATGCAAAGCGGCTGAGAAGTCAAATTTTATATTCCTGTTTAGTACATCTCCAGTGGCCTTAGTTCACCTGACTTTTTTTTCTTTTAATGGATGCTGTCATTTTGTACCTCAGCGTTCTTAATCCTGCTCATTAAGTAGTTCATTAGTTGCACTGATCCCTGGGTTAATCTGTGCTACTCGGAAAACGATAATTGAATTTAACTTAACTTCGCAACCCACCTATAGGCAGATAAAGCTCCATGTAATGTCTCGGTTTGCTTGTATTATTTTTTAAATAGTTTTTATAATTGGACTGCGAATATTCCGTTGACAAGAGACTTAAAATATTGCTCATCCAAGGGAAATATCTTCAAATAGTGCAAATAAATGTGGTGGTACAAAAGAGAATGCTTTTAGAATAGGATGGTTTTGTTTTGTTTTGGCATCTGTTGGCAGCCTGGGAAGATAAAGCATATATGGAATGTTTTTGATGTCCCATCCCTATTTTGCTGAGAAATACAGTTTTATTTAGAGCTGTTAAAGAATTGGAAGGTAGATGCAGGAGTTGTTAAACAGAATAAAATAAACAAAGAAACAAAAAGCATCCCAAAAAGTTTAATTTGGAAAAGATTTTTCGAATTTTCATTTTATGAGGTTTTTGCACTTCTAAAAATCTGTATACTCTTTTTGATATGTATAATGAAATGAAATTCCAGACAGATTATTACCACAACCATCACTGTAATATATTACAATGTATAATCTACAGCCACGGGAGAGATGGAAATTAAAGAAAAACATCTTTGTAACAAGAAGAGAATTCCCCAGAAGATTGTTTCCAGCAATAACAGGCTTCACAAATGCAATAAGCTTTTTGGTCAGGAGACTTTTTATTGCTCAAACTCTTTCCGTTGCAGCTGGCTAACAAGGGCTACGTGGGTGTCTGATGTGTTGCCGTGGTTTAGAAGATGCTGATAAATGAGAGGCTGTGCTATGAATTCACGAACAACTTGAACCTCTTGCTTGTCTTCTGTGTGGGCGGCTGTCTCATTTTGGGGGGGAAGGCGAGAGCCGAGGAGAGCTTTCTGCCCTTGCTCGCTTTAGGACAGCATGGCTTTGATTTTTGGGGTGTTCGGCAAAGTTGTGTCATTGAGAACGGCCGTTAAAAGTCACTCACGAGCTGAATATTTGCAAATAATTTCCGCTTTAATAGCAGCTGGCTATTCAAATCCCTTATGAAGCTTCAGAAATCTCATTTAGAATATTTGGCGTGTTATCATGTAAAATCATAGGGGAGTTTCATGTAATAGAAAATGAAATGTCGTGTAATCCCCTCTGCTATGATGAGTACCGAAGCCTAAAGCAATGAAAATACAAATATAGGTCCTCTATAAGATTTACTATCTTACACATCAAATAACAAAAGCAATTTGTGTTACATGTTGTAAAGAAGATGGATGAGAGGGGAGAAAGCCCCATAAAGCCTTTGTTACTTAATACAAGTTTCAAAAACCATTCCCAACGTGCTTTCCCCCTTCCACAGTCCTCAAATTGCAGGCGTATCCTCCTAGGACATCTCAAAGTGTTTACGTGTGATACTCCGAGGAAGGGAAACCACTTGTGATCCTGAAGCTGATGGTTCTGCTCCATCTGCATACAAAGGGAACTGATGATTTTTGCAGAAAAGCAGCGGTGTGGGGATTTCCAGCTTTTCTGAATTGGCCTCTGTAAATTCACTGTTCTGAAAGAAAAAGTCTTGGGAACGACTTTTACAATCGAGCTGCTTATTTTTAGGAAAAATTACCTTGTATCCCGATGGAAGGTAGGAATGGGGATGTGTCTTTGGGCTCTTATTTTCCCTGAAGCGAATGGATAAGATATTTCCTATACATGAGAGCTGAACGTTTTTGAAGTGAAAGAAGTGTGATAAAAAACCAGAGAGATATATATATATTTTATATATATATATATATTTTTGGGCAAATCTGTCCTGGGTGCCGTACACTCAAGTGCCGTGGACAACTGTGGATGAGTCAATCCCTTGCGTCAAAGATGGGCTTTAAAATGGAAAGGCAACTTTGCCACGGGAATATTACCCGGGAAGGTAATAGGAAGGGAGTGAGCTGGGTACCACCGAATAGTGTACCTTGAATATATGCAAGCTGGGTTTCTTTTTACCTGCTGCTTTGCCAAGTGATATTATTATTAAATAACAAAGGAAATGATGGAAATCATGGGATGGAAGAATTATTATGAGAAAAGCCCATCTCCTCTGTGTTTTTTGGGTTTTTTTGATGGAAAGGCTTTTTTAGCACTGCTTGTATGGAGGCAGCTTCTCTCCCTGCCAGTCTGTTTCAGTCACCGCTTATGATAAATGTAATATTTGTGCTTTTCCAAATGAAAATGGGCATAATTCACAGGGTGGGCTGGAGACTGTTTTATTAGAAGGCGTGTGAATAGGGTCATGGGGAACGGGAGGACATCTCTATTTATATTACTCACTATTTTCTTTGATCATTAAATGCTTTGAGATGCCATCTCCAAACTTCTCAGCTGGCGTAATACAATTAATTGGTTGCCTCTCAAAAAAAAAAAAGGCAGAGTTCATACATCATGGATTTGGCAGCTGTGATCACAAATGCAAAGTGAATGCGAAAGTAATTCTGCTTTACATCACTGAGCCGGCTTCGAAAGCCTAAGATAGATGATGGATGTCAGAAATATCAGCAGTACCTGACTGCTATCAGGTTCCATTTTTCTAAATATAACTGTCAGTTTGCAGCTTCTACAGTGACATGTCCTGTATCTTTGCATCGGCCTTTCCCATTCCCATTGTTGAGTAGAACCCAGGGCTGGGCTGACACGCCATTTCCCTTCATCCCACAAACCATTCCTACGGCGGAAGAGAGCGAGCGGCTCCAGACACGATGTCCCCGTGGCTTCTCTCTTCAACCACCTTCTGCAGCCGGTGGTTGGCAGGACGTATCTTTGCTTTTCCCCCGTGTGTTTCTACACCTGAAATCCTTGCAGGTTTGACTTTGTGTAGAGATGAAGAGTAGTTGAGGCAGTAGATACTGTATTTTTTAATATAAAGCCTTCTTTCTTATCAGCCCAGAGCCCGTAATCTGTAGCTGTTCTGCCTCTGACTTGATTTAATTAGCTCTTGGATTGTTTTCAACGTGATTTTGTAGAGTAGTTAAAGCTGTAGTATAACGCGTCTCAGAATCGCAGCGCTGCTAGGAGAAGCTAAGCCCACTACCATGTGTTTCCACACCCTGGGGTTGGCTTATCGAGGAGAGAAAATGCTGGTTGGTTGAGAAGCCTCATCCGCATCTGAGTGTTTTGTTGAGAGTGATTGCTAGAGGTAAAAGAAATGAAGATAATTTGCGCTAAGCAGCACTGCAAAATGACTGGGTTTGGAGTTTTTTTCCCCCCTTATTGCTGAAATGGGATGCGTTGTGGAAAACATCCAGCGTGTCCGGGCAGAGAGGGGAAGTTTGGAGTTGGGTACCGCCGTCCTGATGGCAGGTGGCTTCCGTTAGGTGACCTACACTGTGGTGAACGTGGCATCAGCCTTCTTGGTACTGGAGTCATAATGCTCTGTACATAGGCCAAGATCTGTTGGGGGGAAGGAAAGGGGAGAGAAAAGCTTATTCCCAACTTAGCACTTTTCCCGTGTTTCTGATACGAAATACAAGGCAGAAGATGTGAGTGCCGAGAGAGGAGAAGTTAACGGGAATGGGACGTTTCCACTGCAAAATGGAGAAATTAAAAACCACTGAGATTATTTCCATAAAGTTAACGTCAGTATACTGGTAACAGACAAGACATAAAAAAACACGTGACTAATTATTCTAAATGCCGTGGGAACAAGGGAGATGATTCAGGGTGAAGTTTCGTGGAAGAGGTCGTGCAGAACAAACCAGGAATGGACACGGGCCGTCACATGCAGGCTAAAAAGCTGATGGATTAGATCCAGAAGTCCCAAAAGACGGTGCTGATTTGCTTAAAGCACTTGGGACTTGTACAAACGGTGATTTGGTAATGGTGAAAAATGTCCCGGTAACAGGACCTTCTCCTAGTAACAGGACCTTCTCCCAGTAGGCTAAAAATAGACGCGAGGCCCTACATCTCCAGTTGAGTTGCTTGCAAGAGCTTTTGTGCCCCGTGGTGAAATCCCCAGCATTGCTTGTGAAAAGCTTGTCCCCCAAATAGCTTTTGCTAGAAATTGCGGTGCTTTTTAGCAACTCCACAGTGAGTTTCTTGGTGTTGTGTGGTGGCAGCAGTGGCAGTGTGTCTCTGGGGACACACGGCAGGCATGTGTAGAGGTGGCAGCTGCTGCGTCTTCTGGAGCACTGGCTCCGCATTGCAGCTCTTCCTCTTCGTTCACTGTGACCCAGACCGATACTCGAGCACTGGGTGCGCCAGAGGACCCAGAGGAACACGCCAGAACACCGTACTTCCAACCCAACCAGGGATGTGGGACTTTCACCCTCCGAAATCTCCTCTGCCTAGTTTTCAGAGCATCTCCAGGGAAAATGTATGGTATTTCCAGTTTGTCATAGCAGTCAAATAATTTTTGGCAGTGCTGTGAAGGCATCTAGTTTACCTTTGTCCACCAAAGCTTGCTTAGATGTCTAAGTTTGCTGCAGTTATGCTCCCACCTACTCTATAGGAGGATTAAAATCCTCCACCGCCCTGTCTTGTCCTCATAGGCAGCAAGAGGAAATCTCAAACCAAAAAACTGTCTTTTATCTTCAGGTTTTGAAGGTGCTCAGGCATTGGGTGGACTATGGAACACATTACCAGTAACCCAACCTGCAGGTGACACCACCTGGTGACTGGTGAGCTGGGGGAAACACTGCCCATGGCCATCTTCCGCTCCCACACCTCTCCGTGGAGCAAGGATGAGCGCTGGGCTGTCCTCAGGGCAGGCACGTGGCGCTGCGCTTTTTACCAGTCCTTTATGAGACAAAATCTGGCCTGCACCTTGTAATTAATGTCCTTTTGAGAGGAAGAGGATGTGCTGCCGAGAGATGGCTCTCGAAAAAGGTGTGAAAACTAAGTGGGACGCAATAGTGTTAATGCAGACCAGAAGGAAGAATTTCATCAGGTCCTCAGTGGGTTTGGCTCCAAAGTAACATTTCACAATCACTTGTGGCTTATCAGGAACTGCGAAGTGCCATGAGAACAGACATTTTATGTTACCACGTGCCTCTGGGAGGTGTTTGGGGGGGTCCTGGTGCTTGCTTGGGGCTTGACAGCAAAGGCTGGGTGTCCTTCAGGAGCGAATCACAGCTCCTTCTGGACAAGGGTGCAAAATGCTGCCACCAGGAAAGAGAAGAGGGCTTTAAATCCGAAGTTAAACAGAAATGAGGGAAGTAAAGCAAAGCCCTTCTGCTCCGACTTATCAACGCCTTTCCCTCCAAGTGATTTGTAAGGATCTCGCATTGAATTTATTAAAAGGATACAGCCTTGATCTTAAAATGCAATTTGCAGAGGTTAACACCTAGGAAATTGTTTGCTGGATGGTTCTTAAGTTGAATGATTAAGTAATTATTAAATCAAGCCACTTAATTAACTGATCAGATGCAATGCGTTACTGTTTCCAGTGGTGTGACGGAAGTAGGTGGCAGGTCTGTGGAAGGAAGAAGAAAAAAACCCTCTCATTGACTGTAGATAGGTAAACTATTCCTGAATGTTTTGTTTTGGCTTTTTCCTAAAAAAACCCAACAATCTCTCTTTTTACTTCTGGCAGTGCCTCTTATTTTCTAGGGGTGATTCCTCTTGTGCTTATATTAACAAATTAATTAGAGAGGAGAAGCGTAAGACCCAGTGATGCAGCTTGTCATAATTACGCTGAGGAGCTTAAAACATGCAAACCTCCCCAAATTAATTGCAAAGCTATTTCATATATGAGTAGCCAGAATTAATCATTAACCTAATAATTCCCTTTCCGACATTACCTCTTTGTTAAAAATGAGTAATTTTAATTGGATAATGAGGTGCCAGTGTGCGACTCATGAATTGTGCATTACCCAAGCTAATGGGGAAGAAGGGAGCTTATGCCGTAGCGTTACAGATGCCATTACAAATGCCTCCACAGTGAACATTTTATTCTGATAAATTCTTAATTTATTTCCAGATGGCTTTTGAATTTCTAGGACATTTACTTGTATGCTGTCATTTTTTCCCATTTGATATTCTTGTTCTCTAATTCTTGTGAGCTGTACGGCTGAGGCTTGGACCCCTGGGCAAGACCCAGTCTCTAGTTCCAGGTTTCTCAGCTCTCCTCTGGCAGCAAAAGAATGTGAGCAATGGGCACCTGAGAGATTACTGGATTAGCAGATTAGCAGCAAATACTGAGGTTACGAAAGGGTGGGAATAATGGAATTTCTCCGGAAGGAAGGAGGGCTCTAGCCTCGGAAGCCTAGAAAATATTATTGGAAGAATACTCAGAAAAAATACAGGAGACTTGTCTTTCAACAGAGTTGTCAGATATCTCGTTTTTTAAGAACCTGCTTTTCCCGTAAACCAAATTTATTGCTTTTTTTTTTTTCCAAAGAAAGGATAGCAATACGAAAAATAGTGAGTATGATGTTTCCTGCCCCGAAGGAGAGTAATTCATAGAAATAAAGCAGGCACCGTAACGTGTTGATCACCACTGAAAATACATTTTATTTGCAAACAGGAACCGTACCTTACCGCCTGAAATGAGAGTTTTCTTACCTCTGTCTTTGCTAAGAGGTTGCTGGACAACCTAAGCCCAACCTACAGGGAGGGAGCCCCATGTGAATAGCTTTCTCCCAGCTGTGATACCATGGGGACACAGTGCCCAGGTAGGTAGGTGGCAATTCTGCCCGTTGTCATAGAATCATAGAATCACTTGGGTTGGAAGAGACCTTCAAGATCATCGAGTCCAACCATCAACCTATGCCAAAACCACCCCTAAACTATGTCCCTCAACACCATGTCTACCTGTCTTTTAAATACCTCCAGGGACGGCGATTCCACCACCTCCCTGGGCAGCCTGTTCCAATGCTTGATAACCCTTTCGGTAAAGAAGTTTTTCCTAATATCCAACCTAAACCTCCCCTGGCACAACTTGAGGCCATTTCCTCCTGTCCTGTCGCTTGTTACTTGGGAGAAGAGACTGACCCCCACCTCGCTACACCCTCCTTTCAGGTAGTTGTAGAGAGTGATAAGGTCTCCCCTCAACCTTCTCTTCTCCAGCTGAGCAATCCCAACTCTCTCAGCCGCTCCTCATAAGACTTGTTCTCCAGACCCCTCACCAGCTTCGTTGCCCTTCTCTGCACACGCTCCAGCACCTCAATGTCTCTCCGATACTGCGGTGCCCAAAACTGAACACAGCACTCAAGCTGTGGCCTCACCAGTGCTGATTACAGGGGCAAAGAGGAGGAGTGGAAGCTCTACACGTGAGCTGACCCGAAGCCCCGCTCCTGCACTGCTTTTCCCCAGTTCTCTGTGCCCTCCGACCAAATCTTTCCATGTAGCAGCTGAGATCAGGGAAGTACAGGGTTGTCGCTCCTGGCCTGCCCCAGACCTAACCCGAAATCTGCTCGTGCGCTGCCGGCAGCTGCTGTGGTTCCTCCTTGGCTGCCCTGGGCTGCAGCATCTCTTCCGTGCTGACCTGCTCCCATATCAGCCCTTCCCATGTCTCCTGCCCGGCTGCTCTCATCCACCTCTCCTGGCCTTGCCTCCCCTCCTAACTCCTGGTTACAGTAATTGCACTCTTGGAAGCTAGTTAGAAATGAGTAAGTTAAGTGGATAATTATTTCCCTGCATCAGGGTGCATGTAGGTTAAATGCGCGAGCGCGGTCTGCAAGGAAATTCCATATATATCTGATAATTGAAGAAGGATATTGACTCTTAATACGTTTCCGAATGGCTTTGTATGATTATTTTTTTTTTTCATTTTTATGAAAGAACAGCCAAATCCGTAGGATATTAGAGCATTCTGTGAGATGTAGGAGCAGGGATGTCAGGGATTTTATTGGGAGTTGAAGGTGAAGTGCATCTGTAGGGCTTTAAAAACAACCAGCGTGCTGTTACAGCTGGTGTCTGGTTTGGTTTGGGTGCTCTCACTAAGCGTATTGAATAGGTGGTTTTAGAATAGCTGTCCTTAAACAACACATAATTTTTTGGCTTTTGCAGGAGGGAAAGGAATCTAGTAAGGAAACTTAGCTGCCTCTTCATCTGCTTAAATGTCCAGAGCTAATGGAATCAGGATTTAATTGAAGTGGCTAGATCACTGATACATTTGTGGGACTGGCTATCAGAACTTCAGCATGATTAATCTGAAAACTATAGGTGATTTTTTTTTTTTCTTTAAGTTGAAAGAGAGTTTGTCCAGGCTGCTTTTAGGTTTCTGGGAGTTCCTGGCTTTGGCAATCATTCACACTCCTTATCAAGTGGAGCACAAATGAGATGTGCGTCTTTTTGGTGCATTTTAAGAGCCTGGTGCATGTTACGGCTTGTGACCTTGTGCCATTGGGGTTCAGACATGTGGCACGGCGGCAGACATCGGGAATCAGCTCAGATTTGACCCCAGATTTCTGTTGTTTGAGTGTGCAAAATAGACACAGCTCATGTGTCATGTGCTTTGTTATTTTCTTTGCTTGATGCGATACGAGAGCAAAACAGATCTAAACCCAAGAATTGTGATCTGGTAACCCACAGCATCGGGGCTGTCCCCTGGCACCGAGGCTATCGATTCACCGCTTCCGTGGCAGGAAGTTTGGTGGCTTTTCTCATGGACTATTGACTGCCTTTGCATCATCTCCAATTCTAATTAGAAACAGAGGCTGTTAATTAAATATTTCCCCGGTGTTTAATTAAATATTTGTCTGGTGCCCGTGAGCGAGCTGTGAACCTGCTATGAGATAACACGCTTTTTCTCACCCAGTAAAACCACAGTCATATCTCACTGGGAAACCTTTCAGTATTTGACACCTCCTTTTTCATGTGCATGTGGAAAAGATCTGTATTTTGCATAAAAGTATAAATGAGGTTGTTACATGCAGACCAACGCTATGTCTTGACTGAGATCTATCAGTTATACTGGAAACCAGACGGGAGAGGAGCCTGTATCCTTTCTGCCAGTGGTAGGCACAAGTGATGGTATCCATATGAGACCTCTCGCTCCTAGAATTCCTTTACTCCTTTTCAATTTGAAGATGAGTAGATAAAAGCAAGTGGGAATGGAGATGTCTGCTGTTGACTCAGTGTCATCTCTCAGGTATCTTTTTCTCCAGCTTTGGGATAACCCTGCAATTCCCTCCGTGCTACTGCATTGCACTTCTCAGGAGCTCTGGGGGTTTTTTTAGGGGGGGATCAGGTCTCCTGGAAGAAACAGGGTATTAAAAATCCATGCATTTTTACCCCCAGGTGATAAGCTGAGTGCTGATTAGGCTGATGGTCCCCCAAAACCGCAAACCCTACCCACTTACTACTTCAACCCCCTACATATTTATTACTTATGTTGTGCAATTTGGCTTTCCAGTTTTTTCTTAGTGAGATTATTGAATATAATACCAGATGGCTTATTTTTTGATTAATTTCAGTAATTTTCCTCTTGTTGTTCCTCACCACTCTATTGCTACTGGATGGTGCTTTTCAGTTATTAGTTTTGCAGAAACAACAATGAGGAGTAAATCCACAAAAAAATTAAGTCGCTAAAACTCTCTGATATAATCTTTTTTTTTTCATTCAAGGTCCATTTTCTAAATGTATTGCAGAAAGTGCTTACTTTTCTGTTTCCACTCCATCCACTTCGTGGGCCAAACTCTGACATAAAATCTTTTGGAAATCCTCTCACTCATTATTTATTGTACGCTGGATTTCTGAGTTGTGTGGCTTTAGGAGGAGCGCAAGTAATAATGGATTATATAAATTGTGAGACATGGAATGAAGGTAATCTGACTTAATTTGTATGTTAATTCTTTGGGCTGAGGGGACAGCGTATGGCAGCATTGCCCCCGAGCTCAGCTGATTTTAGTTATGAACGTGCCCGGGGAAAGGCTGTAGTTGAAGTTTCCGTGTGTTTTACACCCATTTTACTACCTGCCACCTCAGCTGAGGGTTTAATTGAGAAGTCGCAGCAAGCACTGAAGGACAGGGTATGTCTGGATGGAGAGGGTCCATGGCATGCATGGATGTCCACTCTTAGCTGGAAGATGAGCAGATTATTCTGGAGTGAGGGAGGAAGAGTCCTCAACTGCTTTTTTTTTGGAGTGTGTTTTGGGAGTAGCTCGCAGGAGTCAGGAACAGAGGCAGCTGGGAGTTTTCATAGAATCGTGGAATGATTTGGGTTGGAAGGGACCTTAAAGCTCATCTTGTTCCACCCCCCTGCCCTGGGCAGGGACACCTCCCACTAGACTAGGTTGCTCCAAGCCCCGTCCAACCTGGCCTTGAACCCCTCCAGGGATGGGGCAGCCACAGCTTCTCTGGGCAACCGGTTCCACTGCTTCACTACTCTCATGGTGAAAAATTTCTTCCTGAGTTCCCTAAATTTCCCCTCTTTTTGTCTGGGTTCATTTCATGTTACGTCAGGTTGAGGTTTCCAAGTGTTGAAGCAGAAAACCTGTCAGTACAAAAGCAGCGAAAACATTTTTTCAGGTAGGAAAAGGCTTGGGCCTTGTAACACAGTGTTCGGAAAGGGAATTTTGTATTTTGCACATAGTAGTCCCCCTTCTAATTAGAAGGGGTAATAAATTACATAGAGGCTGGGCTCTTGATAGCATTGCTGATGATTGAAGTGTTGGAAAAAGAGGGTCGAGATGTAAAAATGAGGATGATGGAGTTGTTTACCTGCGGTGGGCTTCGCAGGGAGTCACAGCAAGTGCCTGGCTCTGAACCTGCCCAGCATCAGTCTGGAAATCTCTTCTGAACTCCTTAGATGATGGTACCGGAAAGGTGGAGAGATGGATCGATCTCAACAGTAGGAAGTTTTTCCAAGCTTTGTGAAAACAGCTTGGCAGGGATAAAGGTAGAAACCCTCTAAGCACTGTGCCAGCGAGGGAGGAGGTAATGTGCATTGCTGCATATCAGGCACTGGAGAATCCACACGTGGCAGTGATGTGGAATGACCCAGAGATGAGAACAGCTTTGCAGGGGTCATATATGTTGCTACACACCACAGATTTTACCGGACTGAGCTTTCCGATGGTTGGAAAGGCAGCCTCAGTGAAGCACAGGCAAACGGCCTGTCACTCAGGGCGTGCAAAGAGCTGGGGAGCCAACCTTCATTATCGTGAAGCCGAGCTTATTTTTGCTTCCAAGATGCACGCTTTTCAGTTTTGCTCATAGCAAACGGAATAGAAATGCAATATTTGAGGTTTATGCTTCTAAAATAGGACAGGGGAACCTCATTTCAACGCAAACTCCAGGAGCTACCCTTTAAGGAAAAAAAGAGAGAATTTATTAAGCTGAAGATATGCCAGGTGAGTGGTTGTACTCTCTGCGTGAGGGACTGAGCTGTGTCATGTTGTAGGTAGGATTTATGATGGGCAAAGTGGCTGAACAAAAGGGTCCTTTGTACAAGGTACATTTTCCAGCAAGACACGGAGACCAGACCTTTACTCCTGCATCCCTAAGAGAATTCCCTAACCATTCCTGCTTTCTCTCTCCAATTTTAATTGGTTATAACTTATTAAAAAAAATAAAAATCAAAGCCCTATTTCTGATCGTTCCCAAACAGCTCAAGGGTGTAGAGAAAACAAGCTGTTACTTCCCCTCTTGCTAGAAGATAGATATTGGTGAGAAAATACAGAGCCAAAACGAGAAAAATTGTTGGAGTTATGAGAAACACTTGAAAAATGGATGGAGGGAGCCTAGGTACCAAAAGTCTAAGGAATTTGATTTTATCTCATTTTCTAGTGGGGTTTTCTAAAGAGAGGCTAAAAATCCCAACGTGGATAGATTTAGCCAGATTTTCTGATTAATTTGTGATGGGAAATGCAGTCCTGCAAGGTGTGAAAAGGTGGATAAGTTTTGAAAACTCACTTACTGAATCTGTAACAGTGGTTGGAAGGTGGGGGAAAGGGTGATAATTTCTTTATGAAAGCATGATCAGCATTTTCACTTCCCAGATGTAATAAAAATTACTGATAAAAGCTGCAGTACATCTTGTCAATTAGAAATTAATGTTCACTTAATATTTGCCTTTTGGAGCAGCGCACTGAAACCTCGTCTGTTTGCAAGGAAAGTTTGTTACATAAAACAAATGGCCTGCAATAGAAAAGAGTATTATCCTAAAAATAAAAATCCATGTTAATCAGCTACTGCTTTAATGTCTTCTGGTGCTGTTCATCTTTCATAAAATTGCCTGCAGAGCACGTGGAAGATTTTCTCCTGTTGCTGAGGGTAAAGGCCAATTTTGTCTTCCAAGGTTTAAGAAAGATGAGAGCTAATTTGGGAGATTGACTCTCCATCCATACTTTTATATGATTTTAATGTAATGTTTTAAGCTTTTTTCATTTTCCTGTTGCATTTCCCAAGTCACAGGATTAATGTCCTGCGAATTTGTTTTGCGAATCAAAACAGCTTTGACGACCCCCATAGGGCAGTAGCTGGCTTTGAGGCAAGATGGAGCAGAACAAAATGATCTTCGAAGAGCCGGGCATCGCTCAGTGGCAGCGGCTGACTTGCTTCTTCAGGTGTAAAATCATGTTTTAGACCCGAAATCCATGTGGACACCAGTTTTCATGGGTTATTTTGCTATCTTTTAATTCGCAAGCCAAGTGAGATGCCAAGTGGGTGGCCTCAGCTGGTGCTTCAGTAAATGCTGGCCGTTGTTGGAGTCAGACCACGTTTTCTAGTATTACTGTCTTTGAAGAAGTCAGGGGGGGTGTCACTCAATGACTTATATTTAACACGGGTCAAAAATCCTGACAAGCTTTGACGATTTCACTGTTTCTCATTCATCTGGACAGGAACTATTTCAAAAAGTGATTTACGCTTTCTCCAAGATGCGAAAATGATATCGGCAGCCTATTTATTACTTTAGATTATTACATATAGATGTTCTCTGAGGAAAACGCACTAAATGTTATTCTTGCAGTAGCGCGCCTGCCAGACGTCATTTCTGCAGGCTCCCTGGTGTGGTCTTCCGATGAAATTTGCAGCATTTTGTGTTTGTGTGCTGACCCAACACCGGTGTCGTTGGCTTTATCTTGGTCTCTCTCCTTGTCTGTGTAGTGGGAGGTCATAAATAAGAGGGTAAGTGTCATCAAGAGCGTTCCTGTTCCTCGGAACAGTATTTTCTCCAAATCGCTTCTGATTGCTGTTGATTTTTCCCATCCTGATAGGCACGGCTGGAATTAAATACCAGGTTTTGGCCTTCAGGCTCTGCAGCATTTTCAGTATTGTTGCTGGCTTTTTTCAATCACCAGCCATAGACCAGACTGATTATTTCCTTTGCACTGTGGTAAGAGCTGGTTTTCGGCATCTCAACGCTTTTTTTTGCATGGGGGATTCTTTGCTAGTAAAAGGTACAAGCACATTGTGTTATAGCCACCACTGTTAGTGTAGCTTTCCTGACACACTTCCCAAGTCACAGAATTAAAGCCTGCAAATCAAAATGGCTTTGATGACCCCCATAGGGCAGTAGCTGGCTTTGAAATATGAGAATTATTTAGAAATACTGTAATCTCTGACAGCAATTAAGTGATGCAGCGTAACTGTAGATGTGATAGGACATACAGTTCCACTCCAGCCACCTTGTATGGTCACTGGAGAGATGAAGATGGCTAAAAGAGATGCTGTAAATCACCTGCTGGAGAAGCTTACCTCTTTGAAGGTATGTTATCCTAACGAGGCATTTTCAGTGCTTGTGGTCCAGTGCCCCACTTGCTTAGTAGGCTTCAGAGATTGAGCTCGAATCAATAACTTGAAACCAACATGGTGTAGTTCAGACTCTTGACTTCCTAGTTTGTGTCCAGCCTCTCCAGTGGCGCAGATGAGCAACGCTTGAATCATAGAATCACAGAATGGTTTGGGTTGGAAGTGACCCTAAGGACCATTCAGTCCCAACCCCTGCCCTGGGCAGGGGCACCTCCCACTAGACCAGGTTGCTCCAAGCCCCATCGACCTTGAACCTCCAGGGATGGAGCAGTCAGAGCTGCTCTGGGCAATCCGGGCCAGGGGCTCACCACCCTCACAGGCAACAACTCCTTCCTACTATCTTTCCTAAATCCCTTCTCTTCCAGTTGGAAGCCATCACCCCTCGTCCTGTCACTACATGTCCCTGTAAAAAGTCCCTCTCCAGCTTTCTTGCAGGCCCCTTTCAGGTACTGCAAGGGGCTTGAAGGTCTCCCCGGGAGCCTTCTCTTCTCCAGGCTGAACCCCCCCAGCTCTCCCAGCCTGTCCTCACAGCAGAGGGGCTCCAGCCCTCCCAGCATCTTTATGGTCTTCTGTGGCCCCGCTCCAACAGCTCCATGTCCTTCTGCTGTTGGGACCTCTGGAGCTGGACCCAGTATTCCAGGTGGGGTCTCCCCCGAGCGGAGCAGAGGGGCAGAATCCCCCCCCGGCCCTGCTGCCCACGCTGTGGGGATGCAGCCCAGGGGGCAGGGGGGGTTCTGGGCTGCCAGCGCACAGTGCCGGCTCCTGGTGAGCTTCTCCCCCACCAACACCCCCAAGTCCCTCTGTGTCTAAGTTCACCTCCCCTGAGTTTAGCTTTGAAAAATTCAGAATATCAGACTAGGACTATCATTATTGCTTTGTTTTCTGTGAATTTTGGTGCCAAAGTGTGGACCTGCATATATTTTTTTTTGAGTGCTCAGCAGGTTTTACCCAGAAATGTAGTAGCCTTTAGTGAATCTCTTCATTTAGGCCTCCGAGTCTGTAAAGACGTCTGTCTGCTGGCAGAAAGATTTTGCATGATTTTATTTTAGTTGGGAACAGCTTTCCAAGGAATGATTCCTTACAAAGTGATAAAGGATGATCTTTTGGATGGAATATAAACCTCTGAACTCTTCCCCTGGCTGTGTACTGCGTGCTCACGGTTGCCTTTGGCAAACCCCCTCCTTTCTGTGTTGTTTGGTTCTGATAAAGATGAGTTAATTTGTTAGTGTTTGTACAGTGCTTTAGTGACTTTAATTTTTGCTTCCTAACTTCAGTAAAATGTGGGTTTATATTAATAGTATTAAACTGAATTTGTCTCATTAAGTCCAGCCTTTCTCTGGTTTTCCAAAATAATGATGCTGGTAACCACAGTTTTATCTAATCGCTGTTAAAGGAGAATAAATAATTGCTTCTGAAATGACACTTTTCCTCCTTTTACTGCCATTTTCTTTCTGGTTTCTGGAAGAAATCCTTCCACTTCTGCACATAGTACCCTTCTCTGTTGGGTTGGTTGGGTGTTTCGTGGCTGGAAAATAACTTTTCACCTGGGCACGCACACAGGCAAATCCTGAATAGCCAGGGTACAATGTTAGCAATATTTCTGTATTACTAACAAAAATTTGGGGTATAAAACTGCAATTGGAATTGGAAAACCAGAGACTTTAGAAGCTAGAGAATATCTGGTTTTTTTCATCTTTGGTTACTTGTTTTTTGACTTCGTGTTTAATTAAATTATTATATGTCCAGGTTTTGTTTAGGCCTCTGGAATACGGCAGGACACCTGTGAGAAAAGTCACACGCAGTCCCAGGATTAAGTATAGTGCAATGATGATGTGTATTCATCAAGGAATTAAGGGTGCTTTTTCAATTTTCTTCTGACTTTGGAATATTGTGTTTCTTCTCATTATCCAAGCTTCATAGAAAATCAAACCAGAACCAAAGCAGAAATGCCATCGTACGGCATCAAATGAGCCTCATGAGCAGGCGGTCCCTCAGATAAGCTTCCGAATGGGGAGGGAGTGACATACTGTGTTATCCAAGTAGGAAAAAGAGAAGATGTATTTACAGGGGGTTCTCTAATACTTTGTGAGAACCAGGAGATGAGGGACTTGGGAACTCGGTCAAGTGTAGACTCTAGCACATCCAGATAATCCCATTCTACACGGAGCAGCCACTTTTGATGCGGTCCACAAACCTTGCCCAGCTGTTTTCATCAGAGAAAATCCTTCTTCCTTCCAGCCAGTGCAGGTAAAGTTGTGGGTTTTAGATATGGAACTTCTAAGCCCGTACGAGAGTGATTTTCAAAGCTTACTACTGTAATTTGGGCAGACTTTGGGGAGTCTGTAATTTGGGAGAGCGGTATCTCAGAGAGGAAGCCTAACTTTTGAAGACGCCAAGTCCTTGTGATAAAGCGCGAGCATACCAAAACATTTAAAATAATGAATCTCCAGAATATGGGATGACAAATTAATTTTTCCTTAATGATGGGGGTGCCGTTGGCTAAAAACTTCCTAAAAAAGATGACGGTGACCTGGCATAAGGGAGAACACGGTAATTTTAAGCCAGGGAAAAGCTGGGAAGTCCACAGCTCCTGTTTTCAATCGTCTTGGCATTTTTACTTTAACCACTCTGCAAAATGCTGAGAAGATGTAATACCATCGCCTTTGTATGAAAGGAATTCACCCACATTTTCCCTGGCACAAGAAACAAGAGGCTCTCTTGTTTCTTGTGTTGCTGTAGACAGTACAGTGAGCGTTAGTTACGTCTTTGGCTGCCTCTTTGACAAATGCTGTGTTGGTGGTGACAGTCTGATAGCTCTGGAGCACACAGATTGCGCGGGGAAGAAATGGAACAAGTGCCTTTCTGGGAGATTGTTTTTATTAAACGCCCGTTAAAGTGAAAGGCGAAGTTTCCTATTGACTTTTATGAGTCCTGGCTCAGTCACTGTAGTCAGGATTGAGACATACATTACCAGAAGAGCTCCGCTGTTGAGAGATGGCGTTGGGGTTGTAGAGGAGATAATAAAAGTATTTCTTGCGATTAGAGAGAGGCAGAGAGAATCGAGTGTCCCAGCAAAGCCATCATCTTTATGGAGTGGGAATTGTTTCTGCATTCAGTGTTCGCCCAGCTCCTGGGAAGTGGGATCTTTACCTGCTGCCAGCCAAATAAGAGCAGCTCCATGTTGCTCCTTGTGCCGCAACACCTGTGAAGTAATCTGTTTGCTATGGGCAAAGTTTGAAAAGGAATTTTTTTTTTAACTTTTCACAGCAGTTTTTTCCAGCGATGCCACTTTGCCCCTGCTGTGGTGGAAGGGCACATGGTGGCAGCACTCCCCCGAAGCCGAGGGCTCTTCTGCTTTAGGAGGGGACGGTCTCAGCCCCTGTCTCTCCGTTGGAGGTGTGGCAGCCGACTGGAAAGGTGCTCGGCGCTGGCTCGCTGTAATAAAGTGACTTGTCTCCCCAGGAACAAGCGATAGGACAAGAAGAAATGGCCTCAAGTTGTGCCAGGGGAGGTTTAGGTTGGATATTAGGAAAAACTTCTTTACGAAAAGAGTTGTCGAGCATTGGAACAGGCTGCTCAGGGAGGTGGTGGAATCGTCGTCCCTGGAGGTATTTAAAAGACGGGTAGACGTGGTGCTGAGGGACATAGTTTAGAGGTGGTTTTGGCATAGTTTTATGGCTGGACTTGATCTTGAAGGTCTCTTCCAACCCAAGTGATTCTGTGACTTCTGAAATCAGCTCTTCTCATTCTTCATGTTCCAGTGGACACGGAAAAGGGGCTGCAAAATGCGTCTGGACTGGATATGCTCCCGGTTGGGTTTGGTTTTTCATGGGCTGCTCCTGAAAGCTACCAGTGTTGTAGGGTTCTGTTGTCATCTGTGTGTCAGGCAATACCATGTAGCTTGAGTGGGAAAATGGTGTTTTTCCATAAATGGGGCAAAGCGTAACTTTAAAGTGTGATTTTTTTGGTTTTGCTTTTATGAAGCCATTAACCGTTTTTCAGGATCGGAGTGCAATAATCTATTAGAAATATTTTTAATGCCCCTGCCTTTATTTTGGTCCCAATTAATACTACTTTGAAATGCTTGTGGCCATACATTAATGGCTCATGAGGGTAATAAAAGGGATTACCTGTAAGAAAAGCAGGTATTGTAAATATTAATAACCCGTAACAGCCTTTTCACACTGGAGCAAACATTAAGAGAAGGTATATATGCAAAGCCAGTCAGTTTTCCAGCAACGTTCTGTGGTGGTTATTATTTCTCTTCCAGCGCGTATCTCAGCCCTTATCTCTTGTTCTTCTATTACCGCGCTCTACAATAAAGTTATAATCTTGTGATTCCGCAGTCAAAGCCTGCGGTTACTTTTGGTGTTGTGAGGCATAGAGAAAGGGTGTAGAGCTTTTCAGAAGCATTTTGGCAGTTTTTTGGAAAGGCTCAGGCAGTAAACTGCAGCTTGAGTTAGATAGGCCTGATACCTGCTATGTCACAAACTCCCCATTTAATTAAATAAGTAGTTCAGCTTTCCAGTTTTGTAGAGCTTTCTCTATAAAATTGACACAAAGATCTCCCGTCTCAGTTGTGCAGAAGCAGCAGAGGTGTGGGGTGAGCGCTGAGCAGGGCTCCGCCAGGCGGTGGCAGTGCCTGGCACGTAGCTCCACGGATGCGGTTGGGGTATTTTGGGTGTGCTGCCGGAGTCACAGAGAATCACAGGATGTTAGAAGTTGGAAGGGACCTCTGGAGATCATCTGGTCCAACCCCCCTGCCAGAGCAGGTCCACCTACAGCAGGTTGCACAGGATGGTGTCCAGGCGGGTTGGGAATGTCTCCAGAGTTGGAGACTCCACCACCTCTCTGGGCAGTTTCTGCCAGTGCTCTGCCACCCTCAAAGGAAAGAAGTTCCTCCTCATGTTCAGATGGAACTTCCCATGGTCAAGTTTGTGCCTGTTCCCTCTTGTCCCATCACTGGGCACCACTGGGAAAACACTGACCCCCTCCTCCTGGCACCCTCCCTTTAAATATTGATCAGCATTGATGAGATCCCCCCTCAGCCTGCTCTTCTCCAGGCTAAAAAGACCCAACTCCCTCAGCCTTTCCTCATAAGAAAGATGCTCCAGCACCCTCATCATCTTTGTAGCCCTTCGCTGTCCCCTCTCCAGCAGTTCCCTGTCCTTCTTGAACTGGGGAGCCCAGAACTGGACACAGGACTCGAGTTGTGGCCTTTCCAGGGCAGTGTGAAGGGGGAGGATGACCTCCCTCCACCTGCTGGCCAAACTCCTTTTGATGCCCCCTAGGATGCCATTGGCCGTCTTGGCCACCAGGGCACATTGCTGGCTCAAGTCCTGGGGACACGTGCAAGCAAAATGAAGGTTGCTGGTTATTTGAGGAGGTGACGAGTGGGGTGAATGTGCAACGGTGTCTCACGGCCAGCGGCGAAGGCATTTTCTGTGGTCTGAGCATCCACCTAGATGAATTTCAAAGACTTGAAGAAAATACTGGGAGCATTATGGCTCCTTAAAAGCATACTGCAATAAGCTTTTTTTATTGAGTGAATTTATCTAGTTTGAGCACAGTTGCCCATATAATTACCTTGAAGACAGAACCAGGTGGGTAAGAAATCTTTATTAAAAATACAGGGAAGAGGAGCGAGATGATTTTCAGCTCCCCCGTTCTGAATTCCGGGGGATACTGCTAAGTGCCTTGATGTTTCACTGTAGCATAAAAATTTGTAGTTTTTAGCATTTAACATTGCAGTAGAGGTTCTGTTGTGATGCCAACGTGATTTGTACTTCCTCATAAATGAAAGTAGCAATTTTTTTCTTTGTGGTAAGTGGAAGAAACAAATGAAACCAAACCAAAATAACAGAGTCAAGACTGAAAATGGCCTTTTTATGGGTAGCAGCTGTAAGTAGATGGGGCTTATCATAACCTGGTTGTAGTGCTGCGCAGGCGGCTTTATTCAGGAGCTTTAACAGTTTTATCAGTTGGGGCTGCAGTTGATTCAGCTTCTAAAAAGCCAAACTGGAAGGCTTCTCAAAGACAAAAAAAAAATCGGTTAACACAGTTACTTTTTGAGTAGTTCCTAAGATTAATCCTCCAAACCCCTGTTTTAATGTTCAGCCATGTGTTTAAATTCAAAAGGAGAAATAACATTACCATCCCCTCCAAGCAACAAGAAAACGCTCAGTTTACCTTCATCCCGACGTCTTTCTATAAACATGTATTTTTTGATGACGCCCATAAAGATGGTTTATTACCAACAGGTGTGGTTTTTTGCTGCCTTCATTTGAAACTGCTGCTAAATATTAAGTTTAGGGAAGATAGGATTGTGGTTGCCTGCGTGGGTCTCCTCCCAACACCAATAGGTGTTGGTCAGTAATTGGTCAGTAATTAACGCCCTGGTCATACCAAGTTTCAGTGGTTCACTGTGTTTCACAAACATCAAGCTCAGGCGTTTTGGTGAGTCCGGAATTGGTTTCTCAGTGGTCATTTTTTTAGACATTGATATTGATGGTCAAGATGGCACGTGCCGAATTGTCGCAATCCTGGTCATTGCTATTACATCCGTCTTTAAAGTGGAACCAGGGTGGAAGATGTCAGGGCAGCTTCCAGCCACTGAATAGAGAAAAAGGTGCTCGGAGCATCTGTGTGGTAGTATATTAGTGATATTAATTTATATTTACATCAAGCTTTAAAAAGGCAGAACTTTACACTGGGATTTGTACTTAGGCCTGCTTTGTCAGGGCAGTAGGGCTGTGAAACCCCTGGAGAAGGATTATTTTCATGAGTCTTGTCTACAAAAAATCACTTATTTTCAGCTAACCATCTAAAACCGTCATCAATGTCAAACCTTTCATTTATAAAAAACCCCAGCATTCAATGAAGTAGATGATTTTTTCCAAGCTAATGAAGGATTTTGCTTTCTTTTGCTGTAAATTGAAAGCACCCATCGGTCGTTAAGTCTCTGCCGCTGGCTAACCCCATTTTAAAACCTCACCTCGCTTTGATGTGCGTGTTCGTATTTAGCAGAAGAACAGAGGGAACGCACCAGGCATGAAAATTAATTTCTGGCATGGAAACGAGAAGGTGTCAGGTGAAGTCACCATGGTCTGGTAGTATTATCCAGTGCATAGTTAATGGTCTGTCAGCATTTTCCTAACGATTTCCAAATTTTAGTGAATTAACTCGTTTGCAAAATTAAGAATGGCTTCAGCTGAAAAGCAGCTATTGGAAATTAAGACAAATGTGGAATAAATATGCAAATATGTTGCAGCAGCTGGCAAGACCTTTGTGGGGATGGTTTAATGATGCTCAGAAATTCTTATGCATCTGGAAGAGGAGGCTTGGCAGACGGTGTAGTTTAAGGCGTTGGGAAGTATGCATGTCTAAAATAGTGATTTTTATTTTTTTTTCCCAGCTGAACCTAGCAGGAAACATAATGTCTGATTAATAGAGCATAGTAAATTAACAAAAAGATTTTGGAGTAAGCTTCCGAGCTAGGCTGGGAAGGGAATACTGCATCCAAATAAGGACTGTAAGAAGAGTTTTAAATTTGAGCTACAGTACGTGGTTAAATTCCTACATGTCAAGCAAGCCCTTGGCTGGGGGAGGTGCCAGCTTTGAAGTTTAACAATCAGATTTAGTTAGAAATTTGTATTTTCCTAGTCCATCTTGTAGCACTCATCAGGTAACACTGGTCCTGTGTCCTGCCCAATCCGACCCAAACCACGACATACTGGTAAGAAGATGGTGAGGATTTTAAGTATATAGCCAAAGAAAAAATGGTATTCATGGAGTCGCCAAAACTTCTTGTATCACCAATGCCCCCAAAGACCTTCCGTCTCCAAATTAATTTGTCAGATTCTGATTAACTACAAGCTCTGAGACTGTTATGGTCATGTATATATAGGTGATGAACTGTTTTAGTTTAAAAGTGAATGCTCTGTCAAGTCGTTAACATTATTTCAGCATCTTCATTCCTGGAAAATAGTGTTTCAGAGTTACCCTGCTTCTTAGAGCTGGCAACAATGAAATAACATTGTCTGAAATGCTAAAGAATAATTGCCATTTATAGGGAAAGAAGTATGTGCCAGTGGGACTTTTAATTTTCCTGTGGTATTGGCAAATTCATCTCTTTAATTTACTGCTTTTGGATTTCCTAGGCATTTGGTAAAATGTACGATTTCTGAAAACTTGGATACAGTTTTTTAATGGAGCGCCATGTGAAATTTCCTGGTTCATTGATTAAAGGAGTGTAGTGCGCATGAATGCATATTTGAAAATTTAAGACCCTCTTGTCGCAGAATTACAAAGAATATGGTCCAACTTTGTAGCTCTCAGTGAAATGGTAGACTAATGGGTATTAACTGTAAAAATATATAAAAGAAGAATATCTTCGTGTAAATACCATATTCTTGTGAAAGAGTATCTTCACCTGATTTACTGGTAGTACTTATAACTTAACTAGTAGTGGAGTGCAATATAAAAATAATTTGAGATAAATGCTAAAATTGTAAATACATGTCTTTCTGCTATTATTACTGTACATTTTAGATTGTCCATCTTTTCATCCCGAGGCACAGTTTTTCCCGTTAGTCTTTCCTTTCTCTTTTTTGGAAAACACAAGTTTTTAACCTTCTGGTTATTTAATATAAAACTTCCTCTTTGAGTGTCTTATCAGGCTGTAGCATCCCTGCTTTCCTGAGATGGGTCTAGCTGCTCTAAATCCTGGGCTACATTTTAGGTCAGTGCTTTTATTTTTTAGAGAAGAAAGCAGGGATTAAACAAAAGAGAAGCATGCGAATCCTTTTAACCATGCGAAAATATGTCCTTTTTAGGGCAGAAGTGAAATAACCGAGGAACAGGTTTTTCTCCTTATCTCTGCAATAGCCTGTAGCTAAACAGTAGGATCCTTTCTTCGGCTATCGCTCCCTCACCGCTCGGGAGACAGCAGCCGGGGACAGGCAAAGCACATTGCAGCCAGACCTCCGCTGGCGTCTGGAGCTCATTTTTACATCCTTAGGGGTCCTGTGCTTTGGTCCTGGAAAGTATATTTTAGTACCAACTCGGACAAAAGTGGAGGAAATAATAACTTCAGCACAATTTCTTCTCACCTGGGCAAGATGGGAGTGGGAGCTGATGGAAATACTGCTGCTTTTGACCAGCTGTAAATCAGTTTTCACCCCTCTGGCACCAATATTTTTATGAAAACTAACGTCAGTCCTCTTCAAATACTGCTGTGAAGGGGCAGTTTAATGGCAATCTCTGCACGTGAGCTGCCTTGCTGGATTTTCTTGTGATGGTGGAGTATGGAAGGACTAAAACTTAAGTTTTCAACCTTGACGTATCAGCGTGCGCCTCCCCATCACTCCCAGGCAGTCTGGCCCATCTGGGCTCTGATTTCCAGTGCTGGAGTGCTCCTGCTCTGGGTTTGCTTTTCCCTCACCCTCACCAGAAGTTCAAGCACCACTAGAGCTCTGTGTTGAAGCTCTTCATTTTGGAATCATAGAATCATAGAATGGTTAGAGTTGGAAGGGACCTTAAAGATCATCAAGTTCCAACCCCCCTGCCATGGGCAGGGACACCTCTGACTACAGCAGGTTGCTCAAACCCCCATCCAGCCTGGCCTTAAACACTTCCAGGGATGGGGCCTCCACAACTTCCCTGGGTAACCTGTTCAAGTGCCTCACCACCCTCACAGTAAAGAACTTCTTCCTAATATCTAATCTAAATCTCCCCTCTTCCAATTTAAAACCATTACCCCTTGTCCTATCACTAGACTTCCTGACAAAGAGTCCCTCTCCAGCTCTCCTGTAGGCTCCCTTCAGATACTGAAAGGCTGCTATCAGGTCTCCCCGGAGCCTTCTCTTCTCCAGGATGAACAGCCCCAGCTCTCTCAGCCTGTCCTCATAGGAGAGGTGCTCCATCCCTCTAATCATCTTAGTGGCCCTTTGCTGGACCTGTTCCAACAGTTCGATGTCCTTTCTATGTTGAGGCCTCCAGAGCTGGACACAGTACTCCAGGTGGGGTCTCACAAGCGCAGAGTAGAATGAAGTGGCCTTAATCCTGGAGAGGATTAAGTTACAAGGCACCCAGAGCAATTCAACTCTTGGGTAAGAGCCGCCGCAGACGGACGTGGTGGTGCTTTAATTTATGTCCCTTGGTGTAGCTGATGGATGAGTCTCCGTGTGCCTGATGCTCCAAGTACCCAGGCTTTGCACATAGATGCTTCTCAGCGGATTTTTGATGTCTTGGTTTGGTACATGTTTCTCCCTAGGGCTGTCTTGCATGGGGTTTTTCCCTGCTCCCGAATCTACAGATTAAGTGTGATTTTTCAGGTGGCAGATGAAAGCAGCAGAAAGATGGGAGAGCACTCGGGCTGCTTGGAAGAAGACCCTTAGAATAAGCCTTAGGGACAGCGGTGGCCTTTCACATGGTGGACTGTGCCATGGTCGTTTCGCCGTACCGGGAGCGTGAAATTTGAGATCAGGGGGTGCCAGCCCAGATGGGATCACATCAGAGCTTGAACAGCTAGCGAATAAAAATCCACCTCCAGTTTATAAATCCACTAGACATAGAGATATTTGCCTTTTTTTTTTTTAATCACTGAATGATAACATTTTATTTTCTTGACTGGTATTTGCAATGGCAAAGAAACCCAGCCCACTGCTTTGAGATGCTTTTGATCATAGAATCATAGAATGGTTTAGGTTGGAAGGGACCTTGCAGATCATCGAGTTCCAACCCCCCTGCCATAGGCAGGGACACCTCCCACTAGACCAGGTCACCCAAGGCCACATCCAGCCTGGCCTTAAACACCTCCAGGGATGGGGCCTCAACAGCCTCTCTGGGCAACCTGTTCCAGTGCTTTACCACCCTCAAAATAAAAAATTTCTTTCTAAAGAGGATGCAGAGGCAATGACCGTTTACGTCAGCATGGACTTAATGTAGACCTAAAGGAATTACGGGATGCATTCTTCTAATTTCATTTGGCAAAAGGTGAATTGATTGTACCATTGGAAATGGTCGCCCCACATCCGTTCCCTGAACCTCAGGATATATTACCTTCAGGAATTACAAGAGATGTTTGTCACGTGCAGGTGTGCTTTGATCACCTTCCACTGCTCACCCAGCCGCCCCGCTTGGACACCGTGCACGAATCAGTCCGGCATTTTTCCTTTTTCCAGTGGGAACTTTCATAGAGAAAACAAATTACCAGCAGGAAACGTTTGTCACCGCAGGACGACACAAAGATGAGACGATCTGTCAAGTCCGTTGACTTAATGCCTGAGCGCCGTCAACCTGCTCTGAGTGATGGGGCATTTACAAACAAACGCCGCCGCCGAGGCAACATCATAACTCTGGTTTTGCGTTAGGACATCATTTACATTCAAAATGACACAGGCTGCCGCTGTTGTCCGAGGGGCTGGCGAGAGCAAACGGGATGATGTGAATTCATTAAAAAGTGGCTCTGGCTGGAGCTGCGGGTGATTGATGAACAATTAAGTGGCAGGGCTCCTGCGGTAGCCCGCGGCCTGCTGTGAATACTCCAGAGGACATCTATTTTGGGTTTCTCTGCTTACGGTGATAGAAATGGGTTATTTACCCTTCTGATGGTGTTTATCCAGAAACAGCAATAAATAAGGATTACTTCTTTCAAGAAGCTGGTTAGGATGAGTTGGAAAATATGTTGTTGCTGTTGAAGTTGTCGTAGCAATTATTAATGCCTTTCACTCTGGGTATTAGCAATATCCCCATTTCTTCTCAGTGCTCTTCAGTGCTGCAAATAACTACTTTAAAGTGGCATTTCATAACTTCTGCGTCACTTGCCTCTGTTGCTTTTGGTCCGTTGGAACAGCAATGGGAAGGCTGTGCCAGGGAGCGTGGTGCCTGTCCTTGCTGTTTGAATCCAGATGTCCCTGCCATTTGAATCCGGAGGGACAGACGCCAAAGTTAAGGGCTCTTTATGGCTGTGCCACTAGAGACAGCGTGCAGCTACTTGGAGAAGATTGATATCCAGGATGCGGCACTTGTGAACATGCAAGAGAAGAGATTTGAGAGCTAAATCCTCTGTCCATACTGGTGCCAGAGCAACCTGTGCCATTCCTCCTGCTTGTAGTGCCGGAATAACTCTCATCCTGCACGTGAGTAGTTCTCCGTGCACCTCTGCCTTTTGGGACTGCTGACAGTGATGAAAATAAGCGTTGTGCAGGAGAGCTGATGGTCATCAAAGCTCTGTGAGCTGAAGTCAAGAAGCCAACCAAATTTTCACAACCTGCTAAACTGGTGTCAATAGTGATGAGTAGCAAATCAGGCTGGCTGCAATTCCACATCTTAAAATTCAGGCCGGAATGATGGCAACGTGCTGTCTTGGGTTGTTTCCTGTATTTTTTAACAATTACGGAAATGCTTTGATAGTATTTGCAGTAAACTGGAGCTTTATACGATTTGGACCATGAGGAAAATTTAAGCTTGGGTTGTCGAGTGGGTTTTTTCCCCCCAAGTTGCTTTATTCTGACAAGTTTTTCTAGCAGTGCATTAATAATGCTTTTCATTTACATGACGTTTTTCTGTTTTGCCGAGTGCATTACTACCACTCTGTTAATGCCTGCAGCGCTCCTGCGTGTTGAAGATGTGCTAATATTTCTGTTTTAATCCAAGCAACAAAAAGCAGGGAAAGAAAGTGACTCTGTAGGGTGCAGATCAAGGCAGCTGCACAGCTCTCGGTATGATACTGGGGCCCAAGGCTCACCCCGTGGATGTGCTGAAAAATTTGGTGCCGCCTGAATGTGCTATTAAATATTCTTACAGACGGAAGAACATACCTGGAGGTATGTTGTAGTTTACATCTGTCCCAAAATTGTACTCAAAAGTAGTTCCATAAATGCCCTGCTCAACTCAAGTTCGTTGCGAAGCCAGCGATAAATCAGAATAATGATTCGCTGCTTGGTGGCTAAAGAGCTGATCCTTTGATGTGTTTTCTCAGAAGAAAGTGTGCCATTATAATAAATTCTGGAAAATTCCTTTCTCCTGCCTAAAGTGAACCCACTGGCGTGGAAGGGCTCCTGTTTGCTCTGTAACTTATTTTCTGCAGGCATTTATGAAGCTCTCCTGCAACCCCCCTCTCTCTCCCCCCATTTTATCAGTTTTGTAATATTTTCTGGGAAATAACAGGAATCCTTCATTTTGTACCTATTAAATGTACTTCAAAATACCAGCCATGAAGGATGCTCTTTTGTGATGCTGAGGAAGAACCTTGAATGGAAAAGCAACAATGATAGTTTAGCTCTCAGGATCCCCAAAATAATGGTGAGAGAGTGTTTTATGTTGCTTTTAGGCAGAGGGCGAGTGGACAACCTGTGCTGGGCAAGCCTGCACCTTCCCAAACTGCCAAAAGACCGTGGGAAGGGGAGGACCAGATGGGCTGAGGTGAGGAGTATGGATTATATGGGACATACAACTGCTCCTACCACCAGCACAGCCCTCTCCCTTCCCTCCCATCTCTCGTCAGGTCCAGCCAGCAAAAACCAAACCTCTTTCATCCACTTGCCAGCTAATCCATTAAAAATAACAGGTCGGGAAATGGTGGTGTAGAAATAAAAGCCATGGCTCCGCAACAGAGGCAGGTGCGTAAAGCCCCAGCATTACTCTCCGTTATGTCTTACAAATAGCGAGGTACTGAGGGCACGTCAGCGGCTTACACTTACAGAAATAGCACTTCCACGGCTCTTCTAACATCAGTTCTCTCCAACGCGTATTGGCAGTGCTAGTCCATCCGCTCGTTCCATGGGATCCAACCAACGCGCGGACTCGGCCCTCTCCTTTGGCTCCGACAATAGGTGCTTTGTGCAGTGGGCTCTATCTATAGCAAAATCCTTTTGTGGAACTGAAAGTTCAGGGGAAAAACGCATTTTGAAATGGAGATGGAAATGCAAAATTTACTCTTTGGCTTGAGGAAAATGCAGTGGAAAGCATTTTGCTAAATAATCCCCAATCAGTTCTACAGCATCCTAAGTTTCACTTCAGGTTCAGCTGTGTTGAAATAAAACCAGAATGTGGACTAAGAAGAGGTTGGGAATCCAAAATCTTAGTGGAACATTTTTCTTGAACACCAAAAATATTTTCTAAATAATTGAGATTTTCTGTAGAGTTCAGGATAAAACATCACAGCACAGAGCGAACAAAAATTTTCTTGGACCCAAATCAGTTTTGTCTTTTCATTTCTCACGTCATCACTTAGTTTTTGGGTCAATTCAAAGCAAAATTGCCCCCTAGTTATGTCTTAGCTGCCTTGCTGGACACAGGACTGCCTCCTTCCTTCCTTGGAGAATTTTTTTCAAACATCTAATGCTTCCTAATTTATTTTCAAACCCTTTTTGTTCAACACAGTCTTCTAGCAATTCAGCAGGAGCGTTGCCGATGTTGCCATTCAGTGTTCTTGTGGCACCTTGGGCTTCTCAAGCATTTACTTCGTTCACAAGTATTTCAGAAACGTTGGTCTCAGCCCGAAAAAAGGCATCCTTACCGTCTTCTGGTATTTTCTGTAGTTCATACCTACCAGATTTCTGTTCTGCTTTTTACCACATGATCTATCCCTTTGCTCTCAGGCTGGTAAAGCACCTCCGTGGCTTTTGTTCGTCTCCCAGCTCCACATCTTCCAGCAAGATGTGCAAGAACTGGCTTTGGCTTTGTCTCACCAGTCCCTTGGCATTTCTTTTGACTTCATTTTACCCTATTTCTCTGTCTCTTGCTTGATTTGAACATCTGAAGCCACAAAACTTTTCTTAACTGCTACCTGCTGTCCTTTTATTTTTATTTTGCGTAGCTTAAACACTCATTATTGAGTCAGCGGCATGTTGGGTTTAGTTACTTCTGTGCTACAGCAGGCCAGTTTCTTGTCCTTTCTTTCCGAAACAGTGATTTGCATCAGAAATGGTTCTGTAAAGTGGTTTGCTGTCCTGGTTTATTCCTTTTTTTGTCCAGAATTGGTAAATATGTGATTCCCTTGTTATCCTGCTCTAGTGTCCTTTTATGTTCACAAGTCTTCTGATGATTTTTAATGCTATTCATAATCATATTGTCAAATGTGGAAAAACTGTAATGATTTTCTGTGATTTCCTTCAAGCCTTCGTTTTGAAAAGAGCAGAGAGGAAGGCCTTTCGATACAGTATGTCTTTTTTCCATCCTATATTCCCAGCATTTCTTTAATGTTGGGGCAAAAAAGTTCATTTCTTTAGGTCTAGATTATCTCCATACCAGCCTGATGGCTTAGATTCAGGATGTGACCTCTCGGACCCAAGTGTGACTTCTTTTTTATTTTTTAATTTGAAAAAGACACGTCCACATTCCTTAATAAGTTTCCACAAAGCTCCTCAAGGTTTATCATTTACTAGGAGGATTTAGAATTTTCTTCCAATCTCTTTAATGGCGTAATGTTTGTTTCTACAGTTGCTCATTTGCCTGTTTTCCAAGCGTGATGTCTATGACAGCTTAATATCTATAATACCAAAACGCAGGGGAGGCAAAGGCAGCTTTTTAATGCCTCTGTATCATCAGAAGAATTGTTACTCTTCACTATTTTAAATCAACATTTAAGCATATTCCCTTACAAAGCAACAGCTTGCTAAGCACGCTTTATGGTATAAATGGATGTCATCGTTGTTAATGATCGGCAGCATTGGCTGCTTCCGCGTAATTAAAAATACCATTGACTATAATAATACGTGCGGTTGCTTTGAACGTTTGCATCGTTGTTGTTCAACCTTGAATGGCTGCGCAGCCAATTAGTCATTGAGGAGACGTGCAGCAAAACAGAAAACAATCACGACAACATCGTGACGTCACATCGATTAACTTGTCAGTGTAACTCAAAGCAGCAATTCAAATATTGCAGAATAGTGTCAAGACAATGATTATTTTGTGTTTGCCAGCAGTAGCAGATGACATCTAATTGTCTTTTCCGTCTTCAAAAATGAACTTTCCATACCGTTCCCTGGGAAAACTGGAGGAGATGGAGAGCTCTGCTTGTTTTTGGTGGCATGTTCTGGTTACCTGTGCAGGTATTACCTATTACAAATTTGGACCGTGCCTTTGAGCTGGATTTACAGTGTCTGTTTCCATAATGATGGAAATTTTAGGTTCACCACGTTGCCAAGCAGAGTCACAGAGGATAAGGTGGCGCTCGGGCAGCTCCTGATCTCATTTAGATTTCTTGAAATCACAGCAAATTAGGCCAGTTCCAATCATATTTCTTGTCTCCTGATAAATTAAAAAAAAAAAAAAGAGATTTGTTAAGGGGATAAGAGGAGAGCATCTGAAGGACAAGAAAGTCCAGTAAAGAGTGATTTTTGCCTTTGGACAAAGACAGACTCTGCTTTTGAAGCGTATTAGTAAATCGGTATAAAGTGGACTATATTGAGATACAGTATATCTTTATTTGAACAAAAGAATAGTGGGTCTTTTGTGTTTTATTTTGGGTTTGTTTTTTTTTTTTTTAAGAATGAGCTTATGTCCTTGATAAATGCTAAAGCCTGTGTCATTATTCCTGCTTTCCTGGAAACTGTATGGCAGCAGTGATAAGAGGAGCATAGAGAGTTTGGGGTTTGGTTTTGGTTGGTGCTTTTTTTTTTTTTTAAATTCAATCAATTATTTTAGTATCTACAAGGTATTAGGAAGCACCAAGTCGCTACAGAAAATATTTTAGAGGAGAAAGGTTTGCATCATCTTCCTTCAACTTTGAGTCTGGTCTTAGTGTCAGAGAGGTAGGAATGGAGGGAACTGTGTTTCGTTAGGGAATCCCATCAGATTATTTCACCGTTTCCTTCTCCGTCAAGTCAAAAATTGGTCATCCTCTGTGTAAGGGAAACCTGCTGCCTCGGCAGTGGCAGGATGTCTCCGAGAATCTCCTGTGTGCGCGTCTACCATGTGCTGTTGTCCTGGGCTTCCTTCAGGTAAGTGGATAAAGCAGTGGTGGAGGAGCTCAGGGACCTGGTGCCACCCAGGAGGTCCAGGGACACGTTCCCTTGCTGTGTTGTTAAGACAGCTGAGCTAATTCTGCTTATTGAGTTCACTAGGGGCTGCCGAGAGCAATTCTGTACAAAATGCAGTCGTATAGACTGTATTAGCTGTAATATTTGATCATTACCTATAAGTAGGATCGTGGAGCTCTCTGTAAATAGGATCATGGAGTTAGTTTTTAAAAGAAGTTTTCAAAACCCCCCTGTGCTGTCTCTTTCACCCGTAGGTAATCTTTAATTTCATAGCAAATAACAGCAAGCTCGTTTCTCATAGTGTTTAGGCTTTATTTTTATACACATTTCAGCAAACCGCTATGAGTTTATTGAATGTAAAGGGCCGTGTCTTCCGGTACTCTCAAACAGCATCCAGCGCTGTCATGCTAAAATCTGCCATAAGGACCTACAGGCACATTTCCGCACTCCAGCACACTGAAGTCCTTGTTCTCCCTTTCCTACCCAGAAATTTCCATCATTTTCTAATGTGCCTGAGGTGTTTGAATACCCTCTGCTTTTGACAGGAGCTGAGAACACACGAGTCTTCCAGGAGGTGGCCAAGACCAAAATTGAATGTTGTAAACAGTAGTTGAATCCCAATAAAATCTCTTACTGTTGTAGCTTTGGAGCTAAGCCTCGGGAAGGGCTTCCCTCCTGCCATAGCATTAGGTGATCTAAATGCAAGAGTTCTCCATTGCTTTAAAATATATTAAGGGCTTTTAATGCAAATGGGCTGCTTTTTCGTGCGTGGTAAAATTTTTACTTTGGGGGACTGAAAGAAAAATTAAATGCCCAGATAATAAGATTGACATGTATTTGCCTCTGAGCCTTTTAAATGTACAAAAATCAACACTTTGGATATTGCAAAGTAACCTTAATTTAAAAAAAAAAAGTCCCACATCAAGGAGTGTTTGAAATTTTGGGGTTTAAGCTTGTTTGGAGTAGCCTTCGTGGAAGGGATGCCTGAACAGTAAGTCATGAGAAGGGCAGCACTGCTCTTCCTGGCTTTTCATTGAAATTAAGGCCAGGGAATGCTGCCAGCACTTTGTAACCTGTAAAAGGAGATTTGTTAATGCTGTATGAGGGGAGTATGAGTTGTGCTTGTCGGTTGTGTTACTTTTTAATGCAGTTTTATCAAGAAGGAAATGTGTCAGTAGCAGTTCTCATCAGCGGAATGTAGCTGGCTGCAGCCAAAATAAGGGGATGGCTTGGGGAGAGTTCACAAGGCACTAGGAGAGGTGTGATGGAAAAGAGGGGTTTTCCTGGCGGTACAAAACCTGTCCGTCTTAGCCTTGCATCGGTGTGTTCGGCGTGCATCAGGGGGACTTGGCTGGGCAGGGGTAGAAAAGCAAGAGAGATGCATGTGAAAGACTTTTGGGTGGTGGTGTGGGTTTGGCACGTCTGTAAATCTGACTCGGAGGCTTTGCTGTATATTCTATATTCCGTAAATAGCTGTTAACAAGCCCTTGAGGTGCGGTAAGCCAGCTCAAGTGTGCATCGTGGTAAGGAAGTTCAGAGCTGCCTGTTTAATACTGCTTCCCAGTCTGTCCCCGCACACGGGTGCCTCCTGCCTTCCCGTTCAGCGTCCCAGTGAGCGTGGATAACCATGGGCAGCGACAAAGCAGCTCTTCCGAGGGATATCACCCTCGGAAAGCCGAGGTCCACGTCCGATGGAGGACCCTACAGACCTCTCCGTCCTTTTGGGGTCTGCCTTGGCAGCAGCTTCGTGCTGGCGGAGAGCCCTTGTATGAATACTGGAGCTTTGCTCCTTAGGTGATGCCGCGCAATCCCCGGGTTATTGTTTGGAAGAGACAACGCAGTTGCTAGGGAAACCAACTGGAAAACCAAATCTTGTTTGCTTGATGGTCAGGATGAAAGTTCTTGCCTGACTGTAAGGATTAATACCTGTCCTGTAACTTTTTCCCGGCGTGGGTATTCTTGTGTCTCACTTAGAAGCAAAGGACACGTGGCTTTTGTCCTGCTGCCACTGAACAGAATGCCTTTTGCTTACACCACCACAAAAATTGATATTAGTATCATATTTTTGCGAGCCTGAAGCCACGCTGCCTGGTTTTCCCCTCATTGTACTAGGAAAACATAAATCTAGGAAAACGTATATTCAGACTGAGGTTTTTCTCTCGTTTCGGGCATTTAGGGGCTTTCACAGAGTCTCTGATAGTGTTTGAGCTATTTTCTGGCACTTAGAGTGTCGTGAGATCTTCCTCTTCAAACGCAGTCACCTGGTTGCAGAAAGCTTGTGCTGTTAATTGCTTTTGAGCCTAGTTTAGTTATACCCTTATCGTATCTGAACAAAATTGGCCGGAAGCTCACCGGGTATTTGGGAAGGACGGAGGAAAGCCATGTGCCTGCGTGGCTGGGATTCCTTCGAAAAAGAGACCAAAACCAGAATTTAAATTTCGAGCAGCTAGAGACAGTCATGCTGATTTTCAAATATCCATCAGTTCATGAAGTTAAGTGGCCTTTTTTCATTTTCACATACAAGCAGGCACACTGTCAGTTTTCTGGAGTATGGTGATGCTTAAATACAAATAAAGACTTGAAAATACATTAGAAGAAATATATTTGGGGAGGGGAAAGGAAAAAAAAAAAAAGAAGAAAAAACTGCGTGTAAACCCTTCCTTATTTCAGAGCTGCCCAGAAAGGAAAAGGCTGTCACGGAGGATGGCAGAGATCCGTCCACATGCTGGAAATGTCTCTAGTTAAGACTAAACTTTTAATAGGGATTCATCTTCAATACGTGAAGTTTTGGGAGGGAGCAAGTGGTGTAGCAAAGATGCTAGACGTGTTGGGGGCTGGCCCTCGGCAGGCGTCATTAGCGGCGTGCACTCGGTGGGGACGGTAAATACTTCGTTTGTCCAGTTACCCAGTTCCAGTGATAAATCCCCACCATTGCGTTTTCTTACCCATCTGTATCAGCTGGACTGCCGTGTTTATTTGTATTTCTGATGATTCTATAATCTTGGATTAAAAAGTAATTGTTATTTGATGGGATTATGCTGCCAAGCGAGGAAAGGTTATTTTCTGAACTTTTAAAAACCAGAATACACTGGACTTTTGGGCACTATTATATTCTTTACGATGCGATATTTCAGTGGTTTGGAGACTTGCTTTTAGCGTTCTGTATTTTTACAAAACGACTGAATTTTTCTATCTCCTGCACACAGACAGCTGAACAAAATGCGTTCAGTGCCCTAATTTTACCATAAAGAAAGGTGGTGTATTCTCAATCTATAAAACATACCACTGCTGTGTGCTAACATAAAGTGTTCTGCTGCCAGTACTGCATTATATTTATGCAATATGCTATCTAAAGATTTAATTGGGATTGAGAAGTACCGTTGGCATCAGCAGTTAAAGCTCAACAAATCTATCAAATACCCGGAGAAGGTTTGTTCCTTGATCCTTTACATCTGGCTCTTAAAAATAATTCTTGCTTACTTTCCTGGTTCTCAAAATGTGGCAAATCCTGCTGTTCCTAAACACCGCGTGAAAACGAATGGTATTCTCCAAATTGCAAACTGCCTCTTGGATTAAGGCTGCATTTAGCAAAGCAAAGTACTTACTATAAGTGATTGTTCTTCCTCAAAAATGTTGGTCTTGGCATCAAACTTTTTACAATCCCAGTGTCGTGATTAGTTGGAAGATCGCAGTGGTTTGGAGCCAGTGCAACAAGCATCCCCGTTCCTTGCGAGCCACAGTTAACAGCCTAGTCCCCAAATGAGCACCAAAAGTAATTGCTTCATTAAATCACTATCAACATTGCAAAAAGGCAAAATATTCTGTCCTTTTAATAAGAGCGTATTATTATATTGGGGTGTTTATGAAAATGCAAAAAGAAAAATCTTTTAAGGCAATTACTTTGAACATTTTTGTTGCTATAACAACAAGATGCAGCTCTTGAGGAGCTGTCGTTTCCTTAATGTTGTTAAAAAGTTTAGTTGCCATAACAACAGAATGCAGTTTTTATTTTTCAGTAACTGATAGTTTTGCATTTTACCCTATGCTTGTAAAAGTAGCTTGTGTTGGGTATTTTGTGTATGAAATATTTAACGGATTTAAGTACACAGTAGGAAGTGGTGAGTGTCGTGCTACTGCACTGGAGTATGTAGGAACGGACCCATTTATCTCGTTATCTTCCTTTGGGTGTTAAATTTGGCTTTTAATAACTATTAGGACCACAGAAACTTCTTCGGGTCTCGAAGGAGGAAAACTTTTCTTCTTCGAGATACTCGGTGCTACTTGATTGAAGCTGTGTCTGCCGGGCTGGGGATGCTGCGGAGCGGGAGAGGAGATTTCAGGCTGGAGGTCAGTAGAGCTGGATGCGCTAAAGCGAATCGTTATTGCGCTCGAGCGTTTAGTTGTTGGTTCCTCTCCCAAAAACGAGGACTGCTGCCACCACAACATTGGGGCGGAGGTTGCTAAATGGCCACCTTTGTGGGCTTTTCTAGAAAATAAACCACTTTCCAGCTTAGTTTTCTGAAAGTGTTTATATTATCCTTCAGATGATTGCCGCCTAAATAACTTGGTCACTATTCAAGAAGATGTAAAATTGTCAGAATATTAATATATTCCCAAACCTACTTCTATTATTAGGTGTATTAGCTCTGTGCTTTATATACAGAAGAGGTAACACATTTTTGATATTGCGCTTTTTTCCATGCCATATTGATTCTGGCTATAAAGCCTCCTATTTGCTGAGATCTCCTGTTTGGAAGTGATATCAATCCATGCTACGTTTGTGAGAAGTTATTTGCCGGGGGTGAAATGCCAAATTGGCAAATACTGCATTTTGAAGACTCACCTTTTCCTTGCACCTGGGCAAAGTGTTCACGTGAGTTGTCTGTGCTTAAAAAAAAAAGAGTTAGGACAATCGCAGGTTAGTTCAGACTGAGAAAAGGGAAAAATCAGATCCTGAGGAAATGCTCACTGCTGTAGAACAACTGTGTTTGTGCGAGCGGTGACAGCTTTTTCCAGGCACCCCAAAAAAACCTGCGGCAAATAAATAAATAAGACCAAGTAAATCATCTTTTCCAATTGCCTTTGTTTAACTCCCTGATAGGATGCTGCTGCTGCGTCCTTGGCTGGGCTGGATTTTCTCGTCACGGTTGCACCCCCTCCCTTCTCTCTGCCATCTCTCATTTTCAGGACACCGGATCAACCCCCGGGAGTGGGATTGCCGTAGCGCACAGGGAAGGATGCTCAGGCTTTCGGCTTAATGGGCTGTCCTATTTCATCACTGTTAGAAACAGAAGAAGGGGATGGGATGTGTGTTGGGGCTGGGTGGTTTTTCCCTGTGAGCGGTTAGTGTAGGTCTCTTCGCTCATTCTGGAATTTTAGGCACTTCTTGAAACTTTCCCATTTGGAGTGGAAAACTTAGCTGGAATTAGAAACGTATTACTGAGAAAATGAGATTCACCCCCAAAAAAACTTTAAAGAAATCTGTATAAATTGGCATGCGTATATTTGAACCATCCCGCTGTACTTGTTGAAGCTGGTGCAGAGCACAGACGTGTCATGTTGGGGGACCCTGGGGGGAAACTTGGACCGAACAGAGCAGGAATCCCCTTTGTGTTTCCCCATGGGCATCGCACCCTTTCTGCTACACTTTTTTCTCATCAGAATAGTGGAGGAGGATGATATAATCCTCTAAGAGCCTGACTTTATTCCTTCCTGTTCCTCCTTACTGTTTTCCTCTTGGAAAAGAAATGAGTTTGGTTGCATCTGTATATGGATAAAGATGAAAAAAATTGAAGGTCTAAACGCATCCGTTTGACACCCAGGACTTTCTGATTGCCAAAAGGTTTCTGTAAATGCTGTTTTGTTACAAATAAAACCCCTAACAAGTCTTTCAAAAGCTCCTCGCTTCTCAGTTTGGGGCGTACATGCAATTTAAATGTGCTTCGCAGAGCTTTTACTGGGGATTTAGGAAGTAAAGATTGGTTAGGTCTGATCTGATAATATTGGTTAAAGACCAAAAACCCTTTAGTCTAGATCTCTCTTCTGTGGCAGAACGGGGCGAACTTCCACAGCCTGCAGTTGCATTTTACAAGTGCAAGTTTGGGACAGTTGCAATCGTTTTATTAAATTTTCAGGTCAGAGCAGAGGCAGATGCAAGACTGAGGAGGCAGATGTTGTTAGCTTCACCGCCCGGGCTCATTTGTATAAAGTTTGATATTTTTGGAAATGACAGCAAAGAAAATCCGTCTTTGTGCTCTGATTTTAAAGCAGGTATTTACACCAATAATTTAGGATTATATTTTGGTCCTGATTTACCTTTGTAAAGTCAGCGTGCGTGTCTGCAAAATGTGCTTTTGGAGTAAAAGTACGTAATTAGCAGAGAGAGATTAAAATAGAGGGAATTGCCCTTTCCCTGGCCCCAATTATAATTTGCCAGGCAGCGTCTGGATTAAAAAAATCCACAAGTCTGAACTGTTGTTGCTGATGTTACTAATTTGTAGAGAGCCGCCGTCTCTGCATGCCCTGCGCTTCCCCCGGCCCGTCTCCCATTCCCAGGAGGAGCAAAACTAAAATGACACAGCTCAGGGAGCAAAAAAAGAGAATATGTTTTTGATCTGCGCGTGTGACCGGGAGCAGCAGAGGGATGGAAACAGCTTTTTGCGGCGCCACTCAGGGGTCTCGCCAAGCCCAGCCTTACCTTTAGCCAGTGGGGAGCATTTTAAAGGGAGATTTGAAGGAAGACAAGGAGGTTACATAGTTATTCTGTACCAACCTGGGTAGCCCCAAAGAGAGAGCCTGCAGGATTTAGATAGCATGCTCTTTGGTATTTCTGTGCCTTTCCAGCATGTGTATAAACATCAGTTGGCTATTGAGCTTTAAGAATATCACTATCTCTTATTACAAACGGGATTATTTTTGATGCATTCAGGGAGGGCAAGGTGTGTCGTACCCTCCAAGAGCGTAGTGCAATCCCCCTCCTCAGCCTCACCTGCAGCGCAAAAGGATGAAAAACTGGGGAATGAGATGCGACTTTTTTAAAGTAGTATCTGTAATTCCAAGGTGCAATTTGAAAACGCTGCGCTCATTAGCTTAGTGTTTATGATGAGTGCTTATTACCTCAATTTGATTGCCTTAAACTCCTCCCATCTTTATTCCTTTTTTTCCTGTTTTATTTCCTGGTAATTTACAGCGTTATGTTTTATTAAAGCGGTGACAGGAACTGAGGGAGAGCTGAGGCAGGGTGAGCACATTTAAGTTGTCCAAAACCAAACCAGAATTAATCCCAAAACTAAATTTCCCAAGTCCTGGCCCTGCTGTTACCAAAAATTTCACGCTACATCTGTAGAGCAAGGAGTGAGGGGTACAAATAAGCGCTTTCATTGTATCTCCCCTCCCTCTCAGTTGCTGGTTTTTTAGATAGTGTTTTTCTGCTACAAATTATATATGGAAATAGCAGAGCTTTCTATAATTGCAGCTGGGTGTATTATAGGGTCAGAAATCTTTTTTGGCCCCATGAAGTTATCTTTAGCTGTATCGCAGTTAGGTTGCAGAGTCTGTTTCAGAGATTTACTGTGTACTACAAATTATTTTAAGCTTTCTTTTTTTAGTATTTCCTCTCCAGCTAACCTTAGGAGCTGTTTACAAGAAAACAGTTTTTCCCATGTAAACACTGCTGCATTTTCCTGACAGTAAAATCTTTTACCGGTACATGTGGATTTTGTTGGATTGCAACCGGGCTGGTTCCCGGGTTGTTTAAAGAACATTTGCTGGGGGAGAAGTTAATTTGCAACAACTTCCCACTGTCATTTGTTTTAATCGTTGAGATTAAGAGTGATTTTCATCCAGCTCCCAGGCAACAAACACCCACTGTCTGTGCTCTGTGTTTTCATTCTATCAGTCCCTAGTACAGGTGTAACCAAGTCATCCCATAGTCATAATTCTCATTTTCTCTCCCCTTCCTTATGCTCCTAATAGCTGTTATATCCATCGCTAACATCTTTCACAGGGATAGAGCTGCACAAGACAGTCACACTTGTTCCTGTGGGACTCTTTATAGCATTTTTGATGGACAGACGTTAAAAATCTGGAATAAATGGCATGGATTATCCTGTTCTATCCTATTAAATAATATATATATAATAATAATAAAGTCTTCAAGACACAGAGTTTCAGCAAGGAAAGCCAGCCCAACGCTGTTTCCCCACAGTTGTCACATCCTGGTCCACAGGGAATCGCAGATGAGTAAGGAGAAATTATCCACATTGGGGGTTTGAATAAATAGCTATGTAGCACAGGGGTTTCTGCGATTCTGATGTCCCCATAAAACGTGCTGCTCAACAGACCTGAAAGCTGCGTTTCTACTTCTTTAGAGCCGTGTTGTGGTACAACACGGGGAGCCTTAATGCCAACCAGGGCTGCAAAATCGAGGTTTGCAAGGGTGGGTGCATCGTCTTTAAATCTGTATTAGTTCTGTACATTTTGAGGAACGGAGCATGATTTCCCCGGAAATTTTCCCTGGAGCGACTCAGCGTATAGCCATCACCACCATTTTGGTGCAAGCACAGCTGGGAGCGTTGCTTCTGGAGAGCAGATGGGTTTTATTCCTGACCTGAAAATATGCTTTGCTGGGAAAATGTTTCACTTGCCTTTACTGGGTATCACAGGATTCTCTGCATTAAGTGCAAACACAATACTAATAAAGAGCATTTGGGTTTTTTTGAGTTAGAGTTTTAGGTATTTTTTTACAGTTTCTAAGTGCTTACATTGAATACCTGCATACTGGAACACAAAATTCCTACTTAGCCCTTGTTATGCAGAAAGAGAATGTTTACTCATAAAAATATGCTTGGGGGTTAAAATACATATGCTCTGTCATGGATAACTACAAAAAATACATCTAAGTATCTAACATAGGGGAGTATCTATTATTTGCAAAGGAGTTAGAGGAGGAGGAAGGTGTTGCAGTGCAATGTGCTGTAAAAGTGCTGCCAGTGAGGATATGGGGAACATCTTACGGAGTCTGCTCTGATTTCCTGGATAACTTCGGCCAGGATTCAGGTACCAAAGCTTTTGAGGCTGCCCAAGGAGAAAGGTTGATGACTTTCATTACCCGGCATGTATGTAACCCGCTCCAGTCTCGTCAACTGCTTTATTCTCCCCTTTCCCATCGACCACGTTGACTTTTCCGGGCACATCCAGTGCAGTCGTCCCATGCTACAGATTAAACAGGCACTAATCATGCAATTTATTTTGAATTTAAAAATAAAATAAAAAAAAAAAAAATATCCATCCAAATGAAATAGCGGACATGATCGCCCATAGGCTACTCCAGGTCAGAAGGGATCCCAGGAGGTGTCTGGTCCAAGCTCCTCACAGCAGGGCAGCTCTCGCATCAACTCAGGCTGCTCGGTGCTTCATCCAGTTGGGTTTTGGGAACCTCTGAGGATGGAGCACAGCCTCTCTGGCAGTCTGATGCACTTTTTTCCCACCCTTATTTCCTCACCTAGAAGTCAGTCTGGCCTTATCTCTCTGACTCTATTTGGGTTCTTGATAGAGCTGGGATGTTTTGGGAGTGAGTGATGTGACGGGACTGACCTGCAGCAGCTTTCTCATAAGGGCAGTGTTAAAAAAGTGCCCTGGGAATCTCTTAACAAGCTCTACCTGCTTTTATCATTGTCTTGCTGCACTTCAGCGCTCAGAAATTCAGATCTAAAAGCAAATGCTGTGTCAGCACATCAGTATTTACCACCACATAAAGAGAAGGAGAACAGGGATGCAGAAAGGGGGGTGAGGGGTGATGGACAGGGTTAGGTTTATGTTTCTCTTTTTGGCAGCGGGAGGTTTGTCCTTAGACGTAGTTCGTTCCTCCCGCAGTTGGGAAGATGTGCTTTTTCGCAACTCCAGCAGCCTGTGCAAAGGTCAGTCCTCCAAGGAACGGTTTTCCATGATACTACGTTGGTTTGCTGCCATTGATTGAGGATATGCATCAAAACTCGACACCGGGCTGATGTTGTGTGTAAACCTCCTGACCTGCAGTTGCTGTTTAATTTAGGGAAGTTTTTACTTTCTACACAGAAAAAGAAGGCGGTCTGAATGAAAAGCCTTCTCCAGTTGGGGTGCTTCACCAAGTTCACGTGGCGCTTCCCTCTGAATGGCTGGAAGTAGAAAATAATAAGCTTTCTTTGCAGGATGAAAAAAATTTACACGCAAATTTACCAACGCGTTGAGATGCTGAACAGATAGTTTTGTCATTAGTATCACAGAAGCAATTTCTACTTTGATTCGTTCACTTTAGGCAAAGACACTCAAAACACGCCGCTGTTGTGCGTGTTCAAAATATTTTACAACTCTTTCAAAGCACTGCTTGGAGCTTAAGACACCTTAGGATTTTTAAACCAAGCTGCATTTAATATGGCTGCGTCTGCATGAATGGAAACAAGGGACGAGCAAAACATAACTCCCTTTCTGGCAGTACAGCTGTGAGTTTCTCCGCCAAGCTCTCGAGCCCAAGCCTGAAGCTGCGTGCGTCCTCTGTAGCTGGAGAAAGCAAAGGGATTCTCAGAAGCAAGTAATGTGCCCAGACCACAAAGCAAAAAAGTAAAACGAATCCATGCAGAATTCTTGGCAATGAAGATGAAATGGATATAAGCCGACTTGTTCCCTGCCAGAGCAGATTTGATCGTGGTGTTATTGACCAGAAGTTATTGGTTTTAATGCAAATATTAGCAATGAAATGGTAAGCTCAGGCTTTACTGTTTCATTATATACCTTTTTTTTTTTTTTTTTTTGAAATTCAGCTAGAAGTCCTGAACAGGTGAATATATTCTATAAGATATTATTTGAAATGTATCGTAAAGCGTCGCTTTATTGGTAACCTCAAGGTGGTCCAGCATGTTGAGGTGATGCAGAGCTCTTGGTGCCAGCCGGCCGCAGGTGAGATTAGCTCCTGGCCTGATAATAAAAGTGATAGTTCATGGTTTCTGAACAGCTTTGGTCTCAGATCTTAGATAAAACAGGATACAAACACTTGGAAACATCGTACCATACAAAGTTGGGGGTTTTTTATATTTGTGTAATTTGAAGACTTCTTGATCAGCCATCTTGAGAAGGGACTTCTGAGTCATCTTATAAAAATACAGAGCCAGGAAAGAGGGTTATGGTAAGGTTCTAACAGATAATACTAATTTGTATTGCAAGGACGCAGGCAAGCATAGCTAAAGCAGTGAACCATCATTACAGAGAATGCACCGAAATACTTAATTTCCAAGAAAAATACTTCCTCCTATGTTGTAGGAGGCAACGAGCTGTAGAGGGGTGGGGCAAGGGGCATCAACACGTTCATTTATTTTCCAGTTTAAGGAACAGTAATGTGCTTCAGTGGGGAATATTTGCAGAAATCCTACCTGGATATTGTCTTCCCCCCCCGCCCCCTGCTCCCAAATCATTATTTGGAAGTGGGAAAGAAAAAACCCCTGCTCTTTTAATGGAGTTTGAGGATGTACTGCTGCAGGATACATTCATGAATCTTCTGTGTAACTGCTGCTTAGGGTGAGCTAGTCTAGAAGCAAAACTTAAGCATGTATGAGCCCCTGATGTACATATTCTGTTGCTGGGGTAATTACTGGTCAAGGGCCTCCTAGAGAATGGAACATCTCAAACGCGGGGCTTGTTCTTCACAGCAGTACGCACCAGCGCAACAAGAATAGCAAGAGGCGGGTCAGTGGGAGTTTTCTGGTCTGGGGAGATGTCAAGGATAAAATAATGGTTTTGATGCCTTCATATGAGAAGGGATGTCTCTGTGACAGGCGTTTTGGGCAACTGATACGTCAAATGTTAAACACGTTTCTCTCTCTCATAAAAGATTGCACCCTGTAATGAAAGAGCAATGAATACAGTACCTTGAATTAAGAAAGGTTTACCAAAAAAAGGATGTAGTAGCTCCTGTGTGGAGCCTGAGATGAAAGGCGTGCAAAGCTTTAGACGAAATTTTAGTGGAAATACTCATTGAAGAGGTGGAGTTAATTACAGCTGAGTAATACGGCAGCTTCCTTCAAGAAGGGCGCCAGTCCTGCCGTTGTTGGGAGGTGGTAAATCGTGCCCGCCCGGAGCTTTATGACTATGAATTTCCGATAGAAAACCAAAGGCCTTGCCCAGCCTGATGGAAACAGATGCTTGTCAACAGCTACAGTTGTCAGCAGATGTTCAGTTTTCCCCCCACAATGATTGATTTTCATCTAAACAATATAAAAACTCCCAACGTAAAGCATAGCTAGGTACCATTAATTATTTAAAGTCATTTCAGATGTCAAGATTTCCAGTTACAGCTACTTGCAACTCCCTGGTGATTCCGGAGTCATCATGCTTGAAAAATAAGCCATATTACATTTAATAATTCAATACCTTCTACTTTGGTGCTTTTATATCAGTGTTAGAGTGACATTTAACGCTCATTAGAAGGTTGTTGGGTTTTTTTAATACTATATTTTGCCAAGAATGCTGTACAGCATTGCTGAACATGTTGATTTTAGTTGCATTTAGCTTTGGTTACAAAAAAAGTAAAGAAATGGCTAAGAAAGGGTCAGAATATTCCATTTGGCCTCAAGCTGTTTTTATATTAACAATAGATATTTTGTTTGAAAATTTTGTTCTATGCATAATATAGTTAAGAATTTATATTAATAATTATGAAACAAAAGTAATGGAAGCTAAAAATGACGGCAAAATTGAACAGTCTTTAATGGATAGAAAATCTTTTCAGAGTGAATTTGAAAATTAAACTTTTTACTTTATCTTTTTAAACAGTAGAATTTACTGCAAAGAACTAAAAGCAAGTCTTACCCATCTCTAATGCCCTGGTATTATGGTGATATTGTATATTCCTGGAGCGAATGAAACCCCAGTGAAGGAATATTCCTTAAGTATTCCAGAAATAGTGAAAGCACCCCATCTTTCTGATCTAATGTTAAAATAGCTGGCTTTTTCTTTAATGATGTAACAAGAATCTTACAGAGCCAAAAAGGTAACAAATCCCATATTGTACATATAGAAAATAATCCCTATTTTCTTCCATATGACTTTCTTCCACTTCCCTTCTCCCTCTTCTCTCTTTTGGGAAGAGCTGCCTCTTCCAAATAAATTGGATTGGGCCATGTCGTTCCAATGCTAATCAATCTCCTGGCCTCCAAAAAAAGTCTTGAAAGCCTGTGCATGACTTCTCCTTAATTATGAAAAAGCAGCTGTAGAAGGGAAATACTTTGTCTGTAGTTTTTAGGTACACCAGACCATTACCTGAACCCCAAAGTCAGCTCATGCTCAGCACTCGGCCAGGAAGCTCCTTGCAATCTGACCCTATGAGACTTTTTTTTTTTCCGTATGGATCGATTCAATCCAGTTCTGTCAACTCAATCATTTTCCAAACACAGGAATGATGGGTGGGAGTGTAACACACCGTTTTCTGTTAATTTGAGCTAGAACCTCAAATATTCTGTATATTGGGTTGAAGAAGATGACCTGTAGAGGACCTAAATTACCCTGTTGTTAGTAAGTAGGATAAATCTCCAACCTTTGTGTAGTCCTTTTTTCACCTGGGGGGCTTGTGGTGAGGATTCAGACCGTCTTGAAGTCCATGGACTGTGTTTTCAGACTGAATTAGTTTGTTCCTGTTTTGCATTGCTATTCTGGCCAGGTTGGGGCATTGCCACGGTGTTGACTTTGCAGTCCCAAATGGCCATCTCATGGAAAAGGAACGACAAGGAGTTTGCAGCCTTTCCTGACACAGGTGTGAAGAAGAAAGTGCAGATAAACCACGTGTTGTTTTGCTCAATCCCAAAAACAAGCTGCTTTCGACGTCTAGATCCAGGAGCTTTCAGTATCATTTTAAAAATCCCCTTTCCTAACCCACCCTGCAAAGTCGCGTCTTCGGATCAGTGCCGGAGCTTTCCTGAGCCCAGCCTGACCGTGCTGATCCTGGGACAAAACTGGCTTAATGCTAAGGATGAAGCGAGTCCAGTTGTTGCTCATTGAGAATTTAAATGCTTCTTGAAATCATTTTGCCGGGAGGAGCAGCCCAGGACCGTTTCTTGCAGGAGAAAGGTTTTTTTGGGAACGCGATAAGGTGGTGCAAGAGCAAGGAGTGGGTGTCTGCTGGCACGTTGGTCACAGAGTCCTGCTGTTTCCCTCCACCTCGTGGCTTTTCACCCAAATCCAGGGCAACGATGCCCTGAGAGCTCTGAGCACATTAATGTCCAATGAATCATAGAACCATAGAATGGTTTAGGTTGGAAGGGACCTTGCAGATCATGGAATTCCAACCCCCCTGCCATAGGCAGGGACACCTCCCACTAGACCAGGTTGCCCAAGGCCACATCCAGCCTGGCCTTAAACACCTCCAGGGATGGGGCCTCAACAGCCTCTCTGGGCAACCTGTTCCAGTGCCTCACCACCCTCAAAGTAAAAAATGTCTTCCTAATGTTTAATCTAAACCTGCCCTCTTCCAGTTGAAAGCCATTCCCCCTTGTCCTATCACGACATGCCCTAGGAAAAAGTCTTTCCCCTGCTCTCCTGTAGGCCCCTTTAGGTACTGGAAGGCCACAATAAGATCTCCCTGGAGCCTTCTCTTCTCCAGGCTGAACAGCCCCAACTCTTTCAGCCTCTCCTCATAGGAGAGGTGCTCCAGCCCTCGGACCATCCTCGTGGCTCTCCTCTGGACACTCTCCAGCAGGTCCATGTCCTTCTTATGTCGGGGACTCCAGAGCTGGATGCAGTACTCCAGGTACATGAAGTATCTTGATATTTTATATCCCAGTATATTAATGGTGTCAGGATGCAGATGAGCAATCTAGGAATGAGGATGATTCTATAATCTCTTTTATCTCCAGCAAAAGTGTTCCTACTTTAGCATTTATTGCATTAAATGTTTTCCTTTAGCCTTTTCAACTAAAAAAAAAATCACTATTTGCAATGAGCATGTGGCTAGGTAGCCAACACCGGCGTGAGAGGACGGGGCTGTAACTGGGAAATCCTCTCCAGGATTGGAAGCGCTGACCCCCAGCGACCCTCTGCAAACTCAAGTCCTGCTGCAGAGGGAGAGCCGGGAGGGGTCCGTGGTGGGGTGGGAACCTGGCTAGCGACGGCAAAGGTGGCTGAGCAACAGCGAAGACTTGATTGATGAAGGTTTGCAGAGGAGAGAGAGGGGGAGAATTACGGTTTTGAAGGCCGAATGGATTCACGCGATCCAAAGGGAATAGAGGAAATAAGAAAGTAGACTTTTTACTGCCCCGCTGCAGTTTCCCACTCCTGGGGCGTGCACTGAGCTGGATGCTCACGGCGTGTTTTCATAGCGCAGCGTAAATGAGCACCCCTTCTTCCAGCACCCCTTCTTCTAGCACCCCTGCGCTCGAGCTGGACCCTGGCACGGGACACTCTCTGCTTTCCGACCGCAAGCATGGGGCTCTCTGAACCTCTTGGATCTGCCAAAAAGCCACCAAAGATGGGGCTGCAGCTCCTGTAAATACACCCAAGGTAACGGTAGATATGCCAGGGCAGTGCTGGCTTCTCTGGGAACTTCAGTAAGCACGGTAGCAGTCTTACCTTTCATTTATTTCTATTTTATACAAGTTGTTAGCAGGCAGGCAAAAGCGCTGTGCTGCTGCAGAAATTGAGAAGTCAAAATGGGGTTTTTCTCAAGATTCAAGAAAAAGTTTTTGGGTGTTTTTTTTTTTTCTTGGCAAAGATTGCGTGTACCTCTATATATATCCGTGTACGTATACTCTGTTTGCGGTTTGTTGAATGATTTTGTCCCATGTGGTCTAGAAATTCAGTATTAATTTAAATGCTTTTAGGTAAGAAGATCCTTATTTGACTGAAAACTGAAAAGAAAGAATTAAGGCAACAGAGTACCATTAGTACAAATACAGCCAAATTGTACGTACCTTTACTCTTTTCAGGGCTTAATGCATTTACGCAGTTTACAAGAAAGATTGTGACTAATTCTGAATCTTGAGAAACTTATTATTTTCAGTGCAGGATTTTAATGAGTCAAGTTAGGTTGCTGCAGAAAGTTTCTAAAGCCTTAACTACTTGCCAAGGAGTTAATACTTTTTAAATGTCTTCCACTGGGTTTGTGCTTGCTTTAACTCCAAAACCGTAGCGTCTCAGACCCATCGGTGGTCCTCGCCACCTCCTAAACTGCCTGGTACCGGTGCGTCCGGAGGGATACGGCTCCGCAGTGCTGTGAAGGGAATGCCACACCAGGGATGTCAATCCCAGGTGGAGGTCGCACATTGTATATGCCTTTTGCATTCCAGTTGCGTTAGCGTCGTCGCTTCGGTATCTCTTACCTCCACATCCAAGCAAGCGGGAGCACAGAACCGTCTCTGCTTCGCCACTTCCCCCCTCTGGGCTGCTCTGGAAATAAGGCGGGAGCATTGGCTTTTTGGAGGATGATAATGGAGCTCGTTCGATGGCAAACAGAAGTCATTTGGGCGGATAATGCCCCAGGGTTGCACATAAAAATGCGCAGAATAAAAATTGCTTTTGCTGATTCTCGCTATTGTGGATTTACTCTTCTCTAGCCACATGTATTTTCATTCATTTGACATTTGTTAAAATGATAGAATAAGTCTAGGCTGTATTTTCTTACCTTGATTCTTGTGCGCTTTTCTATCTGTATAAATACATATTTTAAAAAATCCCAGTATATAAACATTTCTACATCAGTAGCAATATCCAGGCTGTTTTCTCTCAGGAAAAAAAAAATAGTATGAATATTTATTTTCGCATACTCCCATGTTTTCGGATGTTGGCAGCAGGGAGTTCTCTTGTTTTCACAGAGCTGCCATCATCACATAAGAAAAGAATCATCACATAAGGAAAGAAAAGCTTCAGATATACTTCTCTAATCAAAGTTGATTAATGCATTTCTGTCTTAAAACAATGTTGTGATGGAAAAATGTGCTACGTAAAGCCTCGGCCTCGTATTTACTTCTAAATTATGGGTGTGAAATGGGATTTCAGTAATATAATTCAAGACTAAAATCATAAACTTTGCATGTTGGAAAACAGAAGTTGTCAGGCTTATTCCCAGGCCATTTCCCCTATAGCAGATTTTGCTTCCAGGCATGTGGAGCCCAGTGGTGCGGTCTTGTCCTCTCCGCCTGGGAACTGTCACCTCCGCAGCCTAAACGGAGCGTGTTCCCGCTCAACGGGGCAAGGTGCTGTAACGGTGAAAGAAGTAGCAAGTACATCCCAGCAATGCTATGGTAAAGCAAACCTCTGGGAAGGGGATCCAGTAATTTCAGTGGCTACACATCCGAGTTGTTTTTAGAAAACAGTAAATCCTTCAGGCTCCTGTTGAATATCAAAATACCATCATTTCCTGGAACATTTTCCTGTAAAATGCACCACAGCAGTAACTTTCTTTTGGAAATTGCTCCTATTAATTACTTCCGTTACATTGGTTTGGTATAAAACTTCTACTCAAACATTTTATAGATTTTACTATTGATTTTTTTGATACCCTATAACCCAGCTTTTTAAGCATCCCACTAACTTTGGTCTTCTGGACCCCCGAATACCCTTAGATGAGGAGCAGAAATTCTGTATGGACTGTGAGGGGGGTTTTTGTGTGTGTGTGTGTGTGTATACATTTTGGAGAATTGCATGTTTTTATTAGTTACTCGTTCGTATGGTTCTTACAGATTGTGTAGTTGTCTGGAGAGCTTTGTTGCCACTTCTGAAAATTAGGAGAATTCATTAAAGAAAACCAATACATGCTGCAGTTATCCTTTAGAAATGCTTATCTGAAAAACGGAGTCAAAAACTGCATCTTGAGAAGCAGGAAGGGAAACTTAAGCTGTGCTTTCACGATGCTGTTCTCCACTAATCCACTTCACTCTGGTCTTTCCTGTAAGAAGCTATCCTAAAACTGCTGAGCAGATTCTATCTAATGTTTGTTTAATAAGGTGATGATCGGAGCTGCTTGGTTGAGAAAGATTGGATAAAGTCCTCAACTGCTGCCCCTTGCTGATGACGGTGCTAGTATCTTTATAATAAAAATTAAGCTGTTGATGTTGTGGGGAGAGGTGCTAAATAGCACTCAAAGGCATCAGGCTGTAGCCTGTTAGAAATAACATTTCCTGCCAGCACTCGGGGTTTTTTTTGTGCTGTGTTAAGACCTCTTATGTCCATCAGGGTTGTCTTCAGATTTAAAAAGAGATGCGAACTTTTGACTAAACCCAAATTGCAAAACTAAATTCTAAAATTCTGCTTCTAGAATGTATTGACGTTTTTTCTGAAAAGGCCCAAAGGCTGTGGTTTCAGTGACTGTGGTTGGGTTCGGGTTTGGGGTATTGTTGTTCTCAGCAATTCCCCTCCAAAATGGGCTGAGCTGATGCCCAAGTCTCACCATGCACTGCTGGACTCTGTGGGACAGGGTGCACAGTTCTACGCATCATAAACCTATAAAATCTGTGTTTTTAAAAAGATACAGCTGAGAAGCAGGAAATTTTTATGTAAAAATAACGTGCGTTGTCAAATCATAGAACAGCCCAGGTTGGAAGGGACCCCCAAAGATCATCTGGTCCCCCCTTTCGTGGGGAAGGGGGTGTAGGTGAGATTATCTCGCATCCTGTCCAGCCACATCTTGAAAACTTCTAGCGCTGGGGACTCCAGCGCATCCCTGGGGAGGTTGTTGCAGTGAGCGATTGCTCTCACAGTACAAATTTATTTCTTAGATCGAGATGAAACCTCTTCTGGTGCAACTTGTTCCTTGGCCCTTCTCCGTGTGGCTCCTTGTGAAGACAGCACCTCTGTCCTCTTTGTGTCTGCCCTTCAAGTTCTGTAATACTGAGATCCCTCTAAGCCTTCTCTTCTCCATGGAGAAGCGACCTAACTGTCAGCCTTTCCTCAAAGGTTCTTCAGCCCCTTTGATCATCTTCATGGCCCTCCTCTGGACCATCTCCAGTCTCTTTCTTGAATGGTGAGAACCAGAACTGGACGCAGTACTCCAGAGAGCATGTGACAAGGTCTGAGGACGATGATCGCGTCTCTGTCTCTGCTAGTAACGTCCTTGCGGATGCAGCTCAGGATCCAATCGGCCTTGGTTGCTGCAGCAGCGTACTGCTGACCTTTGTTCAGCTGCTTGTCCACCAGGGCCCCAGGCACCTCTCAGCAGGGCTGTTTCCATCCGTACAGATCCCGACTCTTGGCTCTTGGGTTATGACCTCCCAGGTGCAGGACTTTGCACTTGGCTTTGTTAAACTTCATGCCGTTCTTGCTAGCCAACTCTTCCAGCCCATCCAGGTCACTCTGTAAGATGACTCACCCTTCTGAGATGTCCACCTCACCACCCAGTTTGGTGTCATCCATACACTTGGGGAGGGTGCTTTCAATCCCGTCATTGAGATCATTTACAAAGGTGTTGAAGAGCGTGGGCCCACTATCGATCCCTGGGGCACCCCGAAGATCGCTGATGTCCAACTACCAATCTAATGATCTTCCAATGGCTATGGATTGGCTCTTACTGCTGCACATTTGGTGTTGGGCTGTCCTGNAAAATCTGTGTTTTTAAAAAGATACAGCTGAGAAGCAGGAAATTTTTATGTAAAAATAACGTGCGTTGTCAAATCATAGAACAGCCCAGGTTGGAAGGGACCCCCAAAGATCATCTGGTCCCCCCTTTCGTGGGGAAGGGGGTGTAGGTGAGATTATCTCGCATCCTGTCCAGCCACATCTTGAAAACTTCTAGCGCTGGGGACTCCAGCGCATCCCTGGGGAGGTTGTTGCAGTGAGCGATTGCTCTCACAGTACAAATTTATTTCTTAGATCGAGATGAAACCTCTTCTGGTGCAACTTGTTCCTTGGCCCTTCTCCGTGTGGCTCCTTGTGAAGACAGCACCTCTGTCCTCTTTGTGTCTGCCCTTCAAGTTCTGTAATACTGAGATCCCTCTAAGCCTTCTCTTCTCCATGGAGAAGCGACCTAACTGTCAGCCTTTCCTCAAAGGTTCTTCAGCCCCTTTGATCATCTTCATGGCCCTCCTCTGGACCATCTCCAGTCTCTTTCTTGAATGGTGAGAACCAGAACTGGACGCAGTACTCCAGAGAGCATGTGACAAGGTCTGAGGACGATGATCGCGTCTCTGTCTCTGCTAGTAACGTCCTTGCGGATGCAGCTCAGGATCCAATCGGCCTTGGTTGCTGCAGCAGCGTACTGCTGACCTTTGTTCAGCTGCTTGTCCACCAGGGCCCCAGGCACCTCTCAGCAGGGCTGTTTCCATCCGTACAGATCCCGACTCTTGGCTCTTGGGTTATGACCTCCCAGGTGCAGGACTTTGCACTTGGCTTTGTTAAACTTCATGCCGTTCTTGCTAGCCAACTCTTCCAGCCCATCCAGGTCACTCTGTAAGATGACTCACCCTTCTGAGATGTCCACCTCACCACCCAGTTTGGTGTCATCCATACACTTGGGGAGGGTGCTTTCAATCCCGTCATTGAGATCATTTACAAAGGTGTTGAAGAGCGTGGGCCCACTATCGATCCCTGGGGCACCCCGAAGATCGCTGATGTCCAACTACCAATCTAATGATCTTCCAATGGCTATGGATTGGCTCTTACTGCTGCACATTTGGTGTTGGGCTGTCCTGTTTCCATGTTCATAGAATCATAGGGGTTGTCAGGGCGCTATGGAGATCATTAGTCCAAACCTCCTGCCAGAGCAGAGACCCCCAGAGCAGATTGCACAGGATGACATCCAGGCTGGTCTGGGATGTCTCCAGAATCGGAGACTCCACCACCTCTCTGGGCAGTTTGTGCCAGTGCTCTGCCACCCTCAAAGGAAAGAAGTTCCTCCTCATGTTCGGATGGAACTTCCCATCGTCAAGTTTGTGCCCGTTCCCTCTTGTCCCGTCACTGGGCACTGCTGAAAAAAGACTGGCCCCCTCCTCCCAGCACCCTCCCTTTAAGTATTGATCAGCATTGATGAGATTTCCCCTCAGTCTGCTCTTCTTCTCCAGGCTAAAAAGACCCAACTCCCTCAGCCTTTCCTCTTAAGAAAGATGTTCCATTCCCCTGACCATCTTTGTGGACCTTCGCTGCACCCTCTCTAGCAGTTTCCCCGTCCTTCTTGAACTGGGGAGCCCAGAACTGGACACAGGACTCCAGATGTGGCCTCCCCAGGGCAGAGCAGAGGGGGAGGATGACCTCCCTTCACCTGCTGGCCACGCTCCTCTTGATGCACCCCAGGATGCCACTGGCCTTCTTGGCCACGAGGACACATTGCTGGCTCATGGTCATCCTGTTGTCCACCAGGACTCCCAGGTCCCTCTCTGCAGAGCTGCTTCCCAGCAGGTCACCCCTAACCTGTACTGGTGCCTGGGGTTATATTTGTGCCTTCTTTGCGAAAAGTGAACCAAAGAGGCAACACAGAACTGGACCTTCATTGAGTTTTCCTCAAAAGCTTTTTTTTTTGTCTTGGAAGAAAGAAATACCCTAAAGGTGAGGTTTTGGATTCCTTGGTGGTTGCCACATGGGAGCATGGGCACCGTGTTAAAGGAATGGCGGAACCGAGCCGTGAGACCGAGTCCTCTGCATTGTCTCAGGTGGAGAAATGTCGCTCCCAGAACTTTTATGCCCTAAATATTATTCATCTTTTGCTCCCGGTGAGGCAGATCTGATTGCTTTTTATTTCCTGTCAGGACGAGATAGGGATTGAATGTGTCAAACTGCGTTGCCCTTCCATGAGAATGTCTCAGTGCGAGTTGGTGCCCGCGATTTGCACAGTGGGGTTTTTTAGGATGCTTTGGGAGCCACAGACTCAAAAGACCCGTGGGGAAAGAGCAGCGGGTGAGACGCTAATCTCGGACAGCTAAACCAAAGCTTTGAGAAATTAAATTGTTGACCTGGAAAACAGGCTCAGATTAAGAAATGTCAAGTTGGTGTGACGTCATAAAAGCAACAGGAATAAGAAAATTGGAAGTATTTAGTGGTAGCACAAACAGAATGGAGACGGATTAGTTGGGGCTCCTTTTGACGTGCGCAGTCAAGGCAGTATCACAAGGTGTGGGGCAGGCGCTGCTTAGATGTGGGGTGAAGAGCAGGTACTTTTCGCGTTCTTAGATGGCCCAGGGATCGCATAGAAAAATGGGCTCAAAAATCTCTGTATGATCTGTACAAGTCCCAAGAAGGGTGACGGTAACAGACAAAATCTGTTACCTTGAGTCAGGAAAATGGGAGTCATCAACATTTTGCACAGATGCATTTTTGAGCCACTCTTACAGGATTATATGGCTTAGTGTGACCTGTTCTTCTACGCTGCGGTGAATGAGACATTCAGTATTAGGGTAATCAGGTCATCAGAAATTAATAAGTTTGCATACTCTGTAGGCATTCATTAAAAAAATTCTTAAACAGAATTGAAATACATACACAGAACTAGGGAAAAGAGTGATACGGATAAAAAAAAAAATGACAAAGTGTAAAAATTCATTTTGGTCATATGGGAAAACATAAAAAAAAAAGACTTTGTATTTCCTGATTCAGTAGGCTATTAAACACAAATCTCTCCTTTAAAATGAAGGCAAGAATCCTATCTATTCTATTTTTAATTGTTATTTTGGAATTGCTGTTTCATAATAAATCACTTCTATTGGCATGATGTGCGATATGAGTTTAAATGAAGCTCTCTGCATATCATATGTTCAGAAATTATCCCTCAAGTAGTTTGCAGTCGAGGACTTAGTACGTTATGGACCAATTTCAGAAAAAAGACACAAAGTTTAATAGTCATAGCTCTTCTTTTGTGTGTGTGATTTGCCAGAGCCCGTATTTGTTTCAATCTCTGCGACTGCCTTTTCCTTGGAAAATATGCCAGGACGTGGTAGGCAGTTCCGACGTTGGAATGCATCACCTTGAGTAAGCGGATACGGCACGAGTTTATCAGGGGTGTTTTAGGCTGCAGGCAGAGCGCGTGCTCTGATTTAAAGGAGTTTGAGCTGCAATTGGATTACCAGTCCCATTTAAGCTAATAAAATCAGGAAAATTCAGAATTAAGATGATTATTGAAATGGGTGGGTTTGCTTTACTGGGAAAAGCACAGTTCCTAGAGGAGGATCTGAGCCCTGAGCTGCTTTGCTTTGGGGAGTTTGTCAAAAAGCCAGGAGAGAGATATATATACATAGATATAGATATGCTGACTATATATTTATACATAAATATATAAATACTTCATTTATATTATATAAACATAAATATACAGATATAGAAAGAAAAATACATATTTTATATAGCATATGTATTTCAGCATACGGCTCTAAAACATATGTTTAATTGTGTTGAGTGATATTCTTAGAAATCTGATGTCTCTGCTAGTTTAATAGCTGAGCAGCAGGTTGCCTGGCCTGGAGTGCAGGTCTTTGTATTGCAAACGTTGGTAAATACTGGAATAAAATGGATCCCAAAGGACCTGGAGTCCTTAACTGGGTTTAGTCCGTAAAGTGCTCTCCGAGAAGTGTCCTTCTGGTGTAATTGCGATCCCTCAGCCTGACGTCGGTTTCTCTCACCTGTTGGCGACAAAGGAGGTTTCTATTTTCTTCTTTTTTTCACCAACGTAGTCGTTTTAATAAAGAATCTACCCTCTCACTTAGAAAATGTTGAGAATAACTCTACTGCAAGAGAGTTTATGAACTGTAAGAAATGATAAACTAGTGGAATTGAGAAAAGTCAGATGAACCGCTTCACAAATATCACAGCATTTAATTCTATTTCTGTATGTGTGAAAGGAGAATTTATCTGGATATGAACGGAGAGAAAACAGTGTGCCGATTATTAGTAAAGCTCATGATGTCATGCATATTTTAAGACTGAAAAGCAGGTAGTTATGTGGATACTTGCTAAAGGAGAATATTGTTTATAGTTGGAAAAAGGTATTTGTGTAGTGATGTGGATCACCAGGCTTCCAGTGGGCCTGTGATACGCTCTTAGCCATTTCCCAATCTTTGCTCATTTAATTCCCCAATAAGGCACACTTTGCCAGTTTATTGGCTTTTATGTAAGTTGTAATTTTCTCACTTTGGTCTTGTATTATGGAAGATGAAATCTAAGATATTACTCCTGGAAATCTAAACCAGTGACGTCTAAAGTACTGTTTGTGTAAGCAGGCACCTCTCCTTCTCACCAATTAGTGATTTTCTCAATGCCTAAATTGTTATTAAAACCAATAAACCCCACCCAAAATCAAGTGAAATCAAGTACAGTAAGCATCATTTTCGGTATACCATACAATTTGAACTCCGACACAAGAACTGTGGTGGTTGTATTACACGAAAACCGTGCTTATTTAACACCATCTGTTCAAGAGTAGAAAAATTGCTCTGCTTTAAATCAAGGTAGACCTTGGTCCACTGGGTTGGGAATCCCTCCCTTCGTAGATGCAGGTGGGTGGGTTTATTTTCTTTTTGCCACTCCTAGTACCTTGTATTTTCTAGATGTGCTGCATCCTCACAGCCTCGGTTGTTAACGCAATCTTGCTCTTCGGTGAAAAAACACTCAATTAGGAAAAGAGTTAGACCTACAGGTCAAAAATGTGAACATGAATTGCCTTTAATGCTTCACAAATCAAGCCTAAGCATACTTGAAGTCAGTATTTCTTATCTGTGGGAGACTTTCTGATGAGGTTGGAAGTGTCAGGTATCTATCCCTGTGATTAAAGTTGATGCCCATTATGTACTAGACGGCAGGAAATAATATAATTAAAACTCACGCTTTGTATAAGACCAGAGTGGGACCTTCCATCCAGAAGAAAAGCAATACTTACTTTATTCAGTGCTTCTGCCTTAATCCACTGCCACACAAACAAAACTCTAAGCTGTTACAAAACTATTTACGCAGAAGCTAATTTAAGCCCTCTAAAATGAAGCAATATAACGTCTTGATGGGCAAACATGGCTAATTACTTTTCAATAAATACGAGCTAAATCATCATCTCTGGTGCCGAGATAATTTTAGTCACAGCATGTTGACAGCATCCTGAGACCACATTAACATCGACGGCGAAGGCTGGGAAGGAGCAATGCCGGATCCTTTCCCACCCAGGAAACCTCCTGCCTGCTCTTGGGGGACTTTCGGCAAGACGGGGCAAAGAGAAAGCAGGACTGAATGCAAATGTGGTTATTACCTTGGTGCAATTTAATGCAGTATGAATATATGGGTTTGGAAAGAGAAATGAGCTCTCAGAAGCTGAATTATAGTGTAAATGATGCACAAAGCTCAGCAAATGTGGAGTTCGTCTGAAGACATTAATAGGTTTGTTCATTATTACCTAATTCCAATCTGTGAAATATTTGCCTAAATTACTTGCCTTTTTAAATCATAGGTTCTCTTGGGTTTCTCTATCTGAAATTTTACAGAGCTGAAAATCAAGCGCTGGTATCTAATGAGAAGTTTAGGGTTCCCTCTTGAGAACTTGGTGGAGTTTTTGGAGAAGAAACCTGGTGATTGGTCTAGCTGAGTTGTCTCTAAAAAGCAGTGTTGTGTCCCACTGTTGTTTCCCTATGATTTCAGTGGTTTGCAACTTTTCCTTTGCTGAGGAATGGAAAAAGTAATGGTAATGCAGTCTGCGCTATGCAGAAATGCTTAAAGATGTGGGATCGGCTCAAGTGCTCGGCTCCTATTTTCAGAAGCACGAGACATTTAGGAACCAAAGCACCAGTTAAAAAAAAAATCAATGGGACTTTGGCTTCTTCCTTTATAAAGAGCACTGGAAAATGGGACTTTGGTGCCTAAGTCAATTAGACGGATTGTAACATTTTATTCAGGCTTTCTGAATACTGGGCAAAGTTTTGAAAGTTAATTTGAATGCTTTAGGCAACGTTGACCGGTTTGATGATTGCTTCTGCTCATAATCGATGTCATTCAGTAGGCAGCAGTCCTGTTTTGAATACAAACCAGTATGGATGAGGAGCTTTCGGAGTGCAGGAGAAGGTGCTGTCGCGTAAGCTTGGCATCAAATGAGAAGAAAGCTAAAAGAGCCCCACAGCTCTGTCTTCTCCTTCCGTCCCGCTGCTCCCTTAGATACTGCCATGTCTAAAACAAGTGTTATTAAATGCTTCCCAAAGAAAGGGAGCGACAGGAGAATGCAAATCATACGGTTTTAAGCTAAAATCCAGGTTGCAATTACTTTCAAACGTTGTCATCTCTGGCAGTTCCTAAATGCTATGTGAATATTGGTAGTATTTAACACATAGTTTTTACCTTGCTCTTTTGATGACAGCATGAATTAATAAGCTTAACTTGAATCAGTGAGTAATAAAGTCTTCTAAGTAGCAAAACAGTTCTACTCTGATGTTTTAGTCTTTGTTTTCATCTTAAAAGTCATACTTGTGGTCAATGTTCATGAAAGACCATTTAGCTTGTGCTGAGCCTCAGGGGTCTCGGTCCAAACCATGCAAATGAGGGATTTCTGTAGGAGAAACTGTCATGATTTTTTTCTTGTTCTGGGGTTAAGTACTGTAGGCTTTTTGGATTTCAGGCTAGATTACAACTGACAGTGTTTGATGTCAGTCCAAAACCAGACTCCTTTCCTGGCAAGTCATAAGAAATTTAAGACCTTGCAGTAATTGAGTGATTTTTGATTGACTCCCAGATCAGATCATCATATACTACTCTAGCTAAAAGTAGTGACGTGGCCTCAGTGTCCACCCTATGTACTTTTAATAAGATTTGCATGTTTGGCTGAATTAAAATCAGCTGAGGAAGAAATAGTTCCAACTGCTGACAACAGAGCCTATAGGTAAATTTGTACAAACAGAATTTTTTCTTTTAGATATTGTCCCACTTGTAGCATCTTCATCACCCACAGCCTGCGTAACTTTTTTTTTTTTTAAAATCTTGCTTCTTTACACTGCAAAGGAAAGGGAGATGAGACACGCTGATGTTTGACAGCCCTTCAGTCAGACGGCGGTTGTTATTCCTACGTGACTTTATGATGTTGCCTATCAAAATCCCTTTCCTTGCCCATCCATCAACGTTGGGTCTTGCTTTGATTCGCTCCTGGAGATTTTGACATCCTCGCTTAGCTGTGTGAATAAGAAGCCAGAAAACAGAGCCTCTAGCTTTACAGACACATTTTTTAATATTTAAATATATATATATACACACACACAGACACATGTTGCATTCATAGATACCTAGTCTAGATGTAGATACGTCTGTCTGTGTAGAAACAGGTATTTGTGTCCATACGTGGTATGTCTGTATATTGATTAAGATATACCTGAAGCAATGCACGTATCTGTGTTTGTTCTGTTCACATTTATTTTAGGAGCTAATAGATTGAAATATTTCTCTTCTTCAGGGGGAAATAATGCTTGGAAAAAGGTAAAATGTTTCATTGTAACATCATCTCATGTTTTCCATGCAGTATTTCAAGGAAATGTGATGAAGCCATTTTTTACATGTTTTATGTTACTTAAATTGCAGAAAGGTATGAAATGTCAGCAGTAGAGTTTTTGACTATTTTAGTATGCCACTGAAATACGTAAGAAGCCGTAACCTTTAAAAAATTTTAAGTTTAACGTTACAGCTTACTTTCATCGAGATTAGTGTTGAACACAAGACAACTTCCACTTTGATTAACCTTTTATAAATTCAGATAAGAAAAAGTACAAAACATTTTGAGTAGCCCTCAAGAAAAAGAAAAACCAAACTAAAACAAACCACTGAAATTCCCCCAAGAAATAGTCTCTCTCCTTCCCAAAATATGGTCAGTGTCTGATGTTGCAGCCAAAAACCTAATGCTGGGCAAAGGCTTATTTCACCTTGATAGCAACCAGACCCCCAAAAAGCCCAGCCCAACAAACCCACAAAAAAACAACGCACACGCAAATAATTACGAATTAGTGTGGCAGCACTGAGGGCTGAAGTAGCTTTCTTGTAGGAAGAGCTTGGGTCCAGAGCTGGTTTTTAGTAGACCTTGATCAACTGGAGGAGAGGTTTGATGGTATGTAACTGCGTGGGGTTTGTAGCTGGTAACATGGAACTGGTTTGGGACTGGAGAGCCTCCCTACGTGTACGCCAAAATCCCTGCTCCATGACATGGTGAACTTCCTCCAACCCATGAAGTTGTTTCCTTTGGTTGGTCAAGATGCTGTATGTTATCGATAAGGTCAGGGTGGCTTTTCAGTTCCTCTCTGATGAGATGGTTTTCCAAGGTTTGGCGTTAAGGCCATTTCCTTTTTCTCGTGGTAGAAAGCTCAGTTTCTTTACTGTTGCCCTGGACTTGTCATTAACATTCAAGCAGTAATTTGCAAACCCTCAAGGCATTCAGCTGGCTGAGAAGTCAGCTGAACAGCTGGACTTGTTGGACGTAGCTCATCTGCATGGCCACTACCATAGCAGAAAGGCAGAGCAATACGTACCACAGAGGCTACTACCAGATTTTGTCTCTCGGGCAGACCCTCATGTGCTGCAGGCTGGCTGCGGTTGGGAAAAACCCCCCAAAACCTGTCTCAGGCATGCGCTTACCCAGGAGTTTGTACTACACAGGAGAAGGAGCCAGTTAATGAGCCGGGAAACGAGATGCCGTTGAGTCCAGGTGACCTCCCCGCAAACAAACGCAATGTTCCCATCGGCTCTAAGACGGGGTTTCACTGTGGTTCTCTTCCTGGATAATAGCTGATAAGAAATAATAAGGATTCAGCAGTTTTTATTTATTTATTCCTTGGCAGCTCTTCCAAGACTATTAAAGTAGTTCCTTGATGCTAGAGGTAGCCCATAGGGAAGAAGAAATGCTTTAACTGGTATTTGTGATGGTCTGGATGTTCTTGCTGGCAAGAACGCTGAGGTTTCGTGTGGTTTAGGAAAGGAGATAGTGGAGTGACTTTTTTTCTGTTCTAAATTCCAGTGAGTCAAGTTCTTCCGTGAAGATATATATATGTGTCACTGTATCTTGACAAAAAGGGCTCGTTTTCAAGGAAGGATTCATTTCCTTCCATACAAGAGTTAGGGGTTAAAAATCAGAATGCATTTAGCTGGCGCAGATGGATTTCTACAGTTGACAGTGTCGTGGCCGTTCTGGCCTCAGCTGAATGTAATTGAACTTCCGTAAAAATTATGTTCATTTGCTGTGCTTGTAACTGGCCAGAATATGACAACCACTAAAAACGGCTTTTTAAAAATACTTCTGCTTGACATTCGCAATGTCTTTGTGCTGTATTACAAGGAGGAGACACCTTGCAAGGTTGAGTGGAGACACTAAACTCCTACGGCAAGGAAGAGAAGCAGCAGCACATGCAAAATGCCACAGGACCCAGTTTTCCTCTGGCTTTTTTCCAAAGCTATTTAAACATTGGTTGAAATGTGGAAATTTGAGGATTGCAGAAGAGTGAGACTGGTAACACCAACAAGAACCAGCATTTGAGCAACTGTGAACTGTTGGATGGGACTGTTGGTACATCCGGGGCATGATTTTCCCTAGTAATGGAGATTGTGGTGAAATGGTGACGTTCTCTTTATAATCAGAAGGAGCCGTAAAGATTTTGGTTAAGATCATTGTGGTTTTTTCAGTGCCGCCCTAAAATTGAATTTTGGGGAGTAGGGTCGGCATCGTGCAACATGAACACCCACAGGAACCCATCTGCTGCCCCACGTCACCCACGTGCACAGGGTTATTTTTCCTGAGCTTTATTCCAGGTACCACCTCAGCCATCCCGATGGGCATCTCCAGAATATTGTGTTTCTGAGCCGCTCTGAAATGTTGAGAAAACAGAAATATTTCACTGCATGTAAATTGTGTTGTTCTTCGCTTGCATTTTGAACTTGGAGAGGTTCCAATGAAAATGTGTGTTCTATGTAGTGTGTCTAAACTTGTTCCAGGTCTTCCATTTGCATAGCCTGGTTAAAGAAATGTAGGGTAGGCAATAAATATGATAACTAATTATCTAAGGCATGAATGAGGTCGATGAATTTAATACTAAGGCTCTGTCCTGCAGCCAGTGTACAGCCAAAAATATTTCCAAAAGCAGGTTTGTCAGGGAATAAGTGGTAAAAGCAAATTCCCCTTGATATTTTAAGGGTTCCTGGTTTTAATATTGAATCCAGCATTAAAAGTCTTGTTTGGATTTCTATGAATGACAGCTTATATCCGTGTAAAAATTATGGAAAGGGGAAAAAAATTAGAATTACGTGTCCTTATGTTGAAGGGAAAATAGGTGGGCCACAACTCGTCTCCCCGTCTTCCATAACATTTATGCCAATTAGTAATTTGTTCTAATGGTTTTTTCCTAACCAACGGAGAAATGCTTGAGAAGGAGCTGACGTATTCAGAGGTAAATGCATTTATTACAGCATGACTTTAACAAAGCATCAGTTCACAACTAGATGGTCATCTGGAAGTCTCAGAGAGCTTTTTATTGTTTATTTAATGAGCGTAAGTGAAAAACTTTCCTGCAAAAAATACTTTAAATAAATGCTTTCCTAAAGAAGGAAGCGATTTGCCTACAGTTTTATTTGCCACAATTTTATATGACTAATTCTCAACATTTAGGGCAAAAGACAATATATGAAGAAGAAAATTGCTATCTTCTTGAGGTATAATTCTCAAGAAGACTTCTAGCCAATGCTAAACATACGTACTTGTATAGTTTATTTTTTATAATTAACTATATAAAGGTTTCCCTACAGGCTTTGTCAGCCTAAAAGGGATGTTTAAAAATCTCACAGAATTGGCTGTGGTGAAGTTGTGGTGACCGGCGCTAAATCCAGTTGGCGTCAAGTCTCAAGTGGCGTTCCTCAGGGCTCAGTTTTGGGGCCAATCTTGTTTAATATCTTTATTGATGATCTGGACAAGGGGATGGAGTGCACCCTCAGTCAGTTTGCAGATGACACCCAATTAAGCGGGAGTGCTGATCTGCTGGAGGGTAGGAAGCTCTGCAGAGAGATCTGGGCAGGCTGGATTGATGGGCTGAAGCCAATGATGGGAGGGTCAACAAGGCCAAGTGCCGGCTCATGCATTTGGGTCACACCAACCCCAGGCAGCGCTACAGGCTTGGGGAGGGGTGGCTGGAAACTGCCTGGTGGAAAAGGATCTGGGAGTGTTGGTCAACAGTCTGCTGAACATGAGCCAGCAGTGCGCCCAGGTGGCCAAGAAGGCCAAGGGCATTGTGGCCTGTATCAAGAATAGTGTGGCCAGCAGGAGCAGGGAAATGATCGTGCCCCTGTACTCAGCACTGGTGAGGCCCCACCTCAAATAATGTGTTCAGTTTGGGGTGCCACAGTATAGGGGGGGCATGGAGGTGCTGGAGTGTGTCCAGAGAAGGGCAACGAAGCTGGTGAGGGGTCTGGAGAACAAGTCTTATGAGGAGCAGCTGAGAGAGTTGGGATTGTTGAGCCTGGAGAAGAGGAGGCTGAGGGGAGACCTTCTTGCTCTCTCCAGCTGCCTGAGAGGAGGGTGTAGCCGGGGGGGGTCAGTCTCTTTGCCCAAGTGACAAGCCAGGGGAAGTTTAGATGGGATATGAGGAAAAATTTCTTCCCAGAAAGGATTGTGAAGCATTGGAAGAGGCTGCCCAGGGCAGTGGTGGAGTCGCCATCCCTGGAGGTGTTTCCCAACCGGGCAGACGTGGTGCTGAGAGACGTGGCTCAGGGGTGGTTCTGGCAGTGTTGGGTTGATGGTTGGACTCGATGATCTTAAAGGTCTCTTCCAGCCTATGGGATTCTGTGATTTTCAGGTGAGACCTGGCTGGTAACTCTGGAGATGATGCTTGGTTATCTCCTTGAGAGACTTGAGGTTTGGACCAAACCTTCGCTACATTTCCTATGTTTCAGTCTCCTGTCCTCTAACCTTTCTGTACTTGAGTAAAAATGTTGTGGGTTGTTTGGGGTTTTTTTGCCAGCTGTGAGAATGCAACATTTGAAACACCCTGCTCTCCACAGTATGTGCGGTCTCTGGGGAAGGGGCTGTTGGTAGAAATACAGAATTTTATTTTTAAAAATTGCGTTGCTTTCCTCTTTTTTTGGAACTACTACTTTTTGGAATCCATAGTTAAAATGTACTTTCCTCAAAATATATATCATTAAACTGAGCGTCCATGCAGTGATTATATAAAAAAACCAAACAACAAGCCAACCAAATCCCCCTGCATTTCAGAGGATAATTTTAGACATCAGGAAAAGTCTTCAAAAGTCCAGCTATCTTAATCTGCTTAACATGAGCTAATGCCCTACGGGGGTGCTGTGCTCAGAATCCATCATTTTATCATCTTTTTTTTTTTTTGGTAAAAGTTGTTTTCCCTGTCTTTTGATAAGCGTCTCTTATCAACTACAACTTTACGCTTGTATTGTGTGCATTGGCTTCTTCATGTGCTGTCACTGAGAAGTGAGATGGCGTTTCAGATCCCACTCCTATTGATCTCCATGCGATGTTCTTGCTGCTTAGCTTAGTCGCAGTAACTCCGGAGCTCTGCACTTCTCCTTCAAACTTCTGCCAAAAAAATAATGATGAAAAACAACCCAGAACCCACCCTGGGAACTGATAACTGTAGATCGTTGATGAGTTGTCTAAATGTGAGTATCCCCGCTGTCCGTCGAAGCAAAGACAGTTATCCTGGTGTGCCCTGCCACAGTTGGTCTGTAGATGGATACATCCTCTGGCAAATATCCTATGTTTGGGAGGCATTTATTGCTTCGGTAACAGGCAGGAGAAACTATTTCTGGTCAGTGATAAAAGAGCTTAGAAGAGAAGATGCATTAACTCCAGATGGATCCAGTACAATACAGAGTGCTCTTTTGGCGCTAAAAGAGCCTGGAAAGAAGACTTCTATTTTTTTTCCTTGTATTGTGTGAAAATCTTCCATCAGTAGAGGGCTTATAGGGTGTCAAGCTTCTTCATGTCCTGTCTGATGTGAGCTGGCAGATAGTGCAGTTCAAGGTGGTCTGGTAAAAAGGGTGAAGATTTTCTTCTCTTTTATTGCCACCTATTTATAAGAGGTTTCCTGGAAATTTTAAACACTTGAAAAGGATGCTTTTAATAGCTTCCCTTAAATCTGAGCAAGGAGCAACGGGGCAGGCTTTACCTGGAGCTGCTTATTACTCATGAGTACTAAGGGAAGCTTTTCTCAAGTACGTGTCTTGTTCATTCTCACAGTCACGTTCAAGCACACGTGAACTGAGGAATTTATCCAGTTCAGCTTCAAGCAAGCATTTTTCTGCCTTTTTCAAAGAAAAATCCTGATTCATATATTTCCATGCAGCAAAACAGTGGAGAATCATCATAGAATCATAGAATGGTTTGGTTGGAAGGGACCTTAAAGAACATCTAGTCCCACCCCCTGCCCTGGGCAGGGACACCTCCCAATAGACCAGGTTGCTCTAAGCCCCGTCCAACCTGGCCTTGAACACCTCCAGGGATGGGGCAGCCACAGCTTCTCTGGGCAACCTGTTCTGGAATGAGTGGTACCTTTGGAATTTTGACCATTTTAGTGTTCAGTGTGCCATTCACCTTGGGGTTTGCGACCAAAAACCAGTTTTCTAACACAGGGATGCTGCTCAGGAGTCACAGCATCCCAAGGTTCTGGGGGCATCTCCACTAGCTCTTTTACACCAGTGCAGTAGGATGCTCTTGGCTGCCTTTCGCCTGTTGCGCTTCCTGATTCTCGACCTGGGAGAGCGCCGGAGTTTTCGGATAAATGCCACATGACTTTTCCATAAGGGGCTTTTCTGGAAGGCAGTGATTTGACATAAGGCCTGTGCTGATGGACTCGGACAGGCTCAAGTGGTTCTTCCAAGGGGGAGAGCCCCCTCCCTGCTTCCCCAGGGTCTGGCATGAGTACGCCATGCTTTGACAGTTGTTTCAAGCTCAATTAACTCCTTAAAAAAAATAAATCAGAGGATGTGGCTAGTGCCACTTTTGAGTATATTTCAGCTTCTGAATTTTCTTTGGTCATTGGCGTTTCCTTTGAAGGGCCCAAGTGGTAATGGGAGTTTTACTGCTAAGTCTTTCTTGCTTTCTTCAATTTTAAGAAGTGGATGTCATTAATATAAGAATTTATTTAAACGGAGATGGTACAGGAATTCAATCTGTCATGTACGTGTAGCAATGATGAGTGTGTAAGAAATAGGATTAAGGAGTGACAGCATCAGTGATATTGATGAAAGCTTTGGCGTCCCTGAATGTATTCCATTAGGTCACATTTTTAGTGTTAATTAATGCAGCATTCAAAAGTCTTTTTCTTCTTCGGCTGAATTATCATCGGGGTAGAACTTGCTCTCAGTCTGTGTACTCCATCAAAAATAAAGTTTATCTTGTCCTGGGAATGCCTGCATAACACTCTATATTCATGATTTAGTGTTATTACCACCGTTGTTTTCTGCAGTGAAGACATAACTCTATGTAGTTTACCTAATTTGTAATATAAAAAGTTGCCATTAATGATATTCAGAATACCTTGGAACAATTCAAAAATTCTTCAGCTGAAGAGGATATAGATATTCGTCTGGGTTAGGTGCTGTGATGAGCTGGGAGAAATAACACACAAGGCAGTAGAGAACACGATGCGAATATAAAACCTGTGACAGCGTCTGAGGTCCCTCTAATTACCCTGTAGAATGAAGGTTCACCCAAATTTGTATATTCTTAGCAAACCGCAAATTACTGTGACTCCTGTGTTTCTGCCCAAGAAGGGAATGAATCGCTAGACTGAAATCCAGGCAAATCTTCTCATTCTCCTTTGCTTTCCTTCTTCCCTTTCATGTGATTTGTTTAATCACATGCATTAAACAAATGTACTGAGCATTAAACACTCAAAGACATATATTTAAATTAGATGTTCTTTATGTTGATACATGAACTAAAACCCACTCTGTTGATACATCCTTGGCATACTGGACAGGTTCTTTCTTTTAAACTCGTACTAAATTTTTCATTTCAAGGTTATGCTGAAATTCGTCTGTCTAATGAACATATTTTGATTAAAGAGAAGTTTTGGCTTTATGATTTAGCAATGAATTGTTTTCCCCTCTCGGCGTTCAAGACATTTCACCCAAAGGTAGCAGAAACATGGCACAAATAGGTAGATTAATAATAATTCTGCCTCTCAAGGCCCTTGTCTGATGAAAAGGTTGCAGTGGATTTCGGCATCCTTAGACTGGTGCCCCAACTGCGATCCTAAATTTTGTCTGCAAATGGGTTTAGAACTAAGCCTAGTCTGGAATTACACACTGCTCCTGGAGCTCATCTTTAGACTATGCTTCCTCTTTTTTCCTGTTTTAATTAACGTGACACGAGCACGGAACTATTTCTCTTCATCACATAAAATCATCTAGTTAATTTTAAATTATTTTCCTACCATGATGAAGGAAAGGTGATATTTTTATGTGGAAAAGTAATCGGTGGATGGTACCTTGTGCCATTTCACAGTCTTATGGCAGCTGCACAGCCCCATGGAGAGCCAACACTACTCGCTTTAGTCAACAGCAAAGATTGCTGAAATTGGAATATGCAGGTGAAATTGGAAATATGTTTTCCTGCACAAATACCAGAAAAATACCTAACAAACGAATAGCACTTTGGCGTTTTAAAATTTTGACGTGTTCTTTTGTTGATAGCTTGTTTCTTTCTGAACTAGCCCAGCCTATGAAACTGAGCAGCAAGATAAAGATAATTTAGTCTATTTTCTTCCATTCCTTAGATAACTCAATATCTTTTGCTAAAAATAGAGCCCAGAAACGTGAGAATTTGGGGGTTTCTGTTGTCTGGATGTGCTGTGGCTCCCAAGGGAACTAAAACCCAGGTGCGTACTCCATCACTATCCAAAAGGTTGCCGTGCCTATCTGATAATGGTGTTTTTATGGCTGGATCATAAAGTACTGCCAATTTAAGACTGTAATTTCTGCAGTATATGATTTCGAGCCTTTCCCTGTGGATTCACAAGGAAAAGGGAATAGTCATGTAGTTTAGAAACTGTTACAGCTCAGGCAAGCGCCTCACCAGTTTGTAGGTGTAGGCAATGCTGTTTCTTTCAGCCGATGACAAAATGATGTGAAACTCTCCCAGGAGCTGAGCGTAACTGGGGGTGGGGGTAAATAACTTCCATCGTGAATTACAGCTTAGAAAAAGTCCTAGGAAAAGCCTGATACTGCGTTAGGAAGTCGTAGCATCCATGCCGGAGTAGCTGTTGGGTGTGCTTACGACTCTGGCATCTTGTATCCAGTGGGGACGTAACGTGTAGTTGTTTGATCTCTCTGTCATTGATGCAGAAGACAATCATGGGCTTCCCAGGACTATCCTCATTTATGCAAAATAGATTGAAAAAGAGAACAAAACCCCTGAGAGACAGGGGAAGGCAGTTCGTGGTTATTCAGGGTGGATAAAGTGTGCTGAGCTAACATAAAGTAGGGCACTATTAAAGATTTTTTTAGCCACAACGTGTGTTGTCAGAGTAATCGGGGACATCTGTTTTTCTCACATTTTGATTCCAAGCTTCTATTCGACATTTGGCAGCTTCTGTATTTACAGATACGCAGGAATTTACTGGTCCCCTTAACAGATTTCTGGTTTTAATAATTGTATTTTATCTTGTTGACAAGCTGGAATAGTTACTGTGTGATGATACCCGAGACTAAAGTTATTTCTGAGTCTTGACGTAGCAGAAAGCCACTAGCAATATATAGTAGCATATATAATAATGCCGTCATTGGACATTTTATCTGTTTAGCACCTGAATTTCCAACAATGGAGAGAAGATCCCCAAATACTGGTTCTGCCCTGTTGGCACTGTGATGTCCCAAACTGGTGAAAGCATTGCTGAGATGGACCGCAGGAGGAGATGCCCATCTTCACTCCTTGCTTCTTTTGGCATCATCCAGGCCGCTTGTTCTGTCACCCAGATCCTTCTGCAGCACATTCACCGATATTACTTACTTCTGTAGAGGTGGGATACAAAAATGGCTTTAAACATAAAGCTTCTTCTGTGAAAGGTTCAATCATATGGAATGCTATCAGCCAACAAAGTGGAATCTAGCCCTGATGGTCCAGAGCCCATTTCTCTGTTTCAGTAAGCGTCCCCTCACCAGGGTTAGGATTTCACTGTGAAATTTTTGGCTTTGGAAAGTGGTAAGGTTGTAATAAAATAGAGTGAGAAACTAAATAGCAATGGGATTATACATAAGGCATAAAATCTATAGTTAAGAAATACTGTAGGTTTAATATAAAATAAACAGCAGGTATTTACTTTTTGTCACTGAATGTTTGAGTAGTGATTACCCCATTTTAAAAAACCACAGCAGGCCCATCAAATAATTGTCCTGCTGCATGTTACTTTGTGTTCTTTTTTCCAGTCCACGGATTTAATAATCTGAACATACTGATGATTAGGATTATTTAAGATGACATGTCATTAGTGAAATAATATTTGACTTTGCAGTAGCTACTTTTAAATCTATGTTATGTTATGTAGTAGGTACTTTTAAAATTATCTCTACAGAATGACAAATACCCATAAACAAATCTCGGTGAGCAGGAGAAAGAGCATTTCACTCAACAGGCATACCTTGTCCAAGTCTCATTTGCTTCTCTGCTCTTTGAAAGATGTTTTTTTCAGACTAATATTTTGGTTCTGTGCTGCAAGCAGTGTTCTTGCTGGTAAATGCAAAACAATTCTGTGCCTCCTCATCTTTAAGCTATTGCAGTCAATCAGTGGCACAACTGCTGGAGATTATTAGAGGAGAATAAACCTACCAAAATCTACTGTGTAGTTTATTGTATGTACTGGGCATTTTTACAATAGAGCCATCCAAAAAACCCCCTTGCTGGCAGCCCCCTGGAATAAGTCCATTAACAGAAATAGGCTCCAGTGAGAATTTGGCAGGTCCAAATGGAATTGCCCCGATCCAAACAGATTGACGGTCTCCTTTAGTATTTTGGGGGATGCTGTAATTACTCTGGGGTTTTGCACATTGGCTTATAATTGGTGTGATGACATCATTCAGCCAGTCCGTTGGTAAAAGAGCAGCAAGAAGCGACAGTTAAAACAATAGCGACAGATTTTGTCTTTGACTCAGATTTGCAATGCCAGAAAACGTCTTTGCAGCCGGGTGGAGCATCTGGGAAGGATGCAGAGAGGTTTCCTGCCTTCGTCACCTCCGCAGAGCCCTCTTCTATTGCCATGCTTAATCCAGACTATTCATGCTTTTTTTGTTTAATCAAAATTGAGATCAAAATTTTGCATTGTGAACGGCGGTGTGAGCATCTTACGAAGATGTGTGAGTGGGTGTTAAAAAGAAGAATGAAGGTAGAGAAATGGAAGGCTCTGTAGAAAATACAGTATTTCTGTTGTTCTGCGGTGATGGCCTCTGAGCTGAGACAATTTGGGAGTGAGGTCTTGAGTTTGCGATACGTTGTGCTGTGAAAATATCAGCTGGGTGGTCTCTCAAAAAAAAGTCAAGTTGAGCACTAGGAGAGAAATAAAGATTTAAAAAGAAAAGAGAGTCTTTGTATCCCTATGTAAATCTATGGCTTGCATATATCTTGAATACCGTGTGCACTTCCGGTTCCCTGTCTTGGAAAATCTCTAGTTGAACTGGAGAAGGTTAGAAGAGTGAAAAGGGTCATGAAGGCATTTAACAGCTTCCGTACAATAAAATGCCAAATAAGCTGACCCCTCTTTTAATCTAGAAAACACAGCAGAGCATTTATGGGTGAGGTCTGTAAGACCACGACTAACATGGAGACCCAAGGAGAGATCAGTTGTCCGCTTCTTCTCCAATACAGGAATTTGGGAGATGCGATTGAAGCTACTGGCAGGCTGCAGATTCAAAGAACCGAGAGCACGAGTGGAGGTGGATGTTGGTCTAACCCCGCGTGGCCATAGCGGTGCTCGTGTGAGTTGTCGTCACCTGCCCAACTCGCCACCCATCACGCTGACACGGCGTGGTGGCTCCGCACTGATCTGGGCGGGAAGCAAGGCTGCAAACGTGGCGTTACAGCTTTACCAGGGAATTAGAAAGACCATTGTGTTTTCAGGTGTCAGAAAACAACCTAAACTAAACCAACTCTTGAAGCCTCCGAAATTGTTGAGCCACGTTCTGCGTGGCTTTGGGCTGGGCTACAGAGAAGAGATTGAACTGTCTGTACTGGTTAACTAGACAAAAAACTGGGTTTTAATTTGTTTCTAGAACAAGTTGATAATTTTGGTGCTTTGCCTGAACTGTGGCATTGAGGGATACTGTCCTACGAGAGCCTGAAGGCTGTTGGAGTTGTCCTCTTGCTTGCTCCATGCATACTGCTTTTTATAAGGGATTGCCAGATGCAAGTCCTTGTATTTCTATCCCCGTATCCATGCATTTTGGGAGGAATTGGCTATGGTGCAGCAGCTGGCACGGGCTAGAGACTGATTGACACCTTATGGGTGTCAGTACGGACGGGAATAGGGGAATTCTCCTTAATTGGGGCAATACCTTACATCTGGCAGATAAGCGTGCATGTAGCTGGCAGAAATCATATTTTAAAGCACCTATGTGAATCTTAAGGATTTGACGAGTAATTGAAAAGTGTAATGCTAATTGCATGGGCTACACTTGCGCAACGTAGCACGCTGTCTTCTGTCTTTTTGCTTGCCCTGGATTTACCGGATGGCACACGCGGTGGCCTGAAGAGTGCCCTGCTGGCCTGAGCCGCCACAGGCTGGGACTCTGCTTTTGGATGGCGTAACCTCTGCTTTGCTGGGGTTCTGTGCCTACTTCAAAAAAAACGTACTTTGAAAGAGTTTAATATGCTTTTAATAAACGCTACTCGCAGCTGTGGCACCTGGAGCCACAAGCAGGTTGATACCAAACCGATGCAGAAGCGGGTGTGATGGTTTGGCACCCGCAGGACCGCTGGTGGCCACTGGTGAGGCTGTCGGCCCTGTAAATGTGAGGAATCATCGCGGCACCTCTGCTTAAATGACAGCGGTGGGGTTACACCACTTTGCTTGAGCTTTAGAAGGCTTCCAAAGATTTTACGTGAAGTTAGGTCCTAGCAAAGGAGTAGTTTTATGCTACGGATAGTTTAGCAGAGTTTGCTACTAAAAAACTCTTTCACCTCATGGCCATGCACTTCTTTGCAGTAGGTATCTAAGTGTTTATTGCCACTAGTACCGAAGAGGCAGTATTAGATGCAGAAAATATTGGAAGACCAGTGTGATTCCGGAAGATAATTACGCCTTGCTCTGCTCTCTGAAATAAGCTGTCATCTAAATATTTTCTAACCAGCAGAGCCAAGCACTTGACCCTGTTTTACAGTCTCTCTGCTGAGCTTCTTCCGCCTGGACCCGGGGCAATTCCTGATAATTTAGAAGGATGTTGAAAGTTGTCTCCTAAACGTAAGCATTTGTGAAGCAGCAAGGACAGTCGTGTGACCAGCAGTCCAGGCATCTGGGAGCTTTAACCCCCTGGTACTTGTTTAGGCTTAATCTTGGATTTCTGCACAATCGAGGCTGAAAATGGGCTAAAACCTATTCGAACGGGCAAATACATAATGCTGCTGATATTGATACCGGGTGAAATAATGGGAACGTTTCTACGAGATCCAGCTGACAAAGGATTCAAGACTAGACCTATTTGCAATGCCATCAGTGTATATTTCTGTAAAGCTGAGTTGGCCAGACATGCCCGATTTCTTCCTTGGGGAAGATTTATGTTTGTCGCAGATTCAATGTGCTGAGTGAGGCTGGTTTAGGGCATTGGGTTTGGTACTGCTCATCATTTTGATTTGCAGCGCTCAGCACAAGACAGAACATGCATATGGAAACGAAGTGTTTTCCTGATGAGAGAGCATAATTGAGTTGAGGTCATGGACGCGGGTCAGCTGCACTTGTTTCTTTCTGATGTGAAAATAAACGTCCAACGCTCCAGTGGTAAAATTTCCAGGTGACTGGGAGAGTATTGGGACTCGGCGTGTCCTAGTAAGGATGAAGACAAAGTGGTCATGTTGCTCTCTCAAATCTGGTCTGTGATACTGTAGTCCCTTATGCCCTTCTGCTTTTTTAATTGCAATTCACTTTATAGGAAAATCAGATTTGCAGTTATCTGGTAGCACAAATCCCATTTAAATGCATGCTGTAGAACAAATGTTGAACGTCTGAAGCGTGAGCCTGATGGTCCCCCCTCTGCAAACCTAACTTCTCTTAGGGGATTATTGGGAAGCGTGAACATTCGTGTTTTTGAAGGTAAGTCATTAGCTACTTTTCTCCAAAAACTTTGTGTTAAGCCTATCCTGAAAGGGCAACATCTTCATGATAAGAAAACCCAAAGAAAGCCACTTACACCATTCATCACGTTTTTATTGCTTGTCCACGAGGTGGGCAATGTTAATTTAATTTGACAGAATTACCTGTTCACCGTGGCACAGCGTTGCCTATGTTTTAAATCTAGTGCAGGGGAGGAGTGTGTGAATACCTCTCAAATGAAGTTACTTTCCCTCAGTGACACTAATTTTCTGAGCTTGGATATTTGACGCAGTTGAAACCACAATGACAAACGCAGCGGTAACTCAATCTGGGAGCTGTAGCTGGTCCTACCAAGAAAAAATAGTGTTTCCAAACACGCTACGAGGGGAGAGGAGAAAAGACATCAGCGTGCCGCGAGCGTCTGTAGAGCTTTTTACTGTAAAACACAAAGGAACAGCCATTCCTGTACATTTGCCCACCATTTATTCTTGTGCTGCTCACAAGACTCAAGTTGCATTTGAGTTTGTATGGGTTCTTACCTGATCCTTTACCTCATTTATGTACTGGCTTTTTCTCTGAGGTATTTAACCACGTAAAACCCTTCGAAACTCTGCCACTTCCTCATCTCATACTAGCATGCGAGCTATTTGAATTGCTGTCACAGTTATTTTCACCAGTTTGCTTAAATTTGAGTTTTCTCGCATTTTTTACTGCTGGATTTTAGTTGTCTAACAGTTGTTTCACAGGAATCACATGGAAAAACACTCTTTGTAAGGACATTAATTTATCCCTTCTTTTTAAAATAAGGGGCCTTTCCATGCTGATGTTTTCAGCACTGCCATTGATGCACACTTCTCTGGCAGGCGCACTCATCAAGAGGCCTCTTTGGATTAATGAATGTGATGTTAATCAGCGCCACACCGCCCAAGTCTGCGGATGCCAGGACCCACATTGACGCTCAGGGACAGGGAAGGACGAGAGCACATCAGGGCTGCTGCTGCTGTTGGCATCCATCAGTTTCTGGCTGTGATGGTGTCTTGAGCCAGAAGAGGTGTCTGTGGTGCACACTGGCGTTCTCTTCTAATGTTTGTTTTACAGACAACGTATGGATTTGGCTCCTGTGGCAGTGAAGTCCTCATCCTTTTCTGTGTTCAGTTTAATACTTACTGCTTGTCATGTAAGAAGCTGCAGTGATAATATTACCCAATATTCATAGACTCACAGAATGTTAGGGGTTGGAAGGGACCTCTGGAGATCATCTGGTCCAACCCCCCTGCCAGAGCAGGTCCACCTACAGCAGGTGGCACAGGGTGGTGTCCAGGCGGGTTTGGAATGTCTTCAGTGTAGGAGACTCCACCACGTCTCTGGGCAACCTATGCTAGTGCTCTGCCACCCTCAAAGGAAAGAATAAAAAAATAGGTCCTGCAGGTTCTCCAGAAGGCTTCCTACTTCTGCTGTGCTTGGAAAAGGCTTTACTAGCAACCTTCTGCCAGATGCTCCTCAAATTATCTGTTTTGCATTCCACACCAAGGGTTTGCATTTCCCTTGCTAGTCTATGCTCTTCTCTATTTTTTTCCTCATCCAGATACAATCACCATTTTTACTGGATACCTTTTTTACTTCTTGTACCTTTCTCCACTTTGCTGTTGAATCATTGCAGCTTTTTATTGCTTTATTTAAAGTCATTTTGGGGATAGCCGGTATATATTTCCTCCAAAACTCTCATAGATGCAACAAGACAATTTTTATGCCACTGCTAATTTTTCTTTCCCTTTTTGGCAGCTCCTTTTCATTTCCTTTTAACAAGTTTTCTCATTTCTGGGTTATTTTCTCTTTTGCAGCTAGCTAGGCAGTAGCAGTAGTTTTGATTTTTTTCACTTTCATGGCGATGCTAAATATGAGTGTCACTTTTTATCAGAAACCTTTGAAAATAGGCCTTTGAGAATTGTTTTTCAACCAAGACTGGTTTAAGTAGAAGAATTCAATGTTCTTGAGGCAGTTTTGGTATTCACTTGAACGAAGAAGGATACCAGATCATCCAGTAATTCTGAATTTGCAGTTTCCCAGGCGGTTTTTTTACTGTGTTACAAAATCCTTTCCAACAAGTTTCTGAGACACTGAGTATTTTCAGCTTTAAATAAGACATTGCAATTTGTGTATCTTAATTTAGAGATTTTCAAGCTCTTTCTATAGAAAGTGTCCGCAGTCAGTCCTAGGTCTGCCACATGGTTTTGCGTGCTTTGTTGAAAAGCAGCTTTCTTTAACTGCTTTTTCACACTTGACTGTTACTCCTGTCCCGTCTTTTTTAGGCTGTTGAGTATTTAAGCCCCTCACGCCTAGGGAATGTGTAGTTCTGAAATGACTGGTTTTCCACTCCTGTAAGCTGTCCTTGTTCTTTGCTGTAGAAAACTTCCCAAAGAAATCTTCATTTTTTGGGCATCAGTAACAGAGGGTCAGTATTTCTGGGAGGGGACTGATCTGCTGGTTAGACACGGAGAGAGACGGATGGAGTAGGAGCACGGATGCAGTCTGTCTTCTCAAGGCTTATTTTTTATAGCTTTTGATCAGCAGGAATTGCAGAAATTTGGCAAGTTGTGAGGCTTGGGGAGAAGAATATTTGGCTTTTTTCTTGGCGTAGGAATGACTGAGGGTGCATTGGGTGTTCGTGGTGGTTATCTGTGTTGCTTCCTGTCAGGCAAATAATGCCTTAAGCCTTTTTTTTGGAAGGATTGTGGAAGAGAAAGTGGGGGGAAAAAAATTCAAGGTCCAAGCTAAAAGCAACTACCCAAAACTCCCAGAGCTCAGTAAATGAACTGTAGCTGCCTTCACCTCTTTCCTGTTAAAATCTGCCTGTTCCAAATCTCCGTTCGAATACGCCTTGAAGAACCACGTTAAATAAGCCTGCAAGCTCATCTCTCAAGAACACAAAAGTACGCGCTTTGCAAGGATTCAAAGTGATAAAAATAAATTCTCCCTGGCCAAAATCACCGAGGCCAGTAATGTACCTACCTTAATCTGTCGAAAAAAGCATGGGAAGGAATAACTGGAAGAAGCAGTCGGCATTGCAGTTATTGCTGCGGCTCTCGCTGTGTCTCATCTCAATCTGATTTCTTTCTTCATTTCAGAGCTTGCAGATTTGCAGAAGACAATTTCTTTCTCATTAAAGGCCTAATTTGGTCAATTTGTGGCTCTTTTGACAGTGGGATCTGGCCCACAAGCCAAGTGAATTTGAACATGTGGAGTCCCAGGGAGCTGTATGCACATAAATAATGCTGCTGCGGGCTACTTATTTGCTCTCTTAATGTATATATGTATGTATGTACGTTCTGCTTTGGACCCTGTCCAGCACGCTCCGTGTCTTGCAGAATTGAAATTTTAGGTCATAAATACGTTACAATTCCCTGAATCAGAAGAAATACCTGCTGCAAAGAGGTTTGAAACGCGACTGTTACAGGCGATTAAATGTGTAACAGTAGGCATCATTTAATGTTAATGTAAAAAAAAAAAAAAAGTATGATGACAAAATTTCAGGGTACGTGCAGGAAGAAATTGCTGTTTCAGTGAGGTTTAGCAGTTTGTTGGATCTGGTTGTTGGAGCACTTAAAAGAGGTGTGATGCCCTCTCTCTGTTTAATAATAAGTTCAAGCTCCCGTTTATTATGGGAGAAATAGATACCTGGAACTGCTCCAGTCTCCTTGGCTGTCTAGGCTGAACTGCTTGAATTGTTGGAAATGAGCTGTAAAATGCCTTCCCTGTGGATCGGGAGAGTAGATTCTTCTTCAGCGTCTACCTCCTCCCTCTTTCATCTTCCCCCTCGAAATTTGGGCACATGCTGCTGTGTGCTGAGGCTCATGGGCTTATTCGCATCGCGTCTGCCATGGTCTCTTCTAACTCGACCTGTCCCAAGTTTACCTTATGTTGTCCCGAGGTTTATCTAAGTCCAGTTTTCCCTGTGGTGGCCACCTTCTCTCTTACTCCTTCTCACCTTCTCCTTACCAAATCCAGCTTTGATTTGTGTCTTATACCTCCGTGCTCGTTAGCTTGCTCTTCTATGTCTTTTTTTTCCTAGCAGCGGAGCTCGCTGCTGGCTCTCAGAACTGGAAAAATAAAAGAAATCCTGAAGAGCAGCAATGGCATTTAGTTAGCTCCAAAGCAGATGAGCAAACTTGCCGGGGTAGGCAATCTTCAGCGTGTTTTAACCTCAATTACCGCTTGCCTTTGGGATACAGCATCAAGTGTTACGTGAATTACGAAAAAAATCACTGCTGGCTGGAGAGCGGAAAAATTTTAAAATAATTAATAAATGTTATTATAATCAGGGAAAAAAAAGGCTCTTTAATACTCAATTTTTAAACATGGTTTCTGATCACTGAAGTGCTTCAGTACAGCCGGGTAGCCTGCTACCACAGTTGGTTTTAAGTTAGCAGCATTTTTCATCAAAGTCGAAATGATCTGTAATGATGGAATGATGCTTCTGCATATCAGCAAGGGGTTTTTATTTGATGTGTGTATTAGTCAACAGCCATTGTAGCTTTACGCCCCTTAACAACTTCAGTAAATGCAACAGAAACCTTTTTTTTCCCCCCCGAAACTGTCCCTTGCAGCATGTATTGAAAACCCACAAGTTTATCTCATGAAATACACAGCATTATTTTCTTTCGGTATTATGTATTTAGCGGTGTGGAAAATAGCTTCTTGCCAATCACATTAAATACGCTGTCATCCAAGGGAAAAGAACATCTGCCTCCGCTCAGGCAAAACTTTCTTGCCACCTTGATCGGGTGGTTAGAGGAGCAAGATTGGGAGGCTTGGGACAAGCGTTATTAATTATCTCGTGTGCTGATGGGCTGGTACCGAGGCAGGCTGGTGGGTTTCTCGGGATTCAGGGTGGGAACGGGAGCCATCAGCATGTTCAGGTGGCGGTAGTGCCTTTTGCTGCTGCTGCAGAAAGGGGAGTTAGCCCACCCTGTCATTTTTTGAAGGGGGGATTCATCTCCCAGAGGAAACAAATTAAGAAAAGAGAGAAATTTGAGCTCCTTTATGTGCCCACCTTTGGCTGTGCATTTGGGGACTGGTCCCTTTTTACCTGCCTGATGTGCAGGTGAGCAGCGCAAGGCAGAAAATCCACTGCCAACCGACGGTGCCTTGATTTCGTTCTGTCCCTCTTTCCTTCTGCAGAAAAATTCCCTACGTTTGGCTTTTTTTGCTCTTTCTACCAATAAGCGGCCGTGCTTGAGCAGGCTTTATGCCCTTTGTATTGCCCGTGGCTCCGTCTATCTCCAAGTCTGGTTCAGAGCAGTAGACTGGTATTGAAGAGAGTGTCCCACTTGTCCCCACTCACCATCTATTGTTTTGCCACACAAAGTGGTTTTGGCATGTGCCAACTAATTTTGGTGGAGACTGACCTCCCTGAGCTCCCACTCACGTGTGATCCAAGTGCTGGTGGATCCAGACCTGCTCCTGCAACCCTACAAGGTCTTCCCACATTGACTTATGAAGCAGACTCACCAAAAAGGCTTCCAAGGGATGAGGAGGGCCTGCACCATCCCACAGCGCCATCCGACATCTTGTGCTATCAGAAAGGTGCCTCCTGTTTGCTTTCTGCTGCTCCTTCTGTTGCCTTTCTCCTCGCGTGACATTCCTTCCCTTCCTTCACTCACCTTCTCCATCTCCGCAGCCCTCCTGAAACCCTTCTTTTTTACTGTTATCCCTTTTTCCTACTGTTATTTCCTGCTGTGCCACTGTCTACCCTTCAGCCCTAGGGTGAGCAGGTGGAGGGTTTGGCCTCTGAGGGCAGCAAGGTGGGACAGAGGTAACCTGGCCGTGGACCGTGTGGTCTGGAGGGACCATCGTGTGGTACTCGCCTGGCTCACCATGAAGTTTTCAGCTGTCTGACCTGAGTGTTCAAACCATGTGCATTGGTGCAGAGCAGGAGGAGAGGGGTTTGAGTTTGGCCAGCAGGTGGACGGTGGTCATCGTCCCCCTCTGCTCTGCCCTGGTGAGACCACAACTCAAGTACTGTGTCCAGTGCCAGTCTCCCCAGTTCAAGAAGGACAGGGAACTGCTGGAGAGGGGACAGCAAAGGGCCACAAAGATGATGAGGGAGCTGGAACATCTTTCTTAAGAGGAAAGGCTGAGGGGGTTGGGTCTTTTTAGCTTGGAGAAGAGCAGGCTGAGGGGGGATCTCATCAATGCTGATCAATACTTAAAGGGAGGGTGCCAGGAGGAGGGGGCCAGTATTTTTTCAGTGGTACCCAGTGACAGGACAAGAGGGGACGGCCACAAACTTGACGATGGGAAGTTCCATCTGAACATGAGGAGGAACTTCTTTCCTTTGAGGGTGGCAGAGCACTGGCAGAGGCTGCCCAGAGATGTGGTGGAGTCTCCGACACTGGAGACATTCCCAACCCACCTGGATGCCATCCTGTGCAACCTGCTGTAGGTGGACCTGCTCTGGCAGGGGAGCTGGACTAGATCATCTCCAGAGGTCCCTTCCAACCCCTTTGATTCTATGATTCTCCCCAGAGGGAGGAGGGGATGAGATAGATGCTGTCCTGCCATTTAGGGAAGGTGGAGGAGAAGATTTCACTCTGGTCCCATGTTAGATGCTACATGGAGAGGCCAGCCATTGCTATCTGTGCTTAGCAAAATATGAAGGCAGTAATGTTTTTGGAAGTTCTCGGGGTGCTTTGAGGCAATGTCATATCTTCTGCCTCTTGCTTTCTCATCGGATGAATAACAAGACCTTGTTTTCAAAAGTCATAAAGCTCAGTCCTTCCGTTTCGTAAGTGATATTTTAAAATTGCCCTTTTCCATTTCCCTGCCAATGCTCTCTGGTATCCAATGTTATTGTTGCTGTTTGACTTTTGCTTTATTCAGGCTGTGGTTGTCCACTAGTTTCCAAATACAGAAGTAAGAAAAGTCCTTTCCCAGAGATCAGGTCGTTTCAGGGAGACGTAGACACAGAGACTGGAAAAACAAAGCAAACAAGCTAAATCACGACTGGACATCAAATCTTACACGGTATTAAGGCTACACAGAAGCACAAATATCATGAAATTATATATGACGCGTGGCAAAAGGTGGGGAGGAGATGGTGGCAGGCAGAAGAGGCTTTTGACTATCCAGAGCCAGTTTACCCATGGCCTGGATCGCAAAAACTCTTCTCCTGGAGAACCCATCAATTGTACAGGCTATTTTTAATTATTTAATCTGTGGGCTTTTTTGCTATGATCAGCACACTGCGGAAAGGGATAAAAGATTTACTGGAGAGGAAGCTGCCTCCTAATTGCTTGCAGAGTTATCTTCATACAGCTGGACTTGAAGCTTCCATCTCTTTTTATTTGAGCCGGCAAACAACCAGCACGTGGTGCTAATTTTTGATCCCCTTCAACCTATTTGGATTTCAAGCCGCGCTCCAAAGGGAAAAAGCTTTGCAGTCTCTGTCTGATTTCCCTGCTGGTGGGTTGCACTCCCAGCGCCGCTTCGCTTGGGAGAAGAGACTCTGGAGATGCCTCCTCACCATCCCTGGGGTCTCAGAGGCAGCTGGTCATGCTGGGAAGACGTAGGGGAATCTTGGTGGGAATAAACAAATTTCAAACGGCATTAGACAAAGAAGGATCAGCTGCGGGACCCAGTGGCAGTTGTCTGCACGCTCACCGGGAAGTCTGGCTACAGGGAGGAAGTAATCCCCTGGAAAAACATTTTAAATCTGATTAATAGGTATCAGGTGCTATCGTCTTGTTTTAATAGGGAATGCTTTGGGTAATAAAATTGTGGATACTCAGGGCTGGACTGTAATTCTTCCCCAAACAGTTTTTTCTGAAGGAAGGGCGAGCCTGCGATCCCTGCCTTGGCTCAAATTACATGTTTATCAAGGAGGCAAGGATTTGTTGAATAATTACAGCCCAAAAATATTAACTCTGGTAATGAATAGAATTTGATATAGGCTCCTGAATGTGATTGCTTGTAAAACCTCATTAAAGTAAGCATGCTGTCAAAACAGACAAGTGGTGAAGCAGATCGAGAGGGGGAATTCTCTGACTCTTGCTAGAAAGAACAGTGCATTTCAGCAGCCATACACAGCTTGCAGCAGAAATGGCCACTGTTTTAATGTAGATGTTTTTAAGTGCTTGGTTTTATATTTTACTTTTGCCAGCTATTCCACGCAACAGTGCTAAAGCTGGTCAAGAACTACGCTGAAATGTGCCTTTCTCCACTTTTGCTGGCAAAGCCGCACTTAACATTTCTCGGTGTTTGCTGTTGAATTAATGGGGCTATTAAAAGCTTACCGATATTTTAGGCTGTGCAATGATGTGTGAGCCAAAAGAAAAAGCTTTACCATCCCCGGATTTTCTCCCTACTGTCAGTGCAGTTGCTCACAGCTTTAACCGGTGGTGCTTTGCCACCAGCATGAGTGAGCACGAGCATCCCGGGTTCCCCCATGTTATCCAGGTATCACCAGCAGCAGACCCCTAATGTAAAGGGCAAACGTGTATGGTCGTTCCACTGTAATTATATAATAATTAAAATTTAAGGGGAAAAAAACCCCGGAGGCAGACTGAATTACCTGGCTTTGCTGTCTCTCAAAGCACAGTCCCTTGTCTGGGAAAGCAGAAAGGTTCTCCGATGGCCCTTGAGTGTCTGTGGATATGGAGGTTATCCGTAGCTGGTTGGCATTAGCTCCAGGCATTCCTGGATTTCTTTTCGCCCAGCCAGACGCTGTAGTCGGTCTGCTCTTCCCGTGGCTTAACAGCTTGAAAGTGTCCGAGTTAATGAGGGCGAGAAAGAAGTTGCAGCGAAATAAGTACAGAAAAGAAAATGTAAAGAAAGAGAAGATTGGTATTTGAGTCATAGCTTAACCCTCACATGGAGCGTTAGAAGAATATTATCTTGTCGCGTAGTCCGGTTACTTCCGTACAGCACAACCAGAGCTTCTCAGTACCTGTTTTTATCTCTAAATCTTACTTATATTACACCACGCACCTCTGCCTTTGGGTCTTCTGCCCTTTTCCATGCAGGTATCTGAGCTACATCTTGCTGTCTCAAATGTCTACATCTCCTGGGGATGGGATCTCGCTTGGGTTTTCAATTTGTTCGATAGCCGAAGTCCTCCAAACCGCGGCTTTTCCTGAGGGCAGAGTCACGTAACCCTGGGGAGTGGACGTGGCACACAGGCACTAATCCAGCCCATACTCTGCACCCTACTCCGTGCTGTTTGATCTCATCAATGTTTACAAATATTTAAAGGGAGGGGGCCAGGAGGAGGGGGCCAGGCTTTTTTCAGTGGTACCCAGTGACAGGACAAGGGGCAATGGCTATAAACTTGAATATAGGAAGTTCCATCTGAACGTGAGGAGGAACTTCTTTCCTTTGAGGGTGGCAGAGCACTGGCAGAGGCTGCCCAGAGAGGTGGTGGAGTCTCCGACTCTGGAGACATTCCAAACCTGCCTGGACGCCATCCTGTGCCAACTGCTGTAGGTGGACCTGCTCTGGCAGGGGGGTTGGACCAGATGATCTCCAGAGGTCCCTTCCAACCCTTAACTTTCTGTGATTCTGTGTGATTCTGTGATTTACGTGCAGCTGAACTGTTAGGAGAGATCATTAATACCTGGTGCATACCCCTGACTTGGGTATTATACATGGCTTGGATTCTCCTAAAGCAGTATTGGAGGAGGCAGAAGGTATTTTTCAGTTTCATCATAAAAATAGTCATTTTTCCAGGCAGGTCTACAGCTTGCCCCATGGGGCTGGAGGTGAAGTGGTTTGTAGGAGGGGGTAGCGCCAAACTGGGGAAGCTCCTGGGTCATGGGGAGGAGCGTGGAGAGGTGGACAGGCTGTCTGCCAGCTTGGGCACTTCGAGGGAAATGGAAGGAATTATGGCCGGGCTTACTTTTATAGGCAGGGAGAGGCGATGGAACAGCAGGGAAAGAACGATGGACACCTGTCGTTGGTGCTCTCATGGCATCCATAAGATTCAAAAGCGAATGCAAAGTAACTAGATAGAAGATAGCTGATGGAAGTTTCGGGAAAGCGTGTTTGTTGCCAATGGTTAAGCCTCAAGAGAGAAAAATCTTGAGCTTTTGTGTGATGGGGTTTGCATCAAACCCAGGAACTCACATATTTTGATGCAGCAAAACAAAAGCATTTTAATCCTCGTTGACTGAGACGGCAGGGAGCAGGTCGGGGATGGGTTATTTAACCGTTGTGTTGGAAATGCTGCTGTTGGGGAAACAAGGAAATAGTTTAAAAAGGTGGAGCTATGGTAAAGTTCAGTTAGCAAACTGCCCCTTTTTAATCACAGAGAAGAGAGGCTTTTGTGTTGTTGAGGTTTCTAGTTGCTTAATATTCCTAGTGCACCACCGAGATGCAGTTTAACTTGTCTGGATTTCTCAAAAATACTGTTATTCAAGCTCTAATCTGGAAGTTTAGCATTATTTGCAGATATCAGCAATGGAGTAATTTTGTGCTATGTTCAATTTCAGAATTATATGTAGTGTTTTGCTGAAAATACATAGCTGAATATGGTGCAAGGTAACAAAATCTTCACTTCTGCTGCTGTACTTGGTCAAGTTTGTCTGACAAGTTTATGTGACAAGTGGTTTGAAACTCAAGTGAATTTTAATTTAAATGGGGAAACCCCAGGTTTTCTGCTACCAGTATCAGAGGGTAATTAAAGGTCTGGTATAAAACAACATTTCAGACTTATAGTGAAAAGAGTGAGAAGGTGACGATAAGAATTTAAATAGTTGGGTTCAAAACATGTCACGGTTTTGTCATGAGAATGATGTTGTTCTTACAGCCTCTGAAAGATGGATAACTTCTCACTCCATCCCTTTTCCTCAGTGTCTTTTTCATAATGAAACAAATATCCCGGCCGGAGAAGGGGAACACCAGCCCTGGGGCCTCGCACCTCTCAGACAAGGGTTGTGCTCTGCCTTTCTCTAGTTAGGAATATGCAAATATCTCAGTGTTGTGATTATTTCCATTTTATAGTGTCCTCCTAGGGCCGTTGCTGCGTAGTGGATTATAGGGCTCAGCTGGCATTGATTTTATACTGTTCACAGAATAATTTATTCCACTGCTTTGCTTAGTATTAGACTGCCAAAGTTCATCCTGCATTTACACGTGTGTCCTTTTGCTTCGCAGAATAAGATTGCTACAAATCCTGCTCATAATTGCTATATCTGTATCTACTAATAACATCATGTAAAAAGAAATTCTTTACATTACTTTGCTTTCATTCAGAAAGATGTGGGTTTGTTTTCCTTTATATTTCTATTTTTTGTGCCGTCATTTCAGAGTATGTTTTAAGTTTGCGTATCGAAAGCCTCAGTGAGCAGCTGTGAGCTTCGGTAGCAAAAGAAATTCAAGACACGAACTGACTCATATGTAAAAGAAGTAAAAGTCTATGGCAAAGCCCCTTCCATAAAAGCTATAAAGCAGCTCTAAAAACCAGTGGTGTCATTCTTCTTTTGGAAATTTCGGAGCCAAGCGTACGGAGATGCCGCTCCACAGATCCGGCTGTGTGATGCATCCCAGGGGGGCAGCTACATTAGCAGGGAAGATCCGGGAAACGTGAGTGGGACCCTGGGGATCCCATTAGCTCCTGCAGCAAACTCTGTCCGCTGGAGCTGTAATGAGTTTTTATGAATTTCAGGGCTGAGAAAGTTAGTACAGCGATATTTTCATACTTCTTACATAAAGAAACACCACCACCTCCCTCCCCACCCCCATAAATTCTATACTATGTGCTGCTTTAATTAGGCATTCAATCAATAAAAAGCATTTTGCCAGAAAGGTGTCCCTGGTCAATTAGTTTCACCCAGTGAAGGCGTATATAGCACTTTTCTCGTTCTTATTGTTGTTATTCATGAATTAAAGCGTCCCGTGGTGCAGAATTATAAGCAAGAGTGTCTGGCTGTGTAAATGGATTTCCACATGGCTTCCTGCTGATCTGGCTGGTTGAATAAGCTTTATGGGAAGTTGGCTGGAGGAGCTACTTTTGTAGCTAAATAGTCAAATAGCACCTGGAACTGAAAAAAACCCCACCCAACCCAAAGTAAAATAATGGTTTGTTACTTTCTAGGAAGTATTGATTTTGCTATATGTTAACAGCTCTTTAAAAAACTGTCTTCCTTACAAAACCGTTCTTGATAACTCAGAGTGGATAATAGATTTCTTAGATCTCTAAGATGATGTCCTTTAGGAAAAAAATTAGTCGATGAAGCGGAAACTGCTGCTCATTTTAGGTCTTTTAGTCTCAAGATTTGTTGCATGGCTCAGTGATAGACCCTGGAGCAATGGTGGAGGAAAGGACCTCATTGCTTTGTGGCTTGCTGGAAAATTAAACATGTAAACCATCTTTTTCCGCTTTTTCCATGACTGCTGGAGGTCTGGCAATGAGTCTGCAGAAGGAAAAGGATAACTTCCACCTGGCTTTAGGTGTTAGCACTACCTTGGGTGGTAATGGAGCAAGGAAAGAGCCAAGGGTTATTTTTGAGGTGACGAGATGGGCATGTCTACTGGAGAATTGGTGAATTCAGGAGAGCCGCACTTTTAGCAAAGTTTTCTCCCAGCAGCAGCAGAGACGCTTGCCTCTTTTCTTTTCCAGTGATACCAATATATAGTGCTTTATAGCTTTCACAAATGTTGTGAGGCGTAATAATTGCTCATTATGTGCTTCAGCTTTCTGTTTAGAAAAGGCATTACATGTGCGCTTCCTTTTATTATTTTAACAAGTAAACAGTATCTGGCAGCCCTCTATCCTTAAAGCGATACTTTCTTTCGAATAAAGTATAAAACCTCTTTTGTATTTTCCAGTCATTCCTAAAATACTCAGCATCGTTAGAATTCTCAAGCATGTGTCTCTTTAGGATACCGACACCTGGATTTAATCATTCATTTAAACCTTTACTGGCTACAAATAATCAAACTAGTTCTAAACTTGTACAGATCGTCTTGAAAATTAACCCCAAGTACTGCCCTGTAGTTTTGTGTTTCCATGCCCGCTCATATTTATTTTTTTACCGACTAACCAAGCCACTCTACTTCCCAAGATCATTTTTCAGGGTGAGCACCAAAACGTATGTATTTTTCAAATGAGGAGTATGAAAGAGGCTCTTTCAGCCGAAGGGCCATCAAAGGGATGCTTGTCCAGCCTCGACGGCTTCAAGAAATCGAACAATTTGCGGGGCGTATTTATACCAACCATCTTTACAGATTATTCCATAAGGCTCTTGGCAGCGTTCCTGGTCAGACCCCAGGAGCCCACAAGTATTGCCGCCTGGGGTTTTCCTCTGCTTTTAGGACCTTTTCTCTTTTTGCCCTAATACCACAAAGTCACCCGCACTTCTGGCCCGTTTTTGTTTGGTAGCAGCAGGGCAGTTCCTCTGTTCCCAAAATACAGGCCCCTGGTGCTTCCCCACCTGTATTGCAGGAGACTGATTTCCACACTGGGGAGTCTGTCTGAGATGCCTTATCTCTTAATTACTGGCTTTTCCATTGCTTTTTTAATGGTCTCCCAAGCTGGATTCTTCATTTATCAATGCCGTTCCAAATTAGGGCAGTATTAAGATACCTCCTTTGATTGGGTATATCCAGTTTCCTTATTCTTGGGGCTCCTTCGGGCAATGAGCTAGGACTGATTCATACGTCTCTTTAAAATGTGAATATATTACTTTGCTCATTTCTCTTAGATTCAAGGTTCCTTGATAGGGCTTTTATGATCTTGGCGTGCCAGCAAGGGGATGCATCCCTGGCTGAATCGCACACCCCTATGAGAGGTTTGGCTTCTCTTTTTCTGTTCACAACTAATGGGAGACGTTTTACTTCAACCCCTCTTGCGTTCATTGCTCTAAACTAGTTTGAGGAACTAGATTTTAGGCTTCTGACCTGCATTAGACCCTTGTTGCTTTTCCATTAACTTCACCTAATGCACGTGACTCTCCGTGAAACTTAAAATAATACTTGAAAGTATTTTTCGTGGCTTTCAAATTGTTCTGAATAGGTTCTTCCTCAACTACTTCAGGGAACTATTTCAGCTTTCATCTTTTATGTGGACATTCAATACTATAATGAAGCCAATTTCTTAAGCAGTTCATGAGCTCTTGCTCATACAAGGTAAGTTTAATTAAAAACCTAGAAAAACTTCTGTATCGTAGGAATGTAAGAAGAATAGAACTACATTCATTCAGAAGGGATGAATAAGAGATGACATAATAAAGGTTATGTAAAATAGCAGTTAGCTTAAATAGAGCATAGTAGGACGTCTAATTAGCAGCTTTTGTAGTACAGCTGATGTGGGTGTTTTGAAATTCCAGGCAAAAAAACTTGATACAATTGAAGACTTTCATAACGCTTAATTAATCCTTGTCACAACTACTCATTAAGGCCAAGGAGTCACGAGTCTTCTGAAGAGGACTGAGATATTTTTGGGAGGCAAGGAAGATTGAGAATTATGTTAGATAGAAACAAATGACAATATATACCCTCAACCAAACGCTATATGCCTTAAATTAATACAAGCACCCAGGCTGGGGTTATTCCTGAATAATTCATTAGGATACATGTAGATTTCTTTGAAATGTTGGGTGAAGGTGGTTGTTAGGGCAGAAGGTTGGATTATTCTGTTCACTCTTCTGGCAGGAAGGGTCCTGGTATCCTCCACAGTATCTAACACACATTATTGTACTTAGCACTGCCTGATAGATGTCGTCAGATCTGAAGCATGAGGGTATTTTAGGTTGTAAGCTCTATGATGGAGGAATAAGGGTGAAATCCTCTCCGTTGAAGTCAACCAGTGTTTGGCTTGAAGCTTACACGGGCCTCGGGGCTCGCCCAAGCCAGCAAAACTCCAGTTGCCATTTCTTTATACATATTCATTCCTCTCCTGCTGCGATCCAGGATTTTCACAGGAGGAATTGCCCACAGCGAAAGAATGAAAGAGGCGAGACCGCCCTGGGGTGGGACCAGCTCTTCCACTGAATCGCACGTATGAACGGCGGGGACGGCCAGCCCGTGGCAAAACGGGAGAGCTCTCCCCTCGGTGTCCTTCAGATGCCAAGGGCATCCCTTCCTGCAAAGAATAGTAACAGCGTAACGTGACCAACGGGAGGAATTGATCCTTTGTAAATTTGTATTTTAAATAGACCACCCACAAAGCCCAGTCACTTCGGTGGGAGAAGGAGTCAGCCCACATTCTCCAGCATAACATACCAAAACCACAGTAAAACCGATAATCAATTCCCTTAATTCTAATTAAATATCAACAGTGTTATTCTCTTTACTGGTTCCTTACTAAAGACGAACAGAAAGCGCGGTCATGATTTCCACTGAGTCATTTCTACAGTACGCCTGTGGTGTTTCATATTGTTTGCCCTAGTTTTTCCTGGATGTCTTCATCACAGATGTTACTTCCCCTAAAATTTGGTTCGCTGACTTCTAGTGATTTTATTCTGGTGAAAAAGAGCAGGGTTTGTTAATAACCATTTCCATCAGTTTCTTTTCTTAGTCATATCTGATCTTATCCAGACACATTTCATTCCTATGCAAAGTGCATACAGTTCCTGGAGATGTCCGGGGTCTTTATAGTTTATTCCAGTGAAAGTCGAGCTATGTGGAGAACTTCCGTCGAGCCATGTCCTTCCTGCTTTGTTTCCTCCTCACGTAACCTGGATATATTATTAGTCCCCACTGAGACCAGTGCTTAAACAGCAGCCAAAACCAGTTCTTTAAAAAGTAACACAATTCTGAGACTTGCCCATTAATCTGGTTTTTGAAAGTTTTATCCATTTAGTAGGAAAAAATGCCCATTTTTTCAGAACTCTGAAGCAATCTTGATTCCAAGTGACAAATAGTCCTCAATGCACGTGGAAGAGCGTCTTTTGCTGTAAAGACTCAGCTGCGGTCGTGCCAAAGCATTGAGGATTTTCTTGCCTCCCCTTCTCAGCACTGGGCACTGGGATGGGGTCTGGTGTGAAGGGGGAAAGGCTGGGGTAGGTTGAGCACGGTGGTGGGTGTACCCTTCACTGCAGCATCTGTGCCAAAGCAGCAGCTCTTTGTTATTGAAAAATCCTGCAAATCCAACTAAGAAATTCATTTTATTTATGACCTGAAAAAAGCCCGAGTGTTGAAGCAGTTGTTGCATTTGAACAGCAGTTACTTTCACTCCTCCACGTGAGCAATGCAGCCCAGGAACTGCTGCGCCGTGGAGTTTTGTAACGTAATACGGACATTTTTGACGTCAGCAGTGTGCCCAGGTGGCCGAGAAGGCCAACAGCATCCTGGCCTGTATCAGGAATAGTGTGGCCAGCAGGACTGGGGCAGCGACCGTCCCCCTGTGCCTGTCACTAGTGAGACACCACCTCAAATACTGTGTTCAGTTTTGGGCCCCTCACTCCAAGAAAGACACTGAGGGGCTGGAGCGTGTCCAGAGAGGGGCACCGGAGCTGGAGAGGGGTCTGGAGCACAAGTCTCCTGAAGAGCAGCTGAGGGAACTGGGGTTGTTGAGCCTGGAGGAGAGGAGGCTGAGGGGAGACCTTCTCGCTCTCTACAACTGCCTGAAAGGAGGGTGTAGCCAGGGGATGTTGGTCTCTTCTCCCAAGGAACAAGTGATAGGACAAGAGGAAATGTCCTCGAGTTGAGCCAGGGGAGGTTTAGATTGGATATTGGGAAAAATTTCTTCCCAGAAAGGATTGTCAAGCATTGGAAGAGGCTGCCCAGAGCAGTGGTGGAGTCGCCATCCCTGGAGATATTTCCCAGCCGGGCAGACGTGGTGCTGAGGGAGATGGGTTAGGGGTGGTTCTGGCAGTGTTGGGTTGATGGTTGGACTCGATGATCTTAAAGGTCCCTTCCAACCTAGGGGATTCTGTGATTCTGTCGGAATTCAAGTTAGTCAAGCTCAGAGAGGGATACGGAGAGAAAATGTGGAAGATGAAAGTCAAAAAATCAGGCTCTGCCTACTTTGGGTCACAGCAATGCACTGATAACTTGGGCCTCTCACAGAAGTGTGTATCTTCTGCCCATGTGGTAATGGTCTTGAAAGCAGGGGACATGGGCAGTCGGCAGCGAGGTTGCAGGGAATGATCCAACCTAATCCTGAGCTTATACCACGACACAGAACTGCCACCACATGGGCAATAAACCCTATTTGTAGCCCAGCACCATGAGAAAGGCCACGCTGAGGTGTCCTACTGCCATCCTGACCCCACACCCCAAAAACTCACTGCATGTATAAAGCGCTGCTGTAATGCCGGCATTGAGCGTAACACTGCCTCGAGCGCTTGGGATCCAGGATCACCCTGTGCTCCATCGTTAGGATTAGTATTAGCCCTTCTAGAAGTTCTTTGCCTTTTCTTTTCCTTCGTAGTTCTGCATAATTCCCATCCTGCTCTCTCTGTACCAGGAAAAGCCACAGCTCTGACCCAAGAATGCAAAGCAATTTTAATATTTTCAGCCGTTTCTGTGGGAATGTTAATTTTTTATTGCTAAACATGATTTTTAACAAAGTATCCCAGTTTAGGAGCACATGGATATAAACTGTACTGGGAGGAAAAGCGTATTTAAATGTCTCTGCTTAAATGTTGCATCTTTCCTTGGCCAAATATGAACAGTATGAGGTGGGAAAACCTTCCTGGGGAGTTAGGGGAAAAGACCTATGGAGCAAATGGATAGCGTCAGGATGAAGTCGGCATTGTACCAGTGCCATCAGTGTTAGAATCTTTAAACATCTGATAACAGAGTAATTCATTCTTGCTCCAACATCCCCTCTGCGTTGCTCTGTGCCATATCCCAAAACGGAGCCTGCTGGGGCCTCCTCCATGATTCGCCGTGTGTCTGGAGGGGTAAAACAATTCCGTGTGCTCCTTCTGTTTCGTTAAATGTGCTTTTCATCATTGTTTTATACAATACACATGACGAAACACAAGTAACTGGAAATGACTGTGTTCTCCCTGACGGTAATTTGCACAATAATCCCTGCAAAATCAAACCCGGGTGTGAGGGTGGTTCAGTTTGAGTGGAAATTTTGCATCTCGTTGCTGCAAGAAAAGCCCTACAGACACAAAGGTGCCGCTGTTTCTTTGCCTAAGGTTTTCCTGGGCAGATAAACAAACAGTGATTTGAATAAAATAGCCTAAAAGCAAAAGCGAGGTGATGAATTCTGGCTACAGCAAAAGGGAATAAAAAGTTTCAGGTCCCATAACGCGGCCAGGAAGTGCCTGAGCTGAGGATGATTCGCTTGGTGATCCTTGAAAAATTTGGGAAGGCTTCACTAAGCACGTAAAAACTTGGAAAGTTGCTAAAGGATTGCAGGGCTGTATGAGTATGGCATTGCAATTCGAAATAACACAGCTGTCTGGGCGCTATTCTGGTGGTTGCTGTGATTTTAAGGATTTAAAGCTTCTTTTTATGCTTTGCTGATAAAGCTTTGCTGCACTGGCTGTGTGAAAAAGACATTTTGTGATTGACCAGGCTTTGCAGAAGAGCAACCTGTGCTTCAAATACGTGTTGGGAAGACGGTTTTCCAATAACGCTATGCAAAATGATGCTTTATTTTCAGGTGCATCTTCGCAGCTGCACCTGAAGGACCTCCCCAGCTGTATTAACATATAGCAGATAACGTTAGATCGCACATAGAATGGAAATAATACTTACGTTGCTCCTTTGGAAATACTTTTTTCGCTTAAAACTTTGCAATTTCCACCCCCACCCTGTTTCACCGCCTTTGTATGTGGTACGGAGAAAAGCCATAGCTTGGATCTCAGCCTGAAGTTCAGCACGTTCCGTCGCTGGGTCCACAAAGAAGAAAAGAATCCAAAAAGCAAAAACTTTGTCCTTCAGCAGGCTGGGGACACAATGACAAGTATAAAAGATTAAGAGAATTAAGCCTTAGAGAGGATCAGTAATGCATAGTGCCTATTATTTAGTGCAATAAATGGAGAAAATCTGATTTCTTTCTCTAATCTTCGTGGAAATATGCATTCTACCCCTCCTGACACCAAAGTAATACTGTGTAACTGATAGCAGTATATACACCAAAGGGCAGATAAATAAAAATTGCAGTTTATTTGCATTACACGAGCGAGCCAGCAGCCGTGGATAAACCGGCCAGGACATAGCCCAAGCTTTGGGCTGTGCTGGGGAGTCTGTATCCCTGGGGATGTCTTTTCACCTATTTAAAACAGGATATATTTGCATAGGTTGCCCAGGGTAAATGAATAGGAAGAAAATTTTGTTTTGGAAAAACTGATTTTTTTTTAAAAAGAAGTTTGAAATTGTTTATTGCAACTGTTTATTTGCTTAAATCGGTGGTTTTGGTGTAGAGAGGGGTCTGACTCATATACTGAAATGATTGATTTAAATAATTTCTGTCCAGTTCTTATCAGAAAGTGTTGACCACGATGAACACTTCAAATTTAAACTTTTTATAATAATATCTCTGCCCCCATCCAGTTTTGACCCAGGAGATCCTGATTCTTTCGCTTTGGCTCTCACTGCTCTTCCCTGTTTATCCAGGAGGATTTTGCTTTGGTTTCAGCCCTTGCACTGACTAACTTCTACCTTGAGTTTCAGATTTAGCTGAATCCATTTCTCAGAGGAAATCTTCCCAGAAAGCGTAAGAAGTTGTGCCTTTGCTGAGGTTAATTTAACCACTCTGTCCTTTAACTGTGTTTTTCTCGTTAGGTAGCGCCCTTGTTAGGAGCTCGTGCTGAATCCACATTTTGATGGGATTGCTCATCTCTAACACGCAATTAAAATATTCTGCAGTGACTGCGGAATGCCCAGCATCATCTGAGAGCCTCACCCGGAGAGCTTGATCCCATAAGCAATCATTTAGAGGTCCCAGCCCTGGGCATCCCTATTTTTATCTGTGCCTGAGAGTGAAGGAGGAGTGTATGTGAGAATTTATATTTTATAATATACCTTAGTTTGTGAGGATGCATAGTGGTGCCTTTTGGTACTTATTTTGTGTTCCAGCCAAAATCTTGGCGGCTTCTAGGGTGATCAGTGATTGCAGTCTGTGCTGCTGCAAAGATAAAAAACAAAAAGATATAACATTTTATTATGAAAAAGTGTAAAAAAAAGGCAATAAACTTTAATTGTAGCATAACTCCAGTTTAGCTGCTTTGATTGCAGTGTAATATTTTATATTATTGAGTAGCCTTCAAAAAATTCGCCTTACAGATAGGTGTACATGCATCTGTTTTCATAATGTTATTTATCGTATCGTATTTCTTTACGGTTGTAGTTCTTGCAGTCAGGGAACAAGATGTTCTCCTGAAATCATGCTTCAAAGAAAATTTTACCCCCAGCATCCAACGCATGCTCTTTGCAGAGGGATGAAAAATCCCTGCATCACTTCTCTCTGTATCTGTTCTGTCTCAGTTATACGCAGTGGGATTGACTTTGTGGTATACAGCCCAAATTCATATTTTTCATCTTGGGGCACTCATAAATATCTCTTTGAAGTCATTAATATCATCACATCTTAGAGAATTCATACTGTTCATTCAGTAACCCTCTAATACATTTACAGAGGATTTGAAGCGTAACGGGAGATGATGCTCACACCTGATTATAAGGGTCTTATTGACATTTAAAGCTGTTCTGTGATTAGCCATTATTAAAACATCTGTTTATCATTAGGCAGCCTAAATGTGTCTATAAAGTATGAGCGGTGATTATAATTAGTAGTGCAGAAGCCCATTGTCTGCATGTAACTTCTCCTGAGCTGCGTGGCCCTTGTTAGTGCAGTTAGCTAGTTCACGGCTGTATGTATAATTGGGGGNTCTGTATACTTTTTATATAGTTTTTATATGGTTTTTATATATATACTTTTATATACTCTTTATGAACTTTTTAAACTCTCTCTATATACACACTCTTTATATATATACACACTCTTTCTAGAATCATAGAATCACTTGAATCATAGAATCACTTGGGTTGCAAGAGACCTTCAAGATCATTGAGTCCAACCATAAACGAGTCCAACCACTCTTTATATATATAGACACTCTATATATATACACTCTTTATATATATACACACTCATTATACACATATATACTCATATACATAAATATAGTTGTTTGTATATATATAATGTGGGTTACTAGGGGGTACTTTTGGGGGAATGTGACTTGTTCTAGGCTGGTTAATTCAGCCTCAGGTCCTGTGCTCCCCTGAAGATTGCCAGCTGCAGAGATTTGTTTTAACAGCACAATTTCTAGCGGCAATAAATGGATCTTCATTTTGCTCGAGAGGGACTAAATTACAGTTGCCATTTACCTAAGTGCGATAAGAGAGGGAGCAAGAGGCTACGCAGCCTGGGCCAGGCAGCAGCCGTTCTGGCTGGTCTCGGGGGACTGATACCAAATAGGACGAAGTGCTTCGTAAAGCATCTTGAAACGAGAGCAGAAATGAGTATTTGCTGCTTATCTGGCTCCACGGTACCCTCAGAGATAGGTGGCATCTTTGCAGCCGTAGCTGAACCCCTTGCGGGAAGGAAAATTCACCGAGTACCGTCATCGTTCACGACGTATGTGAAAAATAAAAAGTTAGGTGATGGCCGTCTCTCACTGATCTCAGGCATCATGATGTATCACTTACAAAGGCGTTTGATCGGCTGAGCATGGGGACTGCGCGGCTCCGGAACGCACAGATTCCAACAGGAATTCGGTCCCAGGTGCCGATGGAAACGCATCTGTTGAGGCCCAGCTGGTATTGGGATGAAACCTTTTTATTTTTCAGAGCTACTTGTTTGCATAAGATGATGAATCTTTTAAAATGTGTTGGGAAGGAACAGCAGACACAATGATTTAGCGGAGGGATGCTCTGGCTTTCTGAATTACACGGCGCAGCAGGAGAAAAAGGGGAATTGGAGCATTCGGTACCTTCTGAGCTTACTCAGCTAGCAGTGTCAGCTTAACAGTCATGCCTTTGCTGCAAAGACTGCGTGAAAGAAGTATAGGTAAAAACGTAAATTTTACTCTAAAGGATGGCAGTACTTTGGAAAAAATACTTTTGATGAACTAATAAGATGTGTTCGTGGTACGTTCATGATAGGGCATTAGGTTGCTGTTGAATATTTTAGTCTAAAAAACCCACCCCCCCCCAAAACCCCAACCTGTATTTCAGTCATCATTTTCTCATTCACTCCATGTTGGGGTTTTTTTAAATACTCAATTTTCCGTGGTTTTTGCCATTCATGACTAAGCAAGTTGCCTTTGTACCTTGTGTGCCAATCCTACATGGCACTAACTACCAACCCTCCAGAAATGGCCAGCCTGGCTGAAATCACCTGCCAAATCTTCACCCAGATAGAAAGCACCGACTTTACAAGACTGTATTTTTCTGCTCTTAGTGAATTTAATGGGATTTTTCTGAAGTTTTTATTGACTCGATACCAACCCTCATTATCGTCAGCCAGTGCAGCGGGAGACCGGCCTTTTCAGTGAGTCCGCCCCGCACACCCTGTTAAATAATACTCATTTCTTCCTCTCGGATAGAGCTCATCTAAAAATCAGTTACAACCCTTATTTTGCAGAAGCAGGTAAAAAGCCAGAAAAACAGAGATCCCATTCATATTAGTTGTCTCCTCCACTCTGAAGAAAGTGAAAGACTGATTTATTTTTCTTTACAGAAATCTCTTATACTAAAGCTATAGGTCATTCTTTCCCGTCAGTTTGATTATAAAAATCAAAACGCTTCTTAAAAAGGACTCTCTGTCTTGAAAATGAGAAGAGGCTTTAAGTGATGCGCTGCATTCCCTTCGATCTGCAATCTGATTTGAGAAGAAAAACCTGAATTTGCACTTTGAAGGTTTTTCCATCCTGTGGATGCGGTTAGGGATAAAAATTCATTAACCAGGGTGTTCGCAAACTAAAGGACCGGCAAATAAAAAGCAAAGTAATTTCTGGGATTTTCATTCGTGAGAAAATTTGTAAATATTTTGCGGCAAGTCTTTTTGCCCATTTCTGTTTCGGGTAGTGAAAAGGGATACGGGGATGAAATTTATTGCAATTACTCTCTGATAAAAGAAATACAAATAATACAAGCACAGAGGTCTTTGGAGCAGTTTTGTTTAATTAAACTGTTTCTCTAAGGAGAAACTCTATTAGAAACTGTGTGTGTAAACCTTTCTAGTTAGTGCAAGTGTCTAAGCCACATTTAAGATTAAAATCTGGACCCTTTGGGGTTCTGCCCTTCTGGTTGGTGTGATCCCGTTTTCTTTGAGCGATGGTAATCTGTTAGGTTTGCTTTTCCAACGGGACTTTGCGTCTCAAATATAGGGTGCCTAATACCGATGTCTTGGAATTTATCAGAGACAGGAAAACAAAAGGTTGGGAAAAATTGATTCAAAACGTCCGGAATTGGTACATGTGCAGTCATTAGGATATAACGAGACTGCGTTCTGGAAAACCTCTCGAGGTCAAGGAGAGATTTGTTGTGTACTTTGGGGGTAGGATGAAACCTTAATGAACTTTGCTGTCTCTGAAATAGGATAATGCGCTAAAAATTTCCCCAGGCTGCTGGGCGTCATAGGTAACGACGTGTCCCAGATTACGGTGAACTGACCCCCTCTTTCTTGCCTGCTTTCAGCCTGCATTGGTTCCTTCTCATCTCATGCTTGCTTTTAGGCCAGCTTTCCAAAAGCTCACATGCTACAGCTAAAATTGCAGATATTTCAAATTGTTTCAGCGCATGCTTAGCCCATCGTCCAGCGGATTGAGTTTCGTGTTACTGTTTGGAGGCATTGTACCCATTTTCATGCTTATTCATAAATGAATTCGTTTTCCTCTGCAATCACAACAGGTTTTTCAAATTTTGACATTTTGCTAATTACATTTTCCCCTTGTCTTGTTTTTTCCAGCTCTCGTAAATGTGAAACTTTGGGCTATTGATCGGCAATGTTTTCAAACAATAATGATGAGGACAGGCCTCATCAAGCATACTGAGTATATGGAATTTTTAAAAAGGTATGACACTTGTTTACTTTATCAAAAAATACAATGAAACTGCCGTCCTCATCTCTCGCCTTTTTTTGTGAGTGCAGTATTTGTTTTGTTTCCTTCTCATCTCTTTTCTTTTCTTTTTCAATTTTTTTGTCTTTGCTGTTTAACCATGTGTAAGCCATATCCTCCAGCCCCAGGAGGAATCTTGCCGCGGTTTAGTTTCATTCCCATTGTGAATTATTCAGTGGCAAAGAGTTGCGCAGCCGAGGTGTAAGAGAAAAAGCTTTAATATGAGTCGTTCCAAGCATATCTTATTACAGAAAATAGCCATTAAAACAAAAAAAGCACCCTCCCTGGAGAAAAATCTGGTTTGTAAACTGCTATGAAAAGAAGGAAGTCCATTCAAAGTGTGTTCTTGTGCTTCTAGAGGTAAAATGCAAGTTTCTAGACATGCAAAAGTGGTAAGTTCAACTTAGCGCAGTATCATGAAAGACATAAAGCCAAGTCTTTCCCTCCTTAAATTTGACTCCCAGATGGATGGGGATGTGATCAAAATCCTTCAGATTTGGGCTCCTGTTCCACTCTCTCCAGGGGGAGGCCGGACTTGATTGCTTCCTTTTTACTTTGGGATACGGCTAATTTTCAACATAGGGAAATGTTTTAGCAATTCATGCTTCATTTCCAGACATTGCTCCTTTTTTTCCAAGGAGAGGTTTTCGGGGAAATGCGCTGTTGTAAGACCTAGAAGATCTTACAGTTTTTGCAAACTGGTGACCTGAGTAACGGTAAACCCCCTTAAAAAGGTTGTTTTGGAAAAAAAGTCAATCCCACACAGCCATATCAGACGACAAGTCCTAGGTCTCCCTGATGTGGGCATACTAATTTTCACCCTGCCGTGACACATGCTTGATCTATGTTTGTTTCCGACCTACTTTTTAATGTGTTTTCAAACACAAAACTTCTAAAATTGGAAAAACATGCACAGCATGTGCACTTGGGCAGTCAGTAACATAAACTGAGGGAGTAGCCTGTATTGATTCAACTTTAAATTAGTTTTTTTCCAATTGGTACTGGCGGAAAAAGGGACTTAGAAAATACATCATAATAATAGTAATAGATATGAACAGCTATTATTTAGTATGTATCGTGTATATATAATATAGAGAAAAATAATATATAAATATGTATATATACTAACTAAATCTCTGCGATGGTATCGTTAGGGAGTCACAAAATGGGGCTGTCCCACAGAGTGACCGCAGTCCTGTGGTCTGCAGGGAGTGCTTTAGGGATGGGCTCAGGGCAAGTGAGCCAGGATGGTGATCCCATGGGACCGATACCCTGGGCACGAGTGTGGCTGTACCGCAGCTCTGCCAGGACCAAGGGTGAGGAATGACTGGAAGCTCAGACACCGTTAGCTGCTCAGATATGGGAGCAGAGACCTGTCCAACTCACGACACTGGTTCTTGGCCTGGTTGACATACCACCTCCCAGCCTCTTCTTGTGGCCAGGAGTTTTTACCTGTGATTATTTTCAGTCATGAATAAAAGCAATAATAATAAACCAACGAAACTAAAATAATTGGTCGGGTAGCTCGACCTCTGACGAGGACACGGTGTTTCCCTGGAGAGGACCAGGAGCTCCATAGAGATGTTCTGCCCAGAGGTGACATGGAAATGTAGTTATCAAAGTGCCTTTTTTCCAGGTGTCTTAGTTTATGATTATTAACAAGTGAACTCAGGAGAGAAAATAAAACCTGTTGCCATACTGAAAGGCTTTTAAAAAATCATAAATTCAAGCGTTAACAACCATTGGCCTTTCTTGTGTGCTGGTGAATGAAACCAAAAAATGAATATTAAGATCAGTTCTGGGGGTTAGAGCTTCTGGTGCTCTTTCAAAGCAGAAACTATGCACATGTTAAGCTCTTAAGCTTGGCACTTTAACAGAGATTTTCTAGAAGATTGTCAAGCTTAATTTGGATGCAGGTTCCACCGAGCCTGCCCAGCTTCAATTTTAAAGCAAACAGTGTGAGGAAGAAAAGGAAGAAATGAAGAAGCATTTTCTCACACTGTGTCTGAGCTTCTTGGGCACAGCCTATTACAGTGTGTCAAGCCGCGTTATTAATGCTCGTTAGAAAGGCCTTAGGCAAGCAAATATTTTTTTTTTCTTTAAATCTTTCAGTTTGAACTTTGTTCTGCCCAGGCAACAATTGTACCACGGGGCAGATAGCTGTAGGAAGGTCATTACAAAATGGTATCTACCCATCATGTACTTCCAGTTCGGCTCTGTGCATCAGTAGCTATGTTAAGCTCAACTTAAATCCCATTTATCACATTACGTGCTCATTTTTAAGGATGCTTTCCTTCTAAATTTTTTTTAAGGATGCTTTCCTTCTAAATCTTTTTAAGGAAAAAAATAGCTTGTGTTGAAAACAAGGAGTATGTCAATTGCTGAACTTATTCTTTCTTCTTTTTTTTCTTTCCTATATTAATAAGTGAATGAAAATGCTCTTGTTAAGAAACCAAATGAAATAGAAACGAAGTTTAAATGGTCCCTGACCACAGAAAAGTCAGTGGGTTTGGACAGCGTTATTTTCTGCTGACGTTGGTGTGAAAAAGTTACCTTTTCTGATCTTGTCATTACTCACAATAATGCAGTGGTCATTTTCTTCAATAACATGTTTTCACCTGTGAACAAAATACAATAGAAAGGAAGCTTTGGGGGGTGAAATAAGACTATTTGTATATTTTCACTTACCCTGCTGAAAATAAGCGCAATCAGAGTGTCACCAGGCCACCCTGTAGTCATGGTACAAAATACTACCCCCAAAACCAATGTTGTGCTTTTGCCATGTTTTTCCACAGAAGGAACCCATTGATGTCACAGGTCAGCTAGTCTTTCCTTAGTTTCCCCCTTTTATGGCCAGAGTGTGTATTGTCCAGTCCTTCCTTCTGAATGCCGTCAGAAAACCATAAAAAGTACATTTCCTGGGTAAGAAATCCAGATCTATCTTCCTCGTGGGTCCCGGGTCGGAAGGCTGTCTCCTGGTTTGCTCCAAGGATTAGTAGAACATGGTTTTCATGAGCTTATAAAACTTGAGATAACTCTTCCGACACATAAATCAACTACAATATACCGGAGAAAGGAGCAAGGGAACATCCTCTTTCTCGTAGTGTTTATGAGGAACCGGTCTGTGTATCCCTTTCTGCTGCTGGTAAAGTCAAGGGATGATCCTTGAAGTGATCAAAAGATGGCTTAATTCCCTAGCAGCACCTGCTTCAAGTAAGGAATGGAAAAGCCAGCCTATTTTTTGATCCCTGTGTATATGCTGAATGACAGATCATAGCAACGATTCCCTTTGAAACGCGAATTTTCGGTAGCTCATTATGTGGCTAAAACAATACTAGAACAAGCCAGTTCATAATGGAGATAACAGTAAAAAGTTAAAATACAGCATTGTTCTGTAGATTTAGTAACTCCTTATGGCACAGGGGGGTTTTTTGGTGAACATTTTATCTTTAGTTTTTACCCAACTTAGTGCTTTCTGTTTATCATTGAATATATTTGCTCTTACACAAGCAAGAAAAAGCATCATTCTGCAGTGGAGGTTACAGCTATGCTAAAATCAACTGTCCATCTCAATGCAACGTTCATTGTTATAACATTATACTTATTTTCTTCTCTAGCCTTTACTAAAAGTAATACCCTTCCAGCAAGATCAGAATAATTCAGTGAAGCAAACAGTTACTTATAAAATAAATTTGTCCAGGAAACAGAAGATGGGGAAAAACCTTATGCTGTTGCAAGTGGAATAATTTCTTGCTAAATCATAAAAGTTTTAAGGAGCGGTAAAAATAGCCACTCTTCAAAAAGACCAGAATGCCTTGGAAGAGTAAATATTGTGGGTTTTTTACAAAAAACTTCCTAAATGTTACATAAAAAGAGGCATTGTGTTCTGGTTCACTGTGTAAACTCTGGTTCAATCCAAGACCCTGGAACAGATCAGGAGAACAAATGATGAATACTCTGTGTCACCTCGGAGGCAGGATCTACCTTTGGGAGTGGAAACTTAAATGTTGACTCTTAAAAATAAAAATTCAGTAGCGCTAATAGAAGGAAAATTCAAGTATATTGTTAGGCTGAGCTTTTAACATCAAAAACTTGAATCTGGCTGAAAAATGCCCATTCTTCAGCCTTTACCATTTTGTCGTAGTGCTCTGGCTTGATCATCAGTCTCGTTGACAGTTTTATCTGACTCCAAATTGGCTGAAGTAGGAAGTTTTGACCTGGCCAGACATGGCAGAACGGAGCTGGGTACGTCTGAGAACTGGGAGTTCATGCACTCGCGGCTCATCTGGCTGGGGAATTAAGCTGGTAACGTTTTTTGTGTGTAGCCACATATTTAATTGCAGCGACACATACTGAAATTGGTCAGTGTGAGTAGCTTGATGATTTTAGAGTGAAGGTTTTGCATTTCGTACGAGTCGTTTGTCAGGGAGAAGAAAGCAAATACAAAAATGCGTGAAGCTTTATTATCTGACTGTGTCTTTGAAAGATTGCCTGTGGTTTCGCATGAAATATTTCCCAAGGTGCATCTTTGGGTGAAATTATACTGGATAGAAGTGGGAGATAAATTAAGAGAGGGAGGCAAAGGCAGGAGACACTTTGGAAAAAGAGAGTTGGAGGAGGATGGTAAATTGGTGAAGTATGTACAGGAAGATTGTTTCAGCTGACTAAACCTACAAAACGAACTCAGGCTTAAAGAAGGCAACGTTTGTGGAGCGCTGGAATGTCGGCAAAGCAAACAGGGGATAGCAGAGAAAGAGGAAAAGGGAAATTATTTCCATAAGGCAAATAAACGTGTCTATTCTTAATGCAAAGCTAAATAGAAGAACAGATGTACTGGTTCAAACCAGGAGCCCATCTAGACCTTTTCACCCCAAGGTGTTGCTCAAGGCCAAAATGGAGAGGACCATCCCCACCAGGATGGGTATGCAGTCCAAGACATTGAAGGCCAAGAGCATCATCTTGAAGGGTGTTCGCAACCACAAGATCTGGCCGTTACCCACCTTTAGGATGTCCACGTTTTCCAAGACAGTCCAAGGACCGTCTCCAGGGGAAGCAAGCTGAACTGTTATGTCATGACCAGGTTCTGTCTGACCTCAGAGACAGCCAAGAATTCTGTCAAGTTGCTCCACTTCTGCTTTCAGTGTTGCTGTATAGGCTGATGAACGGCAGGTCAAACATGTGATCCACGAACCATGCTACTGGTACGGTGACAAGAAGGCTTATGTCCAGATTATGGTCTGCTGGATGGAGCCAGGAAGGCTGGAAGCATCCAAGCAGCATCTCCCAAGAGGTGAGATGACAAAACTTGACAATCAGCTCGCCTTCCCCTACCCTGTACTGACTGTAGTAAGAAGCCCAAGAAAGAGTAAAATCAAGGAGAGGTGACAGATACGTAGGGTGCTTTGCAGCTGGGATGGCTTTGTGACTCCTGGCTGTGGAAAGCTCTGAATCATTTCTTTCTTCTGAAGCATTCACACATGACGTTTTCCATCCCTCTCTTTCCTGTGAGCGTAATGCAAGCGAGGCGGATCATATGCCACCCACCATTTTACTCCAATTTGCAGAGCTGTCAAGTCGTATCTTCCTTTACATCTCAAGATGAGCTGTTCCTTGTATTGCCTCACGCTGCGTGAACCCTGCAGGCCGGCTAAAAGAGGCAAAATTAAGTGACTGATCTGCATTAGAGCACACCTATTATGTGGCAATTTTAGATGGAAAGTGTATGTGGCCAGACGCTGTCCACGTCGCAAGAAGGGTCCAGCTTTGAAGAGGGCACCTGGAAATGATGGGGGCTCTTCCCGAGCCCACCTCCACCCAGTTCATTCTTGGCTGAAGTCTACAGCCACCTTGAGTCCCCAGTGAGGGTTAAAATTACCCTCTTTTCATAACTGAGAGCAAAAGGATAGGCAAGAGGCAGAAAATCAACTCACCAATAGTGCAGGAAGGTTTAATGGTCTTTAATGGACTCCTCCCTCATCCTCGAAATGATGAATGAATTCATACTTGTACGCAACAAATGAAAAAAAAATTCTATATGCTGTCCCTTTCAGTTGTTTTTTTGGTGGTTTTTTTTAAGGTTTAAGGTCACGTTAAACTCACCGTGCTGTGAGGAGCTACAGGGATACCTGGAATTTTATCAGGGAAGGCTGAGACAACTTGAGAGGGTTTGCAAGGCTGAAACTTTAGTCTTTTGCTTTTTTTGGTTAGATAACATCGTGTTTTACAACCAGCACTGGGGAAAATAGATATTTTAGAAAGCCACGCGTACCACCGCTAGCTTTGTGTTTCTCAGCTTGGATTTCTCACTGCTGAGGACAGATTGGAGTGCAGAGCGCTGCATCCCAGGCTGTAATTCATGTGGAGTGCTGTGAATCCCTGCCCGTGTCAACAGGGTGCAGCTAATGGGCTGCCAAGGATGGCCGAGATCCCCCACCCCGGGGTAAGAGCACGAGGGAGCAACAGCGAGTTGGAGCTAGGTGGTCAGCAGAGATGGACACCGCGGGGAAGAGCGTTAATGAGTTACCATAGCAGGGGAGGAGGGCGGCAGGCGCTGGGATGCAAACGAGAGAGTAAATAAGATGCCAGGAAGCGAGCTAGGGGTGGCCGAAAGGTAGAAAGAAGGAATAGCTGAACATGACCCAGCAGTGTGCCCAGGTGGCCAAGAAGGCCAATGGCATCTTGGCCTGTATCAAGAATGGTGTGACCAGCAGGAGCAGGGAAGTGATTGTGCCCCTGTACTCAGCACTGGTGAGGCCGCAGCTTGAGTGCTGTGTTCAGTTTTGGGCACCACAGTATAGGAGGGACATGGAGGTGCTGGAGCGTGTCCAGAGAAGGGCAACGAAGCTGGTGAGGGGTCTGGAGAACAAGTCTTATGAGGAGCGGCTGAGAGAGTTGGGATTGTTCAGCCTGGAGAAGAGAAGGTTGAGGGGAGACCTTATCACTCTCTACAGCTACCTGAAAGGAGGTTGTAGCCAAGTTGGGGGTCAGTCTCTTCTCCCAAGTAACAAGCGACAGGACAAGAGGAAACTGCCTCAAGTTGTGCCAGGGGAGGTTTAGGTTGGATATTAGGAAAAACTTCTTTACTGAAAGGGTTGTCAAGCATTGGAACAGGCTGCCTAGGGAGGTGGTGGAATTGCTGTCCCTGGAGGTATTTAAAAGATGGGTAGATGTGGTGCTGAGGGACATGGTTTAGGGGTGGTTTTGGCATAGGTTTGTGGTTGGACTCGATGATCTCGAAGGTTTCTTCCAACCCAAGTGATTCTGTAATTCTATGATTCTAATAGGCTGTTGTATTTCCTCGGGCAGGCCTGGGAGGGATTCAGGAATGGTTTGATGTGTAAGGGTGCAGACGGTGGAGATACCCAATGTGCCCAGAGGAGCTCTCAGGAGGTCTTCCTGAGAGCACCTCCCAAGATCACGCGTCGAGTGTGAAGACAGGCCACGATACGGGTTTTGTGGTATTTCAGAAGCCCTGCATGGAGAAAAAAAAAAAAAAAAGAGAAAAAAAAAAAAGAGGAAAAAAAAAAAGACACGTTTCGGCTTTGGAAATCACACAAAACCCTGTCTGTCTGGTCTGTTTGTTTTTTACCGCATTGCTTTAAATTCACTTTGTGCTGGGGACACTTGAGGATATCGTGGAGGAAGTTTCTCTGTGCAGGCGGCTGAGCATGAGGAGGTGGTTTCACCGCACCACAGTGCGCAGGCAAGCGCTGAAGCAGAACTGAAATGATGCGCCACGGTATCAAACTGTCAATTTTCTCTTGCCCTTTAAGAAGAAAAATAGTCTTTCTCATCTTTCACTGGAGAGAAGGCCGGATTTTTTTAAAATACTTTTTGTAGTGAATTATCTTAGTAGGCCTAATCCCTTGCGAGTGCTGTTAATGCATATGAAGGGACTGGGGCAGGTTTTTTTTAAGAAGTTTAATATTGACCAAGTATGTTTGAATCTAAGGAAGATCTTTATTGGAGGCAGTGCACCACAAGGAGAAGGGAGGAGAAGTAAAGAGAAGGCAAAAGTCTCATGTTCTTGATGATTCAGAGCATGAGGGAGGGGGAGGAATAATTGCTATTTTATTTTTACATGGGGGCATTTCAGTCAAGGCAGCTGCAATAACCTGATTAAGGGCATTTAAGACAGCAACCCCTGGACCACCCTGAAGATGGCACTGGGTTTGGTGACCCGTTTATTTGAAATGTCGATTAATACAATCGGGAGTGAGTCTATATCTCATTTTAATGCCATTGTATCTTAGACTCATAGAGTGGGTTGGGTTGGAAGGAACCTTTGAAGATCACCTAGTCCAACCTCACTGCCATGGGCTGGGACATCTGCTCACATGGAGTGCACTCACACGGCATGTGAAGGACAACCAGGAGATCAGGCCCAGCCAACATGGGCTCATGAAAGGCAGGTCCTGCTTGACCAACCTGATCTCCTTTATGACCAGGTGACCCACTGGGTGGATGAAGGAAAGGCTGTGGATGTGTCTACTTGGACTTTAGCAAGGCCTTTTTCTAGCATTCTGCTAGAGAAGCTGCAGCCCATGGCATAGACGGGTGTTCTCTTCGCTGGGTTAAAAACTGGCTGAATGGCTGAGCCCAGAGAGTTGTGGTGAACGGAGTTAAATCCAATTGGTGGCACGTCCCAAGTGGTGTTCCAGCTAGAAAGCTGCCTGGTGGAAAAGGCATGTTGGCCTGTATCAGGAATAGTGTGGCCAGCAGGAGCAGGGAAGTGATCGCATCCCTGTACTTGGCACTGGTGAGGCCGCAGCTTGAGTGCTGTGTTCAGTTTTGGGCACCACAGTATAGGAGGGACATGGAGGTGCTGGAGCGTGTCCAGAGAAGGGCAACGAAGCTGGTGAGGGGTCTGGAGAACAAGTCTTATGAGGAGCAGCTGAGGGAACTGGGATTGTTCAACCTGGAGAAGAGGAGGCTGAGGGGAGACCTCCTTCTCACTCTCTGCAGATCCCTGAAAGGAGGGTGGTAGCCAGGGGGGGTCGGTCTCTTCTCCCAAGTGACAAGTGACAGGACAAAAGGAAACGGCCTCAAGTTGCACCAGGGGGGTTTAGATTGGATGTTAGGAAAAACTTCTTCCAGAAAGGGTTGTCAAGTGTTGGTAGAGGCTGCCCAGGGCAGTGGTGGAGTTGCCATCCCTGGAGGTTTTTCCCAGCTGGGCAGGCGTGGTGCTGAGGGAGATGGGTTAGGGGTGGTTCTGGCAGTGTTGGGTTGATGGTTGGACTCGATGATCTTAAATGTCCCTTCCAACCTAGGGGATTCTAATTCTGATCTTCCACTAGACCAGGTTGCTCAGAGCCTCATCCAGTCTCCCCGTGAATATTTCCAGGGATGGGGCATCTACCACCTCTCTGGGTGACCTGTGCCAGTGTCTTGCCACCCTCATGACAGAACATTTCTTCTTTCTGTCCAATCAAAACCCACTCTCTTTGCGCAGACTATTCCTTTGTGCACCGAAGCGAGTCGCGATGGGCCGTGCCGTGGTTTCCCTTTTGCTACTTACTGCTGATGATCAGCAATTTAGCAGTAAATAATTTACCCCAGGCAGGTGGCAGACAGTGACTTTGCTCCCAGCGTCCATCCGGGGGGCGATTTAGGGCTTTGCAGAAATGATGAACTGGTGCGTCTAGTGGGAAACAGCCGGTTGGAGGGACCAGGGGGTGCAGAAATGGAAACTGTGGGCTGTGGGACGGAGGCCACAAGTGGTAGCAGTAATAAGACGTCTGCGGATGCTGAGGATTTTGAAGCTTTTTGACTTAGTTTGCCCATGGTTTTTTTCATTCAACTCAGAGTTTTCTTGGTGAGGGAAAATCTTAATTTTGCTGGTAGGATTGCTGTGCTACATGAGATAACGTCTTTACATTTCAAAGGAGAACAGAGTCACATTTTTTTCCCCCATAATATCTTTTGTCAGTAAGGAAAAACACCTTCAAAGATGCACTCATGCTCTCAATAGACACAAAATCTGATTTTGTTTAAAATCACTGCCTTCTCCTTTTGGGTTATTCTATTGTAGTGGTTTCAAGTCAACATCGTCCCGATAAAATCTATTCTGTAAGTCCACAGGTAGCCATTTGGGTTCTGCAAGCTTACTACATAGAAAGAAAAGAGAAAGACAAACGGTTGATCTTTAAATGTTAAAAGGTGGTAGCAGGGAAGCTTTGTAATTTTGCATAGTAAGAAGGTAGGAAAGATCAACCGAAAAGACTCCCTGCTGCAGGGGTAAAACCCAACAACAACAGAATTCAGCTGAGTCAGCAGTCCTTCCATCTAAGTTGGAAGAGAGATTTTTTATTTTTTTTTTAAATGAGCAGAAAAAACCAAGAAGAGTTGAGAACTAAAGAAATTTCATGATTCAGGTCAGTCAAAATGTCCTTATTTGTTATATGGCAAGCCTCACGTAGCAGATGCTCTCAGGAAGACCGATGGAGCGTCTCATTCTTTAGTTTAAGAAAAAAAAGATAATTTGCAACATTGTCCTGCAGCAGCTCTGAATGGTTTTATTGCAGTTTTCCCAGAGGTAAATGCAAGGATTGGGCTGTGCTTGTCTTTTGTAAAACTTGCTGAAGGTAACCAGCCAAGCGGCTGTGGGAAGCGAACGAGGAAATGGGTCAGTGTCCGTGGGGAAGGTAGAGACGGCAAAAAAATGAAGTCAAACCAGAATAAGGCTGTGAGTATGAAGGAATTAAACTGTTGTGTACAATCAGTTGACAGAAGAGCTTTCCTCGGTGATGTTTTGTACATGTTGTTTTATTTTTACTTTTTATTTTCCTTATTTTGGTGAGGTAAAAGCTTTGTTATTTGTCACCAGTTATCCTTTCTTCCCATGATGAGAATCGCATTTTACTTTTCATCACCTGTAGCGTGTGACCTCAGGTACAGCTCAATCGACAGGACGTAATTCCCGGTTAAACCAAGCGTGAGTGTGGCTTTAGACTGATACATACGGGACGGGAATGTGGTCCTCTGTTGTGGCAGTGGTGCTTCAGAGCCATGGGGGATGGTTATGGCTGACATCCTGCCTGTTTGGAGAAAGAAAGCTCTCGTCGGTAGTTTTGCGTGAGGTCAAAACGAATCCTGGCTTGCTGCCTAATTATTAGTTGCTGTCATGATTCAGAGGACAGCAGCTTCCTGAGCTCCGGTGCAAACCGGCCTGGGAAATGACTTAGATGTTCGTGTTTTTCTGCGGCACCGAAGAAATGAAGCTTTTCACAGCTCAATGCAGAACATTAGGCATAACTGGAGATTTAATAAGGTTTTAGGGTTCCTTTGAAGTAATTCATCCTTACCAAATTAACATTTTGTATTGTAATATTACGTGGATGTTTGGGGCTGTATATACCAAGAAGATTGTTTGCCACTGCTTGCCACTGATTAAGATTTGGAGTTATACTGCAAATACTAAAGTAGATGAAATTATTAGGTATTAAGGTTATTTTATTCTGGTCATGATATAGTAAGACTTAAAATTTAAGACTCTGGAAAGGTACGATGATCTCTGAGTCGAGATCTGCAGCACTTAGCTACGTGCAGGATAGCCTTGGATGGCTTTGTTGAGGTCTCCCTTACAAGAGATGAGCTGAGGAGGCAGCCTGGAATAACCGGGCAGGACCTTCTAGGGTGTTATTTTGCAGATGCTCCATGGTGATCATCTCTGGGCCTTTGATCTATCAACTATTTAAAAAGCCTAGGTTAGTTGTGGCAGAAGAGAGCTGAAGAGCGATGTTTGGTATTCAGGCATTAAAGACGGGTGAACTGTGCTGAATGGCAAAAGATGAGACATTTTGGAGGTTCTTCAGAACGTGGTTTATACTTCACGTTTATGTTTTTGTTTCAAGATGAGCGCTGGTGCCCAGCAGTTGTGACTTGCAGCGGGTGGGTTAAGCAGAGCAGAGGTGTAGAGAGATGGGAATAGGCAGTCTCTGATCTTGCAAAAGAAAAGCTATCCCTGATGTCATCCTGAGAACTAGAAGGTAGTTGACCTGATAGTTGACCAATGTGGTGGCATGCAGGTGGAGCAGCATATGGTGACAGTTCAGCCCAACCTGAACTCAAACCACCTGAGGGTTCCCAGAGGCACTCAGCTGTCCAAAGACACCAGTTGGGGACAGTCCCAGTTTGGGATCCTATACCAAAAGAGTGGAAGAGACAGAGAGAAGACAAAACAGCGTTGAGATGACACACAGTGTTTAGGAGATAGTTAACAGGCAGCTGCTGAAGCGTACTGACATTAATGACTCTGTCTTTTCGGATATCTAAGGAAGGGTGGTGGGGATGAAGTAGGAACTATAGAAAAGTAAAGTCTAGATATGATGAAAGAAGCAAAAGCGTCTGAGAAAAAATACAGAACTAATAGTGCCAAGGGCCGTGCAAGAGGAAAAAACTAATAGTCATCATAATATTGATCCCACTCTGGGTTGTAAGGGGTGGAAATGGTAATGCTGTCTAAGGAAAAGAAAGAAAAATTAATTGGAAGTGGTGGAAGTGTGCAGTAATCCAGCTGTTCAGTATGTTGATGAAGTTCTACAGCCGTTAGAATTAGTTGTTTGAAAAACAAGTCTAGCAAGGTAGCTTGCATCAAGGAATTATTTTAAGAGTTGTTGAGGTTTTGGTCATTAACACTGATTTTAATGAATCTTTAGACAGCTCAGAGGTTCCAGAAGTGGAAGACGGAGTTTATGTCAGGATGCTGTTGATTAAATAGGCCAATAGTGATCTTGGACAGAATATATAGCAACTGAAATGGGATTCAGATCGGAAAAGAAGACAATAGGATTGTGAGAAACAGTGGACTTGTGGGAAGTAAGCTTTGGGAAGTATTTTTCTGGTCTTTTATTGTGGAAACAAATTTGGATGATAAATAGGGAAGCATTGACGTTCTGTAATCAGACACCTGTGAGGAGGTTGACCTGGGAAGAAGCAGCTGAAAGCTGGCTTAGAAAAGGGTTGGAGGGTCTGCATCAGTGGCTGGAAATGAAACTGATGCAATGCTGCGCCAAAAAAGATTAAAGAGGTCCTTGGACCGATGGTGAAAGCCAAGACAGTTGCATGAGCTTGCATATGTTGCGCTCTCTGCAACTGCAAGGTCTCGCCCAACTTGGGTGTCCATAATTTGGGAGGGACACAGACAGGTACATTGTGTAGAGTTGAGAGAAGAGCCATGGGAGCGAGCGTGGGGTTGGAAAAGACGCCTGATACTGAGAGACACAAGGAGCTCGGTACATCTGGTCTAACCTAGAGAAGACAACGGAGCAACACGGTCACAGTTGACAGGAGTCTTTGCAGGGAAAAGTCTTTGATAAAAGGCTCTTAAAAAAGGAAGGAATGTGGCCAGAAGTTGAGCAAGGCTAGCAGTAAGCCTGGTGCTGTGACAAAGGTAATTCTGAACTATTGAAACAATATGAAAAAGATTATGGTGGTGTGTATCCTTCATTTCAAAATTGCATTTTAATATTTTCCTAAAAATTGCATTCTGCTTTAAGCAATTCAAAAAAGTCTGAGTGTTGCATTAGGAATCAGAGTATATGGTTTATTATCTTTTATAATTTACTAGTCTGCTATTTGTGCTGGAACTGATGCCCACTGAGAATGATTCATGCAAGTATTGATCCTAGTTTTAAAATTTAGGAGGAACCACAGAAAACTTAGTCCTGCGGCCTCTATCCAGGCAGAACACAATAGTCTTTACTCATTCATTTGTAAAACAATACTGATAGGATTTACTTGCAATGTAGAAAACAGCAAGGGGTGTGATGCTCATCCTTTTATGTCCCTTTTATGGCCGCAAATGTTCCCTGTTTATCATGCCCCCTGTGTGCCCACGCATAACATCGCTCGTGGTTTGACCAGGGTGGCTGAATTGGGCCAAGTGTCCAGAGCTGCCATCTGAAGAGGTCAAAGCTCTTCAGCTCCTTTTAAGTGATCGGTAATGGCTTATTAATCCATGAATGAATGGGTTGGAAATCAAAGTGAAAGTGCAACCACAGCAGATTTAGGAGGGCGTATTACATCTGACTGCTCTCCAAGTCTCAGCCAGGTAGACTCACCTTGCTGGGTGAAAAACAAAACCAGCATGACAGATTGGAAGATGCAGGTCTGTTCCTCAACCTGTCTTTTCATGGATAAATTTCTCATGATCCATTCAACTCTCTTCCCTCATGGGCCCCAAAGCCAGTTTTGGAGCCCTTGGTTGGTGGGCAGCCATTTGATAGTCACAGACATTTCGGAGCTTGTCCTTGTGTCAGACATTTCTCATAAAAAAACCATTTATCCACCTATCCAACAAGTTATCACACCAGACAGTCGCTATTCTTGTATCTGTTTTCATGCTCAGATTAAAAATAGCTACCTACCAAAGCATCTGAGAATCTCCTACCTCCTCAGAGGAGGACAGGAGAAGGATTTCAGCAGTGCCAGGTGTCTGCTTTAAAATATTTTGCTTTTTGACCAGGCAAAGTGAGACCTGCCTGCTCGGTGGCAGCCACTCTAAAACGTTTTTTATACTGGTAGAAACACAGTTGGAGGCTTCCAAACTTCACTTTCTTTTGCTCAGCTAATGGTCAGATACTAACATATATCAGGTCCTATGTGAAAGGAGGAGGTTTATTATCTTTAATGTTATTATTTTTCAAGCGAGTGAGTAACCTGATCATTTCTTGATGGGTTACAAGCTGAAGTTGAGCTTTTTTATCTTTTTTCCCCCCCGTTTCTAAGAAGGACTGCCTGAATTTCGTGGCAATGTATTTGATTGCATATGGAAGCCCTCAGCTTGTTAGAAGACCTGGGAGTAAATAACATTTTTACGTGCTTTAAATTATTTAACAGATTTTTCAATTACAATTGATTAAGCACCTTCATCTACAAACAAAGCTGAGTACTTTGATGACGCCAATGAATATTTTGCTCTCATTTGCCCAAATGAGGCAGTTTTAGAGATGCTTGCATGAGACTGAATGGTCTATCAACCTGCACCCTAAACCAATGGAGATTGCGATCTGGGCTGCAAGTAACACCCTGGATGTTCTTCATTAGTTATTCTGGATGCAACGTGGCTTCCAGAAATCGGTGTCAGTCCATTATTGCTTTTTTCTGTTTTGTTCCAAAGTGATAGTTAAATAGGCAGTGGACCAGTCGTGTTAAATGAATCCTGGTGTTTTTCATTGGATTTGTTTTATTCACCATGAAAGTCCGTGGCAGAGAAACGCGCTTCCCAGTGCTTGTACACAAGCGTTGAGTCTGGCCAGGGTCAATCATGCCTTCGGGTTATGTTCGCTGGTACTTTTTCTCTGTGAAAAACTGTTCATCATCTGGAGTTGGTAATTGGAAAACCAGCTGAGGTCTTTGGCAAAAAACAAAACTTTTAGAGAATTACTAACGGGCTCCAAGGAAACCATGCTTATCTGTGTGCAAACTGAAATGCTTAAAAAATGTGCAACGTTGGGCAGAGAAATGAGTAGAAAAAGTGCCTTTTTTTCCACAGCTGATGGAAAAGTTTGAGTACAGACTAATTACTAGAAGGATATCTTGGGCTTCATGTTTGAAAACTGTGTATCTAAACTGTCTTTTGATCCTAATGAAAAATCAGAGTTTGCCTGCAAATACAAAATGCCAAGCAAAGCATTTTGGTAAACCATTTATTTGATGAAAAATGCAGCTTTAGGGCTGAACAATTTGTTGACGGAATATTTCAGAAATAATGAAAGGAATTTCTGCTCTCTTAGTGATGGATTCCTTGCACGATGAAATGACTTACAAGGATGAGGGGGGAGCAGAGGATGTCATTTGTTTGGGGTTTAGAAAGGGCTTTTGACACTGTTGCCTGCAGCATTGTCATTTGGAAGCTGAGGATGAATGGGCTGGACACACGGGTGGTTAGATGGGTTGAAAATTGGCAGGACTGTGGCTTGGAGAGTGGTAATTAACGGCTTTGACGTTTAGCTGGTGCCAGTGAAAAGCAGAGTATGTTGGGGCTGATACTGGGGCAGATAATCCTCGTTGACAGCCTGGGTGGTGGGACAGCGTGATCTTTAGCAAATGTGCCTCCAGGGGCAAATTAGAGGAAAGAGGCAGTCAGTGCCAAGCCAAAGAGTGGACCTTCATTTGAGAGGGACCTTGAGAAATTTGTCTGTTGGGTCAAAATCAACCTCATGAAACTCAATATAGAGTTCCGTGTTGTTTTGTTCCTGGGGTGGAATAACCCCATGCATAGATGGAGGCCAGGGTGGGAGGTCTATAGAAAAGGCCATACTGTGGGGGCCAAGTTGAATAGGATCCAACAGTGCACTGTCATCATGAATATTCCATTAGGAAGAGCGTGGCTGGCGGGTCAAGGTGAGCCCTCTGCTCAGTGCTGGAGAGGCCACACCTGAAGCAACATGGTTTGGTCCGCAGATAAGCCTCTTAAGATTGACACAGAGAGGGCTAAGAGGGGATTTAGGAGTGGTCTCCCACTACTGCAGGGACAGTTTCAAAGCTATGGAGTCAAACTCTTTGTGGTGTGGACAAGGGATAAAACAAGGGACAACGGCCATGAGTGGAAGTTATGGAGGTTCGGGCTGGTCATGAGAGGAAATACCTTTTCTGGAGAGGTGGTGCATGTCAGGACAGGTCACCAAAAAGGTGAAGAGGATCTCTGTCCTCGAGAGTAGGACATGTCAAAGTATACGTATGTTTGAGGATAGCGTTGTGGAAAGATTTCAGAAGGAATCTCATGGGCCAGTTTGTGATTTGTTGGTGTTTTGGAGATGCAGTTGGACAACCGGCACTAAGCAGAGTGGAATTAAATGCAATCTGGCAGCAGGTAGGTTATCCATGAACTAGCTTAGAGCAGTAGCTGCTTCAAGATGAAGGGAAATCGGTGGATGAGAAGCTCCCCAGGAGCCGGCACCGTGCGCTGGCAGCCCAGAACCCCCCCGGGCTGCATCCCCACAGCGTGGGCAGCAGGGCCGGGGGGCGGATTCTGCCCCTCTGCTCCGCTCGGGGGAGACCCCACCTGGAATACTGGGTCCAGCTCTGGGGGTCCCAACAGCAGAAGGACATGGACCTGTTGGAGCGGGGCCAGAGGAGGCCCCGGAGATGCTGGGAGGGCTGGAGCCCCTCTGCTGGGAGGACAGACTGGGAGAGTTGGGGTTGTTCAGCCTGGAGGAGAGAAGGCTCCAGGGAGACCTTCAAGCCCCTTCCAGTATCTGAAGGGGCCTCCAGGAAAGCTCGAGACTTGTTGCAAGGGCCTGTAGTGACAGCATAAGGGGTGATGGCTTCAAACTGGAAGAGGTGAGATTGCGATTAGATCTGAGGAAGAAATTGTTGCGTGTGCAGGTGGTGAGCCCTGGCCAGGGTTGCCCAGAGAAGCTGTGGCTGCCCCATCTCTGGAGGGGTTCAAGGCCAGGTTGGACGGGGCTTGGAGCAACCTGGTCTAGTGGGAGGTGTCCCTGCCCAGGGCAGGGGGTGGAACAAGATGGTCTTTAAGGTCCTTTCCAACCCAAACTATTCTGTGATTCTCTGAAAGCCGGCCCGCTGCCGCACCCAGCCACAGAGGAGAGTGGTGGCAGAAGATCAACATGGGTATATATAGTGGTTTTGCATCACCTTGCCGTCTTCCTTTTTCTTGCCTTTATTCTTGCAATAATGAGCCCTTCTAAATACCTTTGGCTTCAAAGTGGTGGCACATTTTCCCTATGGCTTCACATTTCAAATATAGTCAAAAAATGTAAACTGCACTTTAAAATTTGACTGTTGGAGAAATATATCTGGGACTTTTGCAGTCTATAGCCTTGGTGGGAAAAAAACCACAAACCACAAAACAAAAGGGGGGGGAGGGGGTGTGTATATGCCTGAGTAGTTAAAAACCTGATCTTTTTATTTGAAGTTTAGATATTTTATCAAGGCAGAATGCCACAGCAAGAAGTAATACTTCACATGATGACCACCACATATAGGAAAAATAGGTCAGGTGGGATCAGCTTCATTCCAATGGCAACTGCTTAATCGCTAGTGGGAAAGGCTAACTTGAGCCTAAGTGCTGTTTCTTTACATTTGTTTCATTGCTGGGTCTTAAACGGGCTTATTTTCACCATGACCTCACGGACACGGAAACCACGAGTAGCAGTTACCTTCCTAATAGCCTGTGTGTAGCTCAACATCGTATTTTAGGCTCTTTTCTATAGTTCTGCACAGTTGAGGTTGCAGTTTGCCACCGCTGGAGCTTTACAGCTGGAGGGCGTGTGGGATATCCCCTTCCCAGCCAGCTGAAGCTCTTTGTAGCGATCCTGACTTACAGACTGTGAGGTTTGTTGGGTTTTTGTTGTTTTTTTTCCCCTATTTAGAGCTCCAGGGGAAGGTTGATGCACTCAAGGAGGTCACACTGGCAACAAGGCTTACATATACTTGAGTTTTATCCTTTTATTTATCATGTCTAGAACTGAACGGACGTGCTAAAATTCCTAAAACGATAGCAGCGTGTGCAAGAGAGCTGTCTGAGGCTTTAAAATCTGTATTTAGTTGCTGTGGGATGAAATTTTACTTTACTCCTGGAACTTGCAGAGTGGTTTTGATGAAGCTACCAGGAAGACCTTGGTGTGCAAGTTCCCCGCGCTTTGCATGAGTGAAACACGGCGTAATTTTATTATCAGGCTTGTTACATTACTTCAACAAATTCAAGTTGCCACTAATAGATTCCGCTAGAGAGGTGAGTCCTAAGCATCAAGGCACAGCCAGGAAAGTTGAGATTTGGGAAGGAAATGAAAGCATGAGTAGAATTTCAGACAAATAGGAAATATTTAATGTTTGACGACTGTGTCTTAGCTGAGTGTCCCCCCCATCGCTGTCCCATAGTCCCCGCATTCATACCCACACTTACACCATTCCCAAACCCTTGAAGTTGTGCCTGAGGTTTGAGTGGTGATAGGAGACGTCCAATGGCCCTGGAATTTGGTTTGAAACATTCAGGCAGGACTCGCCGTGTCAGTACGTAGTTAGTGGTGCAGTAACTTGGAGCCTGCTTTTTTGTGAAGGATTCAGCAAAATTTAAATTCGCTGGGAAGCTCTTTAGTATTTACTAATTGGTTTTGCAGTGCAAAGAAGCGGCGTTTTGCACATGGGCTGGATGAAAAAAGCCTCTGGTGTCGCTGCCTGCTCCTGGCACCGCTTTTAGTAGCGCTCAGTAACGCAGGGCTGGCCAAAACACGCTTTGGGCTCCGTCATAAAGGATGTTTTAGAAACACAGATCTCCCAACGGATTGCCTGGTCTGAAAGGTGCGTGGTGTGAATCAAAGCATTGGAAGTTGAATTATCCTGGCTGGGGAAGAGAGGAAAACTTGGGATCACTGGAGTTACACCCCGTAATGTGGTGCTTAGGTGATGCCAGTTCTTTTAAGAAGTAAATGGTCACAGCGTAGGAGGAATATCAGCAATACCTTTGTCTGCCAGCCACAACCTTCCTCTAATGGGGTCAGTGAGAAAGACCGTGGTAGAAGTCAAGGAAAAGTGTTATTTCTTCACATGATCTAGTCAGCATTTATTTCTAGTAAATCAGAAAAGTCCAGTACAGATTCACAAGTGGAGACATTTTGATAACTGTTACTTAAATACACGTAGACAGATTCTGAAGAAGTGTTTTTTCTCTCTGCTGGAAAAGGCTGACTGGTACTTTTGAAGAGAACCACAGTGAAAAAAAAAAAAAAACAAACCCAACACCCATATGGTTTTGTAAGCAAACTTGCATATCAAAGGCTTTAGCCTTCATTTCATCTTTCCTTATGGATGGCTGACAATTATCACATTGCCCAGCTAACCCAGCTGTGGAAGAGAAACAGACTGATGGAAAAATGGAAATTGATGTACCACTTGTCCCTGAAATAATTTTTTTTTTACTTTTTTTTTTTCCTTTCCGAACCATTTAGTAAACCTTTGAGAAAAATGTATTTCAACAAGAACAAAGATTTCTTTAAGAGTCTGATTAGCTGTCACTTCAGTTAACTCTTAATAAACACAAAACCCTTCAGATGTATGCATTTGAATAAAGATCACGTAATCATGTTGTGCTGATTGGAAATCCTTTGGGGATTAATACGTGTCGAAGCCTATGTTTGTTCAAGCAAAAATGAAATAGCATGCGCAGGCTCTTAGGAGCTTTGAAACAAAATGAATTATTACTTCCTCTGCAAATTGGAACCACGCATATGGGAGCATAAAACGCATGAATTGGTCTAAGTCCATCCGAAGAGGTGATTTTAATCTTCGTTAGTAATCTGGATGAAACAGTTGCTGACTGCGAATAAACCGTGTTGCTGAATACAAAACATCTGTAGCGAGATGAAGAAGAGGGACAGGGTCTTTGAATTCATCTTGTCTCCATTGCATAACTCGGGAGCACATCTTGTACTCTGAACTGCAGTAGAGTTTAAAGGCCAAATTAAGTAAAGAACCGGGCATGCTTCCAAACAAATAGCTCATTAAACCCCAGCCCTCTGTTGGGCCGTCTGCTCGGAAACGCGCAGCGAGGCCACACTTTGATACTCTTTGGCAAGGAACAGCACATCCAATTTTGGCCTTGGCATTACAAAAAGACGCTGCAGCTTCTGCTGGAGATGTGGAAGCGCACTGCGTCGGAGGTGAAGCCTCAGCGTGGAAAAAGCTGCTAGTTTGCTATTTGGGTGCAGTTAGAGGTGTGAGTGAAATATTGGGATAGTATTGTGTTATATTCATGGGGTAATAACAGTGATTCATAAGGAAAAGAGGTCCTTTCTGTATTTAGATTGTATCTCTGCAAAGTGTTCAGGATGAAGGATGCTTAAATGTGTTATACTAATGCAATCCGTTTGCGTTTATCTGCTTTCATATCCCAAATATTGCAAAACTATACTGATTTTTCTGGCATGCCTGCAGCTTGGGGAGCTCATCAATAGCTAATTTGGCAGGTAAAAGAAGAAAATTTGCTTTAACAGCTCTTTGAAATAAATCTTCAGAAGGTGGCTTAGGGAGCTTTTACTCTTTCTTTGCTCAGTGACAGGTTCTGCTCCTCCTCTTGATACCCGAACAAAGCCCCCTACGACCACCCATGACTATTGACTGACCTAGGAGCAAAGGGAGTTAAGTCACATATTTCCTGAATTAATTTTTTTCTGTCGTTGAGTTTAACTTTCACTGCTTTTAGTTATCTAGTACCTCTTAATGTGTTATCGCTGTGCTGCGATAGAAGTGGATTTCAGAGTTTCACCCAAGAGGCCGAGGGGGAGGAGTATGAGATGACCATCGTCATCTCGACACAGGTTGTGGAGCATGGTGGATGGTGGTGGCTCATAAAGGTTGTCCCCCTACCTGGCCAGGTATCTCTTTGTGATTTACACCCTTCCAAACGTTGCATCTGTCCACTGCATGCTTCTCTCTCTCTGTCCCGTAACTTGGAGCAGGATGAGAAATATGAAGAAGCTGATGGGTTTTCTTCTTCTTTTTAAACAACCCACGGAATGAAATTGGACATTGATCTTCAAAGGCAAGAAAAAAAATGTTTGCAGTATCTTTTGGCATGAGTCAATAGCCTTTCCAAGGAAGAAACTCACTCCGAAGGGAATGCTTTGAAGGTAGTACTTATGCCCTTACTATTGTTTCAGCCCGAGTCCATGCTGTTCTGACTATTTGAGGTATTTTTAGCTTGTGATGGTCAAACGAAGCTTGTTTGGATGAACAGTGCAGCGTACCGGCGTATGGAGTCTGCAGTCTGACGTGGAGGCATCTGTGTCGTGTATGACGTCCACGGACGTACAGAAACGGTTGGAGGAGGAGTGTGGGGGAATGGAGAAGTCAAGCAGATAAGACAGCAGCGGAGCCTCAAGTGCCAGAAGGATTCGTAGTTGCAGGAGAAGCACCGTGTCAGTGCTGATTTGAACGCGGTGGCCCATTGTTACAGGGGTGGTGGCGTATTGGGACAATGGGAGAACAGGAAGGTTGTTTACGCGTTCAAATCTGAAGACGCTTTTCCAACTGGAAAACACGTTGACTAGGGTAGGTTCTTGGTTTTATTGCAGTATGCTTGAGGGTTAGAAAAGGCCCCGTCTATGCCATTCTCCAAACACATCTTCATTCATCCCTTTGAGTAGAGTACGTATTTTTTTACCTGGTAATTGTAGTGTTTTGTATTAGCGAAGTACAAGAAAGATTAAGTACAAAGCCTTTAATGTGATTAGAAATAGCTGTTTAGATGTGTATCTCATTTATTATTTGTAATTGTCTTGAGACTTGGCAATCTGCTTTCTACATACAAATAGTAGTTACCCTTCAGAATGGTTTAACAAGCTGAAATACGAAGATATAAAAAGTATTGATCTAAAGATAGGCAAGTATAATTAGCAGAAAATAAATTGTTACAAGAAAGTAGCCATTGGCATTTACGGCAGCAGATCCTGTTCAGAAGCTTTGGTTTGGTGCGATACCCTGCTGAGTAAAATTAACTTCTTTGATCACTAAATTCCCCCAGATTATAGGTTGGGTAAATTGATTATTTTTTCTTCCTCGCCCCTAATTCATGGTATCTCTCTTCATGTCACACTTGGTGTGCAAATATTCTCTAAGTGACCTGAGCTGATTTTCTGATGACTTGCTCGTACTACTTCACATGTGCAAGGCTGGGAGTGCCTGGGGTAGGGGGGTTTTGGTTAATGAGCTGACCAGAAAAAAGGAAGGGCTCTTAATGAACTGCATTTTCCTTTTCATTTAATCAAAAGTGTTAAATTCATGTTAATTGGAGAAAACAAAAAATCTGGCTCCTATTTGGGAGCTTCCAAGCGAAGTGAAACTGTGAGTGAGTGTAGGCGCTTTCACCACACCGGAGGAAAACGGAGGTCTGCTCTTTTTTCAGTCTGTTTGAGCCAAAAAATATGGACTTCCGTCTGGCAGTTCAAGATCAAGTTATTTTTTCATTCTTGGGCTGACCTAACCTACTCCTCAGGGTAATGTCCTAACCGTGGTGGTGTCAGGTACTTTAATCTCTGCTGGTGAAGAGACACCAAGTGAAGAGACTCTCCAAAAGAAGTGAGATGTTCACCAGTACTTTACCTTGATCTCGGGAGACTCTCGCTTCCATGAGATGGTTTTATGGCTGGCCAAATAAGGCATTTTTCTGTGCCAGACAGAGCCGGTTCCCCAGGAAACGCTGAGAACAGCCTTCTGGCACACTGTTTCCATGGTTTGAGTATTTTTCCTGAGATCTTCCCAACAAAGCCATATGGCAAACTGTGGCAGCACATAAGGATAGTTTTTGAATGGCCAAAACCGCACAATTCCTTTTTAATAAATGCTGCATTTGGAGAAGCAAGTATTCTTGGCTTTCCTTAGTAATTGTCTGAGTTTTAATTAAAATGATGCTTTGGTTTTGGTTTTGAAATTACGGCGTTTGTTGTGTGTACTTTGAGGACCTGGGGAGAAGGTTTCTGCTCTGAGGGTTCCCCCCACTTTAGAAGGTACCAGCTGTGTTTTGATACTGATACTTAAAAGATAAATCCCCTGTTAGTGTAGATTTTGGTCAGAAAACAATTACTCGGAGTGAGCAGATGAAGGTGCGGAGCAATATCAGGCTGGGGATACAAACCACCTCTAGCAAATCTGCCTGCTGGTAGAGCGTGAACCGAGAGATTCTGCAGGGTTCAATCATTTCAAACTATTCTATTTAAATAACTCTGCAAAGTACCTTAGGAATAACAAGCTATCAGCACCACAACAACATGGAGCACAGAAAATTCTCAATACTGAATTCCTGGAGGCGTTTGCCTGTGAATTGGGGCAAGCCGAGGAGGAGAACTCAGCAGCCCGTGCACACTCCGTGGTGTTGCCGATGCGGCATCTCACTGACGCTCCCAAACGCCCAACAGGCTGGAATGATGGGGACTCGGCCCCCAAAACCAGCCAGTTCTGACATGGGAAAAGGAGGTCGTAAGTGATATTTCGTGCTTGTGAAAAATAATCTGAATGCTCAAAAGATGGATTTTAATTTCTACTTGTAGACCCAATTTTAAGAAGTCTCCTGGGAGTCTTGACAGGAGTTAATGACTCACAATGTGCTTAAGTACTTGTAAATTCTGCTTTGTGCTGAGCAGGCAAAAAATAAGAGTTGAGTGGACTGCCTTGAAGGGCTTATTGCTTTTTTGGCTAAGGCAGATAAAAATGAAAAAGGGAAAAGAAAAGCGTTGTGATAGAACAGCCAGTTGGTTGAGACTGGCTCAAGACAAGAAAAACAGTTGGGTTTTCTGAATGTTGTTTCCATGCCTTGTCCGCGGAGGCTGGAATCTTTTGGTGATTTNGGGGGGGGGGGCGGAACTAAATAGAGTGATAGGAGCCTAGAAGGTGCACATGGGTAGCATTTCAGAGGAGAAAAGGCAAATGACAGCAGCTCCGTTGGCCCGGTTTCACAGAGACAGCTGTCCCCAGCAAACTCAGGGATGAGTTTCTGAACCTTTAAGCGTTGAAGTTCTGTTCTGAGGAGGAATAGATTTGAAATGCTAATAGTGCACTATATGTTCATCAGAAAAGTAGTCACAGCGATACTTCAACTGTCTGGATAGGATCACCTGACATGAAAAGGTATATTTGGGGGGGTTGATTTCAAGGAGCTAATTCTAATTTCACGCAGGATCCACATTCTTGTTATTAATGGTACAAATCATATTTTTGAAGCAAGCTAGAGCAGACTTAGTCAAGTTACTAATGGGAGCATTTTTTAGTTCGGCAACTTTAGAAAAGTTCAATAAACATTGCCATTTGAGCACAGATCTAGTAAATGTTTTTATGTCCAGTCAGAGACCGGTCTTGTTTTCCTGTAGCTAGTCCATTTGCACATCGTAATGATCATTTTATGCGTTTGTCCTCTACTTGCACGGGATGAATTTTTAATGTGCAGGCAGAAGGTGACATTTTTATTGCTTTATGAGCATCAGAAATGCATTTTAAATTCAATTATATACTGTCTCTGGAAATATCACACAAGTGACTTGCCAATAAATACAACTCATAGATTCCCGAAAAGTAAGGAGGACAGTAATCACCAGAGTGACTTAAACTGTGGAAACTGAGTAGCGTATTACTTGTGACTTCAAATAATACAAGGTAATGCATATTAGAAAGAATAATTTAAACTTCATATAGACACTGATAAATCAGCCTAATGATTTCTGGAGAACAGGTGAGGTGCCTGAGGACTGGAGGAAAGTCAACGTCACTCCAGTCTTCAAAAGGGCAAGAAGGAAGATGTGGGAAACTACAGGCCAGTCAACCCCACCTCCATCCCTGGAAAGATGATGGGACAGCTTGTTCTGGGCATTGTCTCCAAACAGCTGGAGGAAAAGAAGGTTATGGGAAGTAGTCAACATGGATTCATCAAGGCGAGGTCACGTCTGAGTAATCTGATAGCCGTGTACGACGCCATGACAGGATGGATAGATGAGGGGAGGGCAGTAGATGTTGGCTACCTTGACTTCAGCAAGGCTTTTGACACCATCACCTGAAGCATCCTCATAGGCAAGCGTAGGAAATGTGAGTTAGATGATAGGACAGTGGGTTGGATTGAAAACTGGCTGGCTTGTAGGTCTCAGAGGGTTGTGGTCAGTGGGGCAGAGTCTAGTTGGAGGCCTGTGACTAGTGGTGTTCCCCAAGAGTCAGTGCTGGGTCCAGCCGTGTTCAATGTATTCATCAGTGACCTGGATGAAGGGATGGAGTGCACCATCAGCAAGTTTGCTGGTCACACAGAACTGGGAGGGGTGGCTGACACACTGGAAGGCCAAGCTGCCATTCAGCATGACTTGGACAGGCTGGAGAGGAACCTTATGAAATTCAACAAAAGCAAGTGTAGGGTCCTGCACCTGGGGAGGAATAACCCCACACACCAGTACAAGTTGGGGGCTGACCTGCTGGGAAGTAGCTCTGCAGAGAGGGACCTGGGAGTCCTGGTGGACAACAGGATGACCATGAGCCAGCAATGTGCCCTGGTGGCCAAGAAGGCCAATGGCATCCTGGGGTACATCAAGAGGAGCGTGGCCAGCAGGAGGAGGGAGGTCATCCTCCCCCTCTACTCTTCCCTGGTGAGACCACAACTTGAGTCCTGTGTTGAGTGCTGGGCTCCCCAGTTTAAGGACAGGGAACTGCTGAAGAGGGTGCAAAGTGATTAGGAGGCTGGAACATCCTTCTTATGAGGAAAGGCTGAGGGAGTCGGGTCTTTTTAGTCTAGAGAAGAGCAGGCTGAGGGGGATCTCACCAGTGCTGATCAATACTTAAAGGGAGGGTGCTGGGAGGATGGTGCCAGTCTTTTTTCAGTGGTGCCCAATGACAGGACAAGAGGGAACGGGCACAAACTTGACCATAGGAAGTTCCATCTGAACACGAGGAGGAACCTCTTTCCTTTGAGGGTGGCAGAGCACTGGCACAAACTGCCCAGAGAGGTGGTGGAGTCTCCCACTCTGGAGACATCCCAAACCTGCCTGGACGCCATCCTGTGCAACCTGCTCTGGGTGCCCCTGCTCTGGCAGGGGAGGTTGGACTAGATGATCTCCAGAGGTCCCTTCCAACCCCTATGATTCTATGATTCTCTGAAGATGAAGCAAGTTTCTACATCTCAGTGAAAACAAACTCACTGTGTGCCCCAGCAGTTCACAATGCAATTAGAAATACGTATTTTGAAGTGTAGAGAAAATAGAAAGGGCATTACATACTATGAAAATGATCTCACAGGACACTCCTGCAGAAGTTATGCTGTGGAATTGAACTATAGATGAAGACAAATCAGGCTTAGGATAACGTGTCATCAGAGGGATCGTAAAAATCCTTAACTTCCTAAAATTCAGAAAATTACCGCTGACCTGCAGTGAATTAGTATTCTGCTAAGGTGCTAACAAGGAGGCTAAGGAGGACGAGCTGCCCAAAATACACTACAAATCAGTAAGGTACTGATTTTAACAAGAAAATCCAAACTGTTAAATGTACAAAACTTCGATGGTAGCTTTCAGAGCAAATTGGAATATGCATGTGTGCAATCGCACACATCCATACACACAGAATTTTTTTACTGCTTTGTGCTAGGGTGGAAGGATAAAAAGGTGTTACTTTAAAAAAAACCAATTTGGCTTGATACTCAAAACAACTAAATAAAGTGTAAGCCCTTATCTGGAGTAGGTAAATACAGAAGAAATTAGTATTTTCTTTCAGAGCACAGAATAACAGAGTAGATGATGTTTTTAACGTCCCCGTGGTCATCTGCTCCAAAACCCCAAAACCTCCTTGAAACGGGAGGGGAGGGTGAGCTACTCAGGCCAACAGAGGGAGGTCTGGAGGGAGGAGGTGTTCTGTCCAACATGGCTGAAGAGAAGCTCAGCATCTCCCACATCCTCTCTTGGAGGCAACCAGGGTTGCAATCCATGACTGGATTTACAGGTCCAGGCTAATGGGATTTTACCCTTGCAAATGGCACCAGAATTCCAGGAAGTTTTGTTCTTCTCTGCTTTCAGATGACAAGTTAAACTGGTGTTTCGATAAAATTCCACCCTTCGTAAGCAAACTGTGCTCGGCGCTGTCTTCACGGGGTCGTGGATGTCTAAGAGACAACTGAAAAGTGACACTATCCCTAGGCCACTAAGCTCCGTTACATCCTCCATAGACACATGCCACTTAATTGTTACTAGTGAAAGGAAAAAGCAGGTATTTGTAAGAAAATATCCAAACTTGTCTTATAGGTTCCTGAATGAAGACAGCTCTGTCCCAGACAATGCTGTTGTAGCCTTACTGCTAGAAACTGGGAAATGAAATAAAAATCCCAGTTTATCTGATTTTTAATTCCACTGGACCTTGCCTTCCTTCACCTGTAAGGTGGTCTATCATCATCTGATCTTTCTCCCATGTAGGTAAAAATTGCTCTGAATCCATATCGAATGAGAAATCTGTCACTTCAACAAATGTTAACAGCGCTTTTTTGGAGGAGGTTATTAGGGAGGACCTGGCTACCGTGTTTTAAGTCAACATTTGCGTGCCTGCTCTGGTGCCGCAGCTCTGATCTGCGTGCCCGTTCCAAAAATGAGTTGTTGAATACATGGACTATTAAAGGACATTTTGTTAGACGTTAATCGCCTGAGGGGAGTAAATTGCCTCATCTGCAAACTTGAGGAATGATCATGAATAAAATAGAAATGACAGAGATGGATTTATGGGAAGTGCTTTCAACAGCCATTGCTCACTTCTTTTAACTGTATTTTTGTATCTGTCAGCGAGTCAGATTTTAATCTAAAGTGTTTCCTTCTAAACATATATAATGGCATTTTTAATCAAGATGCCATGTGGCCTTGAATAAATCCACGTATAGTAAATAACATTTGCCTTTGTAAGGCAGAGCCATAATCTTATCATGACAACCTTCTTTCGATGAACAAAAAAAGCTGTCTGGCATAAATTATATTTAAAAAATAATTTTTGATGGGATGCTGGGTTAGCTGTTTCATGAGGACAGTCTCTGCTCATAGCTAAGCTCACTGGGTGCTGCCATGGGCAAAAAGGAGCAGCATGGCACAAGGATTCTGCACCAAAAATGATTATGTCGATTTGATCCATCTCCCCATCCTTTATCCTTCAGTGACAAATTCACCTATGGGCGAATTTCAGGGTCAGGTTTCCATTCTGCTTGCTTCTTCTCTGCAACAGAAGTCCTGAAATCGTGTCGTGGCTCATGCAGTAGGCACTAAAAATTCCCAAACACTCAAGTTTCAATATTGTCTTTACCACTCTTTTGAAACATGACAAGTGGAAAAGGTTTAGCGGTTCAACCATGGGCAAACGATCCTGGAGTATCAATGATCTCAGTCCCCGGTCAGCTCAGAAGGACTAACATAGCAGTGTGCCTGTGGAAATTCATTCCTGGGATATAGAGGTGTTTGTGTAACATGCTGATCTTTTGTAATCTGTTGATTAGCAATTAATTAAACAAATTGATAGAAGTTAGTGAAGCTTTTGTGTTGCAGCGGAAAAAATTAATGGAAAAATAAGATGTGCTGCATCAAGTGAAGTCAAACATCTGTTGCCATTCAAGTGGGGACAGATCCAAGATGTGTTGGATTCAACACAAAGTTTCATAGAATCATAGAATCACTTGGGTTGGAAGAGACCTTCAAGATCATCGAGTCCAACCATAAACCTATGCCAAAACCACCCCTAAACCATGTCCCTCAGCACCACGTCTACCCGTCTTTTAAATACCTCCAGGGACGGTGATTCCACCACCTTTCGGTAAAGAAGTTTTTCCTAATATCCAACCTAAACCTCCCCTGGCACAACTTGAGGCCATTTCCTCTTGTCCTGTCGCTTGTTACTTGGGAGAAGAGACTGACCCCCCACCTGGGTATAACTTCCTTTCAGGTAGTTGTAGAGAGTGATAAGGTCTCCCCTCAACCTTCTCTTCTCCAGGCTGAACAATCCCAACTCTCTCAGCCACTCCTCATAAGACTTGTTCTCCAGACCCCTCACCAGCTTCGTTGCCCTTCTCTGGACACGCTCCAGCACCTCAGTGTCCCTCCGATACTGCGGTGCCCAAAACTGAACACAGGACTCAACACAGTTTCCTGAGAGTTTCCCCTCCGGCACAAGAGCTATTACAGGGATCAACCAACCCGCAGCCGGCTGGCCTCGCTGCTTACTGCCTGCCAAAAGTTTCTCCTGTTCTCCAAACAGCTTTGTACCTGCAGTGCATTGCCGATGGTGGTATGTCCGCGTGGCCGGATCTGTGGTGGCATTGATGCTCATCCACACCCGATGTGCTCCACTTGGAGGGTTATGTGGGTTGGGCGCTGTGCTCCCAACAGGGACTTTGGGATGAGCCTGGGCATAGGGTTGCACCTGGTCTTCTGACGAGAGAGATTTCTTCTAGTGAAGAACCTGGGAGCCAATTTTAGGCCTGCAGCCCCTAGATGAGCTGTTCTTCGAGCAAATGCAGAGAAGGTGATAAGCGAAGATAGTTTGACAGCAACTGTATAGTTGTGTTGAATAATTGAAATTGTGTTCCCAGCGTTTTTTTTTAATTTGGTTTGGTTTGGGGTTTTTGTTACCCATTATATTGCTTGCCTGTCTGTAATATTCCCGAGATGATGTTTTCCTAAACAATTGAATTTTCAAACCTTATTTCAAATCTGTCAAGCTTATTTGATTATTTCTCCAATACAATCCAAGCCACTTGAAAATCCTCAACATTTAATTCATTTTCAGCTGCCTTCTATTTTCAGCCCCAAAAAAATAAAATAAAATAAATGCTGCGGAGATTTACAGTGCATAGCAAATTTTGGATTCCTGAGATGGAAGGGTTTTACTGAGGGGAGAAGAAAACAGCACTGTAAATTCAAAGGTTAAATTGTTCCTCTCTTTTCTTTAATTCAATCAGAGGACTGAGGCTTTTCATGGAGAACCAGAGGTGTACCAGTTACGGCTTTATAGGCGTTTTAAAGGTATTTGGTATGCTGAGCCTCCTAAAACACGTAGTATTACACATTTCATGTAGATGTAAACTCAACTCAGGCAAAGGTCCCTGTAACATCTATAAAAAAAGCATTCGGAGAAAACAGAGCTCTTCTACGAAAAGACAAAGAGCAACAGCAGCACCGTTCGCAAGAGTATGAATAAAAGCCATTAGAAATAAGGAATTTGGATGAGCCGCCATCTGTTAGCCTTCAGAGCTTCGCGGAGGATAAATGTCCTGAATTACACCCCCAAATCAATAACATGTGTGCCGTCCTTTCCGCTGCAACCGACAAATGAGCACGCTGCCGAGAGAATGACTTTGCTTAAAATAGGAAGGGATTTTCTGGCTGTGTATTCTTGCCTCGGGCAAATCTCGAAGTCAGTGTTCCTCTTCTGTCTCCAACTGAGTAGTAATTATTCAGCGCTGCCCCGTGGCTGTGCAGATTAGAAATTAGGAGGAAGGGGGTTTTTACCCATCAATGCGTGGCGTTAGAATCACTGGATTAGGCTCATTAGGATGCCCTGGGTGTCTTGCTGTACTCGATGGTGTTACTTGGGGTTTGTACAACACTACTTGCCTGTAGGAAGGTCTCAAATGTGTCTGTCAAGCACTCCGAGATGAATTTACACGGGGCCACTCTCATCATTTCATGCAAATGTGGTTGTCCTGGGTTTCCACCGTGAAGAGGAACAGACTGTTCTGGACTCTGGTGTCTTTTTTGTAACTTACTTCTCTTTGGAGGAGGAGGTAACTCAGGCGATACCTGGAAGACTATTCTCGGTGACGATCTACGGATCAAAAGTGCTTTTGTTTGGACTTGTCCTTCAATAAATCATCTCAGGTGCATCAATCCAAAGTGAGGAACTGAAGATTGCCCTGAAGTCAGTTCTGCTGATTTGTACTGTGTCTGGCAATTGCTGACACTGCCAACCACGGGGTTGCCCCTGCCAACTCACTACCTAAGAATGTGTTGGGCAGGATTTCCATATTTTTTTATCCTGTATTACTCATCTGTTAGAGCGCAAAAAGTTTTCTGACTCTTCTTATACGAAGTAACAATAACCAAAAAAAAGAAGATAGTTAGATATTTTATGCTTGCTTTGTGAGTCGTGTAGATTCAGTCAACATCTGTGTCAGGGAGTAGTTTTTCTTTGAAAGTCCACTATTAGGGACCCAATTCTCAGGTCCCTTTGGTTTGGCCTGGAGAAGTTGCCCAGGAGAACATGAAATGCTTGTGATTCAGATGACCTTAAAAACATTTACAGCTTTTTTTTTTCTTTTGCGTATATGTAATTATGAAGACAGAAAACAATGATAATCTTTTTAATACCTTCATTTAATGGTGATGGTTAACAGGAGGGAGGCGGGAAGCAACATTACAACGGCAGCGAACATTGCAAAACAAGGTCCGTGCTTTGGAAACAGTATTGTCAGTGTCCTCGTGAAAAAGATATTATTATGACAATTTGCTGTCAAGTGCAGTAGACATCTGTTAGAGACAAAACGCCTGGCTTCAGTTCGTTTTGAAGATGTTGTAAATACCCAATTTGGAGGAATGGGACAGAATGGACTGTGCATGCAAATGCGACTTGTCACTTCTTTAACGTCTACCGTGTCTTCAAAATATTGATCAGTGTGTCAGGATCTCTTGAGACACGGCAGGAGAGTCAGTCACAAATATCTTTCATTTTCTAGGCACAGCACTAGCATCTTGGGTGAGATAATGGTTTTCGTTTGACTTTATTCTGGTGCTGCAGCGATGCCTTTGTGGTTTCAGGCGAGTTGTAGAAGCAGAAACTAGGCTTGGTGCACCCACTCTGGGATTGTCCACTGATGCTGAAGGATGAAGGTTCATTTCCCCTGGAATCTCCCAGAGGGCGGGGGGAGAAAAAGGCTGGAGAGAAACTCCTTGACAGTAAACTGTTTTGAAGAGGCAGTAATTACATTGCAAGCCAAAGACAATTTAATTTTGGCTGCATTGCGAATGCAGGATCATAGAAACAAAACACGCAGGGTACAGGGGCGTGAGGCTTCTTGTGACAACTATTATTTTTAATAACCTATATAATAAAGTTGGAAAAGACAGGTGAGTTGGAAGGTACAGAAGCTTTCCTTTAGAATTATATGTATCATTTGATTTGTGAATATGAAGAAATACCAGCGGCTACAGCAGAAAAAAATCCCTTAACATACTCAAATGGTGATAGCAGGTCTAAGTGTCCTCCCTAGGTTGGCACAAGAGCAGCACTGCTGGGCAATGCCAATCCTCTGTCTTGTGATGAGCAACCAAAATTGTGCCTGCTTCAAGTTTAGCAACCTTTCCACGAAGTAGTTGCCACTGTCGAGCATTTGGAGCTCTTTGGGAACAATTGTCCGTTTTACAATGAATAATCTTGAGTGAATGCATGTAAAATGGGTGAAGGGGTTTACATACGTGCTAATTTCTCTCCTTCCCTCTCATCATGACGGCAACCATTTAATTTCTTTTAAAATTGTACAATGTCCCCAGCGACAGCAAAATGAGATGCAGTAGGAGGGCTGTCACTGATAACTAATCCCTGTCAGGGAAAGACAGGGATTGACAGAAGCAAGGGAAAATAATACTCCAGAGTACCTGAGCAGCCTATTGTACATAAACAGAGCCTGGACCAAAATAGGGTCAACCACATCCCTTTCCGGTCGTTTCACATGCCCCACGTGTTCCCCAAAGGGAGGTTGGAGTTTTGGCTTAGTGATGTCAGCAGACCCCTTCATCCATGAGCATCGTTATTATACTTTCAGCAGAAAAGGAAAAAAAATGCAACCCTTCACATTTTCTTTACTTTATTCCTTTGCTCATAAGGAAATCAGTTTGTTTGCTTTCTGCATCTCTCCCATTTTCATATGTGTAGTAGGTCTTAGTATATAACCAGATGTTTGGGTGCAAAAAAAAATACTACAAACCCCTTTCGGGAGTTTATTTACAAGAATAAGGTCTGCATTGTGAGTGGCAGAGTTTTAAAACTGTAGCTAGAATATTTTCGAGATGAACAATTGCAAAAGATTGTAGTGCTTTTGGAGCTTTAGCACAGCAGACAAGTCATCTGCAGCACCTGCAGGGCAAACCTATTCTCTCTTCCTAAGACAGCATTGTATGAGCTGCTTTCCAGGCCAGAAATTAATTAGGTGTAATTAATGCGAGCGTGAGTGACTGTTGCTCTCTATCTCTCTTTCTCCTTTTTATCTAATACTTTTTAAGCTGCACAAAACATGCAGGAAATGGCTTCAGGAAAAGTAGCCTTGTCTTAGCAATTATATTTGTAATAGGGTAAGGATTGAGTTTCTGGATAATTAAATACACCTTTTCTGAACTTACCTTCTACCACTTCTCTTGTTGTCCCAAATCTGGGTTCTTTACCCACTGTGCAAGCCAATAGCACACAGAGCAGAGGTATTTCCAAGTTTATTCCATTAACGCGCAGAAATGGGGTGCTCGTCCCAAAATGTGGGCGCACCCCGGTTTCAGAAATCTCCACTTTTAGATGTTATTACATATTCAAACAGTTAATACTTAGTCATGGTTATTCTTTTTAATGATTGATTAAGATTTCTTCACTTCCTATGTAAATTAGTGCACAGACTCTTGTCGTCTTCTTCCATTGTTTTCTTTGGAATAGGTGGTATCATTTGGGTCGGTGGTTGTGATCTCCCCCCACCGAAATTACCTTTTACCAACTTCTCCTCTAATCTTGGCCATTCCCAGAGGTTTTCTCGGTTTGCTGACCAGGCCTACGGTTCATCCCTCTCTTGACAGGAATATCCTACTTCTCAACAAAGCTACGTTGTCTAGTGGTTCTTTCCTTAATTGAATCAAAGACAAATCATACCCAGTCACTATCTCTCTACTTTGGTAAATAATTAAAATAGGGTTGGGGCTGTGTAGAGCAGCAGGTTTCCTTACTTGCTTCAGTTACACTTTACATTTCATTTTTCTACTTAATACCAATTTTACTACAACACTATTGCAGTGGGTACTACATGTGAAAAAAAAAAAAACCCGACAGTTTCCCCTCCAAATAATACCTGTTGATCTTATGAAAAAGAGGAATTGTGTTTTGATGCAACTGTTTGCAACGCAAAATGAATATACAACTCCTTGACGGCGCACGCTTGGCTCTTGCACGTTACTTGCCTCACCGTTTGAAAGAGATTCTCTGTCCTACCACCTCCTCAAAAATATTTGCCTTTTCTCCCCAGCAAGCTGATAGACAGTCCAGTCACTGAGTGATCTTAGCGCTCTGGCATTGCCAGGCACTTTCGACACCTGCTAATCCCCATGGCATCTCCGAGCACCGTGGGAGATGGTTTTGCTGATGATCTGGAATTCAGCATGCAGGAATGGAGATGAGTTTTCAAAGTACTGGAATGAAATCCCACACATGGGATGATGCAAAACGTAGAGACGGGTCTTGCTTTGCGCTTCTACTCTCTGCCTTCTGTGCTTGGATTAAGGTTTATTCCATAATCAGCATTTTTTTGGCTCTATGTGGTTATATTAACATATGTGACAGGGACAGGAGCTGTCCCCTAAGATACAAAAATAGGAGCAGTAGAGATTTTTTACTTTTTCCTTCTGAAACTATGTTCTACAAGATCCCGCTTTAACCAATACCAACCAGATCTCAGGACAGATGTCAACACGGGAAAGGTGGGACTATGTGGGATCCTGTGGTGCAGCACGTCCCGACTTAAGAAAGCAGAGAGAAGACAACGTGAAAGATTGCGCAGTAAAGTTTTGTAAACTCTCACAAATAAGGCTGCAAATATATTTCTTAGTTCTTTTTTTGCAAGGCCACGATTCCGATGGAGCCAGAAGTCCCTAACTGACACGACTGGATCGCCGGTGGGTGGCTGCCTGTCCGTGGCATTTCCTGCGCGAGTGGTTCAAAACATCAGGTTCGGTGAGGATCCTACACCAAACCTCAGCTTCTGCTAGGCACGATGTAGCCTCAGTTCTTTCAGATTTCTCCACTATAAGGGCCCCTCAAATGCGGTAAAGCAAAGACATTAGTCTTTCTAGTTTCATTCCAGTTGGGTGCTAAAAAAAAAAAAAGTGTTTCAGGGAATGCAGACAGACTTCATTTTGTTTTACTGAGCTGTTTTGATTTTTAAACGATGCTTACCCATCTGGCCCAAGGCAGAGAACAGTGACAACAACTGCATTTGTTACGGTGCCAGCCAATAATAAAAGATAAAGGGTTTTTTTCAGCGTTAACCCATGAGGACTGTCTGCCACCGACTGCAAAACGGAACGAACACTTTCAGTGAACGCCCTTCAAAACTGGGGAACCCATCTTGGAATGCATTTAGAAAGCCAATAGCTGCTTTTGTGTTGGACTGAAGAAAGAAGACAGCCAAGGACCCTGCAAAGTTTTCCTATGTGTCAGAAGATAAATGTCCTGTCGGAGTGCTGGCATCTCTGCCTCTGAGTAGTTTGTAGAGTAAAATCAACCCCTTGGGTTACAGCCAGGATGATTTGGAAGCCCTTGCTGGTTTAGTCCAAGAGCAGTCCCGTGGGATGAATCAAAAGGATGAATCAAAGCAAGGCTAATGAGTTGTTCAAAACATCAGGTTTTGTGAGGATCCGAAACCAAACCTCAGCTTCTGCTAGTCACCATTTAGCCTCAGTTCTTCCGTACTTCTCCAGAAGATGTTGCTTCTACCTAAAAGTTGAGAGCAGCTCGGTGACTGCAGATCACCAGGGGTGGAAACCTGACCTTTAATGCCTCCTTCCACTGCCTTCAGGTTCGGCACGTCTTTGCTTTTGTATCAGGACAGAGATTCAACGTGGACATTTTGGCACAGCTGTTTTCCACTTTTTTGGCAACCTCTGTTCAGTACGTTGAGCTCTCTGGGAAAATGTGTTGCTTTCGGAGCCAACCAGAATAGCTGCTCTGCTAGTCCAGCGGACAGCGAGCAATTCCCCATGGTGGCCTTGCTGGGCATTCGGACTCTCATCCCCTACAAAATATTCCATAGCTGAATAGCCTGGAATATAGCCAGGAGAAAGTCACCTCTCCTTGCCAGCGTGAGCAGCTCCTCCACCAGTGGAGCTACTTCTTTTCATGCTCCAAGGGGAGTCTAACAAGGCTTGGGGCAGGGAGGCTGGAGGTGGTCAGAGGTTGCTCCTCATCCTGTAAACTGCAGTGGCAGTCACGCATCTGTTGTGACAAAGCATTGTGATGTTTGTGGATTGATTTAAAAAAAAAAAAATTGGATTTTTTGACATTTGCTGTTAAAACTCAATTTCCTTAAGTTGGGGATCTGGTTTGCCTTGTTATGTGCTACCTTGTAGGATGGCCTGGATCTTCACATGGCTCTTAGACTGGTGTTTTGCAAAGGGGGGCCTATAAAATAAGCATAAATAGTTTGGTAGGAATACTTTTTAACACCTATATCACCATTAATAATGTGGAGGAGAAGGGCAGCTGCATGTGAGTGGAATGTCAGTTGTGAAAGCAACTTTATTACATAACCTTAGCATATATAGATGGGGTTTTTTTGACTAATCAGTGTTGGAGGTTTTAGGTAGTGTAGTGCTGATCACCATTCAGCTGTTCGTTTCAAGGGGGACATGGTAGCAGAACTGGAGCCTCTACTGTAACTAAGTGTCTTACCAGTTTCTCTCAAAATAGGCTTAAAGGATTAGAAAGCCCTGGTCATCTTCTGGCTGGCCCAGGAGTGATCAAGGTGTTGACTCAGGATGAACAAGATGGGATTTTGATTCCCACCTTAGCCTGGATGTGTTGGAATGCAGATCTTTCCCTTTTAGGGCAACCTTTTAATAGTTTATTCAGTGCAGGTGGGGAAATTGCTCCTTGTTAGAGGGAACAAGAAGCAGCTGGAGGAGGTCCCCAGGAGGACTGGGTAACCAGACTCGTAGAAGAGGCTGAGCAAGCTGCTGGTGCTTAGTTTACAATGGACATGGTTCCTGGGCAACGTGGGAGATGGTTGTGAAGAAAAGTGAAGTCCTTTGCATGTGCTGCAGGTAGGAAGGAGAGTTTTGAGTTTTAAACTTTGTTGAGAGGCTTCAATGTTAGATACTGCAATGTCTTTTTTTCTAGCTGTAGCAATTGTTACAGTGTAGAGTAGATGACATGGGTGTTTTTAAATCTTCATTACTGATGGGTTTTAAGAAGCAGTTGGAGAAGAAATTGGAAGTCTGGGTTTAGTTGGTCCTGCTTTGGTAGTCACAGAGCAAGTTATTTCTTGATGAGATGGAGCTGCACTTGCTGTGATTTCATCTATTGTAAATAATTAATGCATCTAAACTTGAGAGCTCAATGTCCTCTTTTGTATGTTTTCAGCATTCTTCACAAAACTGTAGAAGATGGAATTGTTCTTAGCTCTTGCTGTGCTGGGCCATTTTCAGATTTCCTTTGTGTCTGCCATTCCAGTCTGTCTTCCCAGTGTGTGTTTTCCCACTTCCAGCCATTTGCAGTTTAGCTGTTTTCCTCTGAGCTCTCCCTTTAGAGCTGAGGCTCTGTTGTCCTTTGAGTTCAAATACTCACATGGAAATAATCTCCAAAACATTAATTTTTGTATGCAAATCTTTAGGTAATACCGGCAGATTTTTTTGGAGGAAGCAAGAATCCATTTTATTAACCTGTTTAATGTTGTCATGGAGAGAGTGGGGCTCTATTTTTGTTGCCCTGGAGAATCAAGGCCAGCATTCAATACAGTCTTACGCACTTGAGCAGGTTTTCAAACCTTGTTCTTCCATTGGTCTGAATTTGTGACATCTTCTAATAGGTCAATAAACACTTTCTTGCTTCTATTTTATAGAGATGTTTGTTCAGTACAGGGTTTTCTGGTACTGAATTAATAGGCAGTTGTGGACCTCTTCTTATGAGACTCAAATATAATTTGGCTTATTGTCACTTCTAGCTGTTTAGGAGGATACTGGTCCATCATAAACCACCATCAATCTGTGTTATTAACTGTATAATTCTGTGATGTGGTGTAGTTGGAGTTTGTTTTGTGAAGAAGTTGATTTTTCCCATTATCCCCTCTATTACGGTGTTAAAAGTTGTAAGCCTTTCTCTTGGGAAATTTTCCTTCTTTACTTAATATGCTAATTTTTCAATAGTAAGACTTATAATTTGTTCAGCACTTTTATGCTGTTTCACTGTTTCTCATGCATTTGGTCCATAATAGATTTCTTCTGCTACCCTCCCTTGGAGTGCGCAGACATAATTATCTATAAAAAATATGCTGCAATGTATTCTCCCCCAATTTGGGAGTGTAATGGTGCAACCACAGTAAAACTTGTCCAGATGTCTGGGGGTATTATCTTCTTCCATCACTTTATTACTCATTTGGGAATGCTAGAGCTGGTATAATGAACTTTGATTTTATACTTAGGCCCAGACATCATATAATTCCTTTTTAGTTGTTTCTTTTTGCACTTTTTACATTGTGGACCCATGTGTTTCCAGTGAAAAAGAGTGCTTCCTAAGGGGAAAAAAAAAGATATTATTGTGAACATGAGCAATCATATTTTTCTGCACTTATTTGGCCAATTATGTCTTGTTATTGTTTAATACATTCACCTGAAATTATTTACTTTTTTTAAACAAATAATGAAGGCTTCCAAACTTTCTAATTCCACCGCAACGTAGCATATGTTTAAGCTAATAAAAGCAAATTCTGCTTTAATTGGGCTCACAAATTAAGTTCACCAAGTGCTTCCTGCTTGGCCTCAGACAAACTACTGGGTCTTGCTCTCAAGCCCTCTGCGAGGTCTTCAGACCTCGCTGTGCTTTTGGGGGTGGGTTTTCTCAGGGGGTAGAAGCAGCCACCACATTTTGCATCCTGAAAGAGTTTTGGGCTCATGATACGCATGTGTGGTGGTTACCCCAAACGCACACGCCAGGACTTGCTCTCCAGAGTTCGGGATTGCAAAAAACGTATGGGTTGGGTTTGAGTTTTTTAGCTCTCCATAATGTGGTGAATAACTTTTCTGCAGTTATGTGAGCCAAAGTAAGAAGTGAAAGGGAAAAACATGATTTATTTTGGGCTATATTTACTTCTCTGCAGGGCGTTCCTCCCAACAGCCCTCTCTCCCTCCTCGCTTTGCACCTGACCATCATCATCAATGTTTCTGAAATTTTAACTTGTGAGCTAACTGTTCTCGGGAATAGTCTCAGGAATAAGAACCTCGGTAGCGCTCCATCAGCTCGGTGCTAGGCTTGCACTAATATTGTGTGGAGGTGCATTGCTAATTAGCCTACTGATGGCAGGTGTTTCTAATTAAAGCAGGTACAATACTGCTTTCCTGCTTCTGGAACATGTGTCGTGGCTACGTGCTTTCATTTAGTGTTACTTGGGAATATTGATGAACATCAAGTGTTTATGGAAACTAAAGAATGGGAGACCAAAGGAACTTGAGGAGGAACTTCTTTCCTTTGAGGGTGGCAGAGCACTGGAACAGGCTGCCCAGAGAGGTGGTGGAGTCTCCAACCTTGGAGACATTCCAAACCCACCTGGATGCCATCCCATGCAACCTGCTCTGGGTGCCCCTGCTCTGGCAGGGGGATTGGACTAGATGATCTCCAGAGGTCTCTGCCAAACCCTGTGATTCTGTGGTTCTGCAATACTTTCATAAAATCATAGACTGCTTGAGGTTGGCAGGGACCTCTGGATGTCATCTGGTGCAATCTTTCAGATCAAATAGAGCCACCAAGAGCTGGTTGCCCGGGACAATGTCCAGGTGGCTTTTGAGTGTCTCCAAGGAGGGAGACCCCCCCAGACTTGCTGGGCAACCTGTAAGGTAGTGGAGCTACAGCTTCAAGGTCAGGGTACTTGCAGGAGATTTGGAGACCCAACCCCACATCCCTCATGCTGCCCCAGACTGAATTAAATCTCAGTCCTGTGGATCTTGTGGGCTGGTTGGCTCCTTATTCCTCTTACCTTGACTGGCAGGTCCAGCCTGGCCTGGGAGACCTCTGCTGAGGGAGATGGTACCAAGCAAGAGGAGAAGTTGCCTTTTTGACAAAAGAAAACAAACAAACTTGGATGTAAAACTCCTGACAAAGTCTTCAATAATTCTGGCTGTCTTTCGATGCTCGTTTGTTGCTGACCCCGTACCCTTTGCAGCTTTGTGCTCTGTATTTTTTATGTCTGTGTGTGGCTTCAGTCAATCTTTTGTCTTTTGCTGGTTAGAGCCAATTTTTTTTTCCTGCCCTTTTTATTTATTTACTTATTTCTGGTGGGATGGAAACAGACCAGGAAAAAAAAATTGCACAGTCATACATGTGACTGAGCAGGCTTGCCATGTAAATTAATTCCAGTCAATCCTTAATTGATTCTTAGTTGATTACCAGCTTTACAAGTGGTTCTCCAGATGTTTACCGCAAGTGGTCTCCCATCATCACAAAATACATGTTGGCTGCTAGAAGAAGATCAGATTTCCGTTATATGTGATGCTTTTCTGGTGAACACTTGTTCAGCCCCAGACGATCAGGGCAAAATACCTCTGGAAGATAGAGGAGAGAAGTGCAGCCAGATTTATGACCTGGATAGAGGCATCCATTAATCGAGGTTTCTCTTGTATTGCAGTGTTCCCACATTCCAGAGCCTTCCTGAGGAGATACTTAGTAAGCTTGCAGATGTCCTTGAAGAGGTAAGTGCCTTTAATTTTGAGAGCTAATGAGTTCAGAGTCTGTGAGCCTTCTAGTGGCAATATCCAGGCTCTTTTTTTTTTTTTTTTCACCCGAAAGAACAGCTTCACAATTTTGCTTCCAATTATGGTTGACTGTTCCAGCACATTGAGACGAGCTGTGTGAAAAATGAATCTAGCTTCGAACGGGGCTTACATATTTTTTTAATTGGATTTCTATCCTATTGGGGAGGAAAAACAATCTTTTCCTGCAGCGTGCAGAAGGGAAAAAGTCTTCTCCGGCCCCTGGTTCAGGGGTGGAGAAGGGGGAGTGTGAAAAGATAGTCTCCTTTCAGATTTGATGGGATATTGATAGATGCCCAATATCATGCCTTTAAGGAGGTGTCATGGATGAAGGTGCTCCTGTAAGAGTTAGAGCAGAGAGGGGCCATGTAATGCATGTTGTGATATTGGGTGATCCGGATGGAGTTATGCTTCGCCTACCTGGCTGTAATTAATATCTCATTAGTGTCAGGGTTTTAATAAGTATTAAAAAAAAAGCCACCAACCTAAAAACAAACAAAAAAAATTTAAGAAAACCCACAGCTCAAAAAAAAAAAACAACCCCAAAACCAGAAACAACAACCCCCAAGAACAACAAAAAAAAGTTTCCTCCCCACCCCAGCCCCCCAAAAAACCACAATACAACTCCCTTCACCCCACCCTCCCCAAAACAAACCCCAAATCCCAACCTTGCCCTGTAAGTGAATGTGTAAATTCGATGGGAAATATTTGAGTTGCGTTGCAGGCAGTTTGTCTGCATAGTTTATTCATGTAACGCTCTGTTTTGGGCCTGCAGAATTACATGTGATTAAATATTACAGAAAGCGTTAATAAAACATTTCAAAATGTAGCCCTGTATGATTTAACTGCAGAAAATCTCAATGTGCAGCAGTATTTTATTTCGTTCCGTGTTGGTTTTCCTCATACATGCCTTGCCATCATCAACAACCCTAATAACTATGTTTATAGAAAAATGCTTGTGTGTACCACCTCTGCCATTGATTTTTTTAAGAAACAGTGCTGCTGACATTTAAGTTGATTATTTTGTTTCCAGAGCATTGATAGGACATTGTTATTTCTTTGCCTTTTTATTTAGTACACAGATAAATTCTGTAATCCAAACAAATCAGCTGTTTGTCATACAGAATAATTGCATATTCATAGATAAGCTTTATTTCCTTTACTGCTGGTGAAGTGCTCTGATTTAGAGAAAAGAGGCATATTAACTCGATATGCAGGGAATTAAATTTCCCTATCTCAAAACAGCATGCCTAACCAGAAACAGATAGTTTATTTGCTTGGATCACGTAACGGGCATTAAGCTCCTTATCAAGAGTTAAGGAAAAGAATGAAGTCAATAAAACTCTTCCAGGGATGCTTCAAGTTTTGGGGGGAGACCGGGGGGGGGGAGGGGGGATCATAATGAATATCAATGAAGCATATGTGGGGACAACTCTGTACTCTTAAGGGTGGATAATATTGCAAGGGAGGCTGGTTATCCCAGTCTGTACTGGGATATGACTCCCAGTTTCCTACTTGGAATCACCTTTGTTGTTCCCTCTGGGTTAGTTTTGATTTAAACATACCACGTTTACATAACCCAAAAAAAAAAAATCTCTACTGTGATATTACACGTTTTGTATTTAACAGTATCTAACCTTTTGAAACTAATCAGAATAACTTTATTTTATCCTCCCCGGTGCTGTAATAAGGATTGGATAAAAGTGACTGATTTGGCACAGTTTGAAGCAGGAATGGGGGGGAAAAAATCTCTCTTTCTTAATGTCAAGATTTCATACAGTTAGGGTTTTTTTTGATACGGTGCTGTGAATAATGCAACACTTCTGTCCTACATTCTTTAAATAATTTCGAAAAACTACTAACTAAAATCCAGAAGCAAGGGGAAAAAAAAAAAAGCTAGTTTGCCTATTATCCAAATCAAACTCGGAAATGGCATTATGAAGACAGTGGGGAGGAAGAAAGGTCAGTGTTTGATAACATAATTTCTATGATTGATGGAAATACTACAACAAGTTCCTTGGATAATTCAAGAATTAACAAAACCCAGGTCCTTTTTCTTTTCTCTAGCAGTGGCTTCTGACTTATGCTAGATCACTCCCATCAATATAATTGCTCATAATTCATATACATGAGAGTAGAAACAAGTCTATTGAGTTCTGCTTTAGCCTGTTTGAACCCAAGCTAATGATATGCTCTGGTTTTGCCAAGAATTCCCCCAGGAATTAACTTTCTAGGGCTATAATTTGCCCCATTTCCAGGGCCTTGTTCTGAGGATGGAGGTTTCTCCAGCTCTGCATCGTTGCAGTTGGCACCAATCCCAAAGCAGCCTTAGGTTGTGCCTATAGCCCCAGTCCCAGGATTTGGGAATCACTTTCAGACCCTGGTGCAGCTTTTCCCAGTGCCCAAACCTGACCCTTCTGTCTCCTTCCATTACGTTTTTAAAATTATATTAATATTTCTCAACATTACTTATTAACAAGCATCAATGTAATGTATAGCTGACTTTGTTAACATGTCTTAAACCAATGGGTAACGACTGCAGTGATTTTCACCCTGGTGGGAAGCCGAGCATCCCTTCCAGCCCAGAGGTTGATTTAGGTTGGTTGCGATGCCATCTCTGCGTTTTTTATGCTTGTGCTTGCCAAAAATAATGTGTGAGATGGCAAGCAATGTGTTTCTGCGGCTCGAGATGGAATTCTTGTTTTACTTGGGTTTTGGTAGCTTGGTGTCTTCAGGAGATGAGGTTTGTTTGCCTGTAGGACAGTCCCCTCAAATCATCTGCAACTGCTTGCCCAAAACACATTTGGCGCAAAATTCCTGCGAGATTCTCCCCAAGTACGGGGTAGGATGAGAAGAAATATTTGAATTAGTGGGTGTCGAGTCCAAATAAATGCACGGGTTCATAGTCAGCTCAGCCTCTGCCTCGCATAAACTCAGGTATGGGCAGGGGGGAGCTATTAGGGAGAGGTGGGGAGGCAAGGATTAATGGTGCTCACACTGTGCAGGGATGAAAGACCCAAATTCATCAGTTATTATGTATGGAGAACATCTTTATTTTTTCATAGGGTGGTACATATCATGCCATGCGTGCTGTGTGTCTGGGATGCGAGAGGCAACACATAGCACTACAGCCTAGAAGTTTGATAAAGACTTTTTTAATACCCTCCCCAGTGTGTTTTTCTAATTTTCATAGAATCATAAAATGTTAGGGCTTGGAAGGGACGTCTGGAGATCACCTAGTCCAACCCCCCTGCCAGAGGAGGGGCACCCAGAGCAGGTTGCACAGGATGGCGTCCAGGCGGGTTTGGGATGTCTCCAGAGTGGGAGACTCCACCACCTCTCTGGGCAGCCTGTGCCAGTACTCTGCCACCCTCAAAGGAAAGAAGTTCCTCCTCGTGTTCGGATGGAACTTCCTATATTTGAATTTATACCCTTGTCCTGTCATTGGGCACCACTGAAAAAAGACTGGCACCATCCTCCCAGCACCCTCCCTTTAAGTATTGATCAGCATTGATGAGATCCCCCCTCAGTCTGCTCTTCTCCAGACTAAAAAGACTCAACTCCCTCAGCCTTTCCTCTTAAGAAAGATGCTCCAGCTCCCTAATCATCTTTGTGACCCTTCTCTGCACCCTCTTCAGCAGTTCCCTGCCCTTCTTAAACTGGGGAGCCCAGAACTGGTCACAGTACTCCAGATCCTCCTCCCCAGGACAGTGTGAAGGGGGAGGATGACCTCCCTCCACCTGCTGGCCACGCTCCTCTTGATGCACCCCAGGATGCCACTGGCCTTCTTGGCCACCAGGACACATTGCTGGCTCATGGTCATCCTGTTGTCCACCAGGACTCCCAGGTCCCTCTCCGCAGAGCTGCTTCCCAGCAGGTCAGCCCCCAACCTGTACTGGTGTGTGGGGTTATTCCTCCCCAGGTGCAGGACCCTACACTTGCCCTTGATGAACTTCATTAGATATTTCCCTGCCCAAGGTCCTTAGTTCCTGCTTTTTCATATTTTTCTTGAGTTTAAAAGATCCCGTCCTTGCCCTCCCTCTGACTCTGCAAGTGTTGTGCCCTGAGCTGCTCCTTCCTAAAAACCCTTGTTGCTTAACAGCAGGGAACCGCTGGCAAAATAGTTTCACTGTACCATGTTTTGATTAAAAAAATCAACATGTTTGTGTTTAAATATTGGAGGATTAAAGGAGTTGGAAAAGATAACGGCTGCCAGGGTGCTGCTTAACCATAGCTGTGTGCCTTACCCCCATCTGAGTGCTGCGTATCTTGGATTTAATACCTGGATTGGTATTTATTGTATAAATATCTTTGCTCTGGATGAACACAAATCTCCTTTGGAAAACAGCAAAAGTGTTGTCTTTGTACATTGATGAAACAGCTGAATAATTTTAGCTTCCTGGGGTGAAAAAGGGGACTTTGTTTGGAAATTGAAAGACTCGCTGTCGAAGATGAATAGCCAAGATTAAAAGTCCTTTTATTTTTATACACCTGAAAAACTTTGGGAAAAATGCAAAAGCCTTGACCTTTCTTTCCCCGCATTTGAAAGCTTTGAAACAATTTATGGATGTCTTTTCTGATTACAGACTTTTTGATTTTCATAGAGTTAAAAAAAGGTCAGGTTTGGGGTTTTCTTCCATCGGGCACCCTTAATATGTATCAGCCATATATCACAAAAATAAATGGGATTTGGGGAGTAAACAGTTCTTTTCTAAGAATATGTAGCCTTAACATTATGGCACTTCGTTATAATGTGGGCAGTTTATAACGGAAGGGAATCAAGTATTGATTTATTATTACTTTTCTTAAGGAAACTAAAATGTATTGAAATACCCCTAGAATAACTTCCAGCGACTGAGGTGCTGTCCACAGATATGACACTACTGCCAACATTTAGGGTCCTGTCCCCTCTGCCAGCCTCCAAACTGGAAGGTAACGCAGGGGCGTAGCTGTCCCAATGGGAAATTTGGGAGGAGAGGGGAGAACATCTTCCCCAGCTTCAGGTCTCTGAATCGTTTTCAACTATTTTTGTCGTGGGAATGGAGAAATGGGTATCTATAAGAAATACTGTGTTGTAACGAGCCCTCTGGGTCACAGCACCATGAGTATGACATGGACACTGTGTGTCTGGTGTCTCGCCCAGTGATTACGTGGAAGATACTAACGTATTTTTAGTCTTTAAGGATTAACTCCATGTATTAAATGATATTAAGTCCTTAAGGGATAAGGGTGGTGAGTCTGCAAGAAGTGGGTCAAAAGGAGGCTGAAGGGAGACCTTCTTGCTCTCTACAACTACACCAGAGGAGGGTGTAGCTGGGGAGGTCGGTCTCTTCTCCCAAGGAACAAGCGATAGGACAAGAGGGAACAGCCTCAAGTTGAGCCAGGGGAGGTCTAGATTGGATATTAGGAAAAATTTCTTCAGGAAAAGGGCTGCCAAGCATTGGAAGAGGCTGCCCAGGGCAGTGGTGGAGCCGCCATCCCTGGAGGTGTTTCCCAGCTGGGCAGATGTGGTGCTGAGGGAGATGGGTTAGGGGTGGGGTCTGGCAGTGTTGGGTTGATGGTTGGACTCCATGATCTTTGAGGTCCCTTCCAACCTAGGGGATTCTATGAAATTGCCAGGAGCTACACCACAGGTGGGAGAATAAAAAGGGAAATTTATGGTCATAGAGAAGAAAAATCGAACAAAAACCCCAAAAGAGCCAACCTGTAGTATAACTTCTCAAGATGTGACTCCTCATGGTAAATGTATAGGTGTGTTGTCTCTCTGTAGCGTAGCAGAGTGCCTACAGGACATGTGCTTGCCCACTGGGAATCACCTTTGTTTTGTCTTGGTGATTAGAAGGGGGAAAAAATCAGACGAGTGGTGCTCTGCTGATGGAGTGAAGGAGGCATTTTTCCCTGCCGTGCTCCCAGTTGAAGCCTGGCATCTTTTTTCATGAGGCTGCATGTATGAGAGTGAGTAGGAACCACTGGAGATGCGTGTGGGGTGGCAGTGGGTGGAGCTCCTGTCAGTGATCTCCAGCTATGACCATGCATTTGGAAGAGCTTTCCAAGAGCTCAGCAGGAGGAAATTAGTACTTCTGGCAGGAGGTGGGAGAGTAGATGCTGAGAAAAGGGAAACCAGCGGGCAGGCAGAAGGACAGCCGAGCTTGAGAAGGCCTTTGAAGTGTCTGGAGAAAGAGGAAGGTCGGTCCAGGGTCTGCGTTCCGAGGCCAAGGATGCGCTAGTATTGGGTATGGGCAGCACTCAGAGACTCAGGGCTGGCATCTCCTTCTCTCTTCCTCTTTTCCTTCTTTTCTTTTTCTTTTTTTTTTTTCCCCCGCCTTGGGACAAAAAAAAAAAAATAGGGATTTCTTTTCCATCTTGATATCAGTTCACGTTCAGGTAGCCTCTTTCAAGGGTATCCTCTGTGTCATTCAAATGTAAAGCTTATATCCTTGAAAGATTTATATCTCAAATCAGCCGTTTGGGTAACAATAAGTATAATTAAGGTTGCTTGACCTTGTCTGTCTTTTGAAACCATTTCCAGTTGCTTATGATTTTGATGACTTTAGATCAAATGGATAAGTTATTCGTTGCAGCTGCTGGCCTACAGGTGACTTTTCTAATTTTTTTTATTTCCCCTGCTCAAAGGACTAATCCTTTTTCAAAGCAGGAGATTGCTTTGCCCACGTGTCAAGGAGGACTTGTTATCCACCTAAATATCTGTCCCAGCTCCATTGAGTTATGTAGGGCTTTCAAGGTAAGGGGAAAGGGGCAGGAAATCGGAGAGGCTGGGGGAGCTGGAGAAAATAATATGCAATTTAAAAGTTTTGTAGTTATAAATACACAGGAGTGGGTTGAATTAAGGTTTTGCTGGCGTTTTTTGACTCCAGCACTTTCTAAATCCTGTGTACTTGATGTTCCTTTGCTGTTTGGGATTTAGCATGCTAATCCATGTAAGATGTTATATGTATGAATCGGAGCAGTTTGAGTGACAGAAAGCAACAAATGCAATTTCAGTTTGGTTACTAAAATATTAGAGGATCTTTTTGCGTCGATAATGTCAAAACTAAACTATGTCAGACGGATTCTTCTTGTATATCATGCATCCATGTATATGCTTGCTGTGTATATAAAGATATTTATATAATACTTTATGATATATTGCAAATACATGTTACTGATGTTATCTGCAATATAGAATAGATACTTAAATATAATATAAATATGACTAATTGCCCTATAACAAGTATGCAGACCGCTTCATTAACTAGTCTTAGGTTTTCCTTGCTGTAATTGTACAGTTTGGCTTGGGGAGTGCATTAGGGCCCTGGAACTGTCATTCCCCACGTCTCCCCGCATGCATTCTGGAAATTATTCCACTGGAAGCGTTGATACTTGAAAACTTCAATTCAATTTAATGTGTTGCGGAGGTTCAAGTGCCAGCAATGTGCCTTCCAACCCAGGCAGCTTTGACTTGGCTACCTCATTGATCCCGGCCAAACAATTTGGGCAGTACGAGCAGAGAGAAATGTGTTAAATACCACCGGCAGCTGAGGCCAAGCCTGAAATCTGTGTTCTTGCAGCTCGCTGGCTGCGTGCAGAGCACATCTTGGGAGGGTGATCTCCAAGTGCTGAAAGCAGGGATCATAGTGCCTGTCCGCAGCCCTTTCGTTAATGCCGCTGGAAATTTATATGATGAGGGTTGCTTGCTGCTCTTTTTCTTTTTTTTTTCTTAATTAATGAATTGGATAAGGCGCAAGTGCTAAAAGAAAAACAAAATTCATCTCTGTTGCCAGTGGCGCTCTTTCAATCGCAGCTCCTGACGAAGAGCAGCAATCTCGGAGAAAGTTTTGTTGCGTAGTTCAGCTTCAAAAGCTGGTTTGCTTAGCCCAGCCTTTGCTCAAAGATGCCAACCATCCTTTTTGTTCCACGTCGCAAAATTCGTACGGATTGGAAATTCTTCGGATACTTCCCTTTAATTAACAGTGGCTGAATACAATCCTCTTTTTATGCAGGATTGTGGGACAATCAGTGAATAGAAAGTGAAAAATAAGCAAAATTAATTAGCTTTCAATATACTTAAGGTTTTTTTGTGGTTTTTTTCCCTGCCTTAATAAGTCCGAGGATTATTCTTAGGTAAAGGAAGCCAGGTTTAATGCAAAGCTTTTCTGGTCTGTCCTGCAGGTGACAACTGTCATTACGTAGAGCTTCAGAGTAGGTCCTGCCTGGACCGAAGGGGATCGGCAGCAGATAAATCTTGACTTGATGTAGAGGCACAAACTAGATTTGAGGGGGAATTAGAAATAAACAGGGAAGAGTGAACTGTTTAGCTTAAAAAAGATTTATTTTTATTTTAGTACTTATCTTTTCTGATTAATGCTAGCACTCTGAGGTATATTTACCAAAGGAGCTATGGGATATAGTTAGAGAAGTGCTGCCTGTGGGGACAGCAGAACAGATTCAGTGATCGATTCGGTCGTGTACGAACAAAATTTCAACTTGATTTGTACTTCTATTAATTTTCATTGAAACATAACTTTGATTTTGCAGATGCTCCAGGGAAGAAAAAACTGGTTGGGTCTACTGGCCAAAAAAAAAAAAGGTAATAGAAAATAAAATGCAGCTGGAAAATTTGATGTGCAAGAGTACAGTGTATTTGGGTGCAACATCTAGAGCAACGGAGGAGAATAGTGTCCTCTTATGTCACTGGCAGACTTTTTCTTGCCTATAAACCTATGGAATATGTGTGTATGTATAGTGCACGTATGCTGTATTTTCCACCACAAATCACAGCTGTTCAAAGAATTAAAAGCAATTTCTTCCCGTGTGGGGAAACAAGGAGCGCTGATTGAATTGCAAACTAGCTCAACCTCTTTCAGTTTATACCAGAGTACAAAATGCAGATGAATTACCTAAATCTAATTTGAAAAGATATTAGGGAGAAAAATGTGATTATTTCTCTGGAGATGATGACATGACTGTATAGTGATGCTTACTTTACAAGCTAGCACTAGCATTGGAATAAAAGGTGTCACTCTGATGTAAGTTTTCCTTTTGATTTTTTTTTAATTGTGGGCACTGACCATTTAAAGGCAATTACAGATAAGCTCACGCTTAAGTTATCACAGCAGAAGAAAGGAGTTAAAATATTCCCTGGGCCCTGCAGATACTTGTCAGGAACTTTGTTATCCATGCACATGTTATAATGACCGTCCTGATTGCTCTGTCCTTCTGTGGTGGTAGAAATGAAGGAGATGTTTGTTCACGCAGCAGTTAATAGATCCGCAAAACTTACTGTTAGAGGGTGGCGCAGGTGGAGAAAAGCTTTGTGGGTCGAAAAGTCCCTTCAGGTTGCGGAATTGAGACCCCCCCCAGGCTCAAGCAGAGCTTATGGGCTTAGAGCAAGACCAACAAGGCTCTAGCAGGCTCTTCATACAAGTAATGAAGAAGTTATTAAAAAATAATTGCCCGATGAAGTAGCTTGCAAGCAAACTCAGAATTTCAGCTGGTGAACAGTGTACTCTAACTAAAGCATAACCTTTTATTTGCATTTGAGGCTGTTATTTCATTTGAAAAGTAAGTTGAAGGACAACAGGACAAGTCTGTTAAAATCAGAATTTGCAACCAAACTGAATAATCCATTTAACTCGCCCAGCCTGCTAAGAAAATGCATGTGATTATTTTGATGGTTTCCATGGCCACTTCACCCTGGCGGAAATGAAACCCAGAAAAACTAAATGAGAAGATGCTGATGCAGAGGGGGTGTTTTGTTTTCCTTTCTACTTGTTTGGGATCTGGCACCCAAGGTGTGTCCCACTGTGCTGCTTTTGCTTGGCGGGAGCATGGCAGAAAGCTGCCTTTGGGGCTCTGCAAACAAAAAAACACGGATGAAATTCCGTGAAGAGCAGGGGAACGGAAAATGGGAACTCATGAATACCCAAGGTAAACATAGCTAAATATTTCTCTGATTAATAAGACCATGGTTGACAAAAATGGAGTGCTGTTGGTTAAAATAAAGGTGCAGGAAAGTCAAGGTGTAATCAAGTCCTTGACTGATTGGCTCCTTTTTCTCAATATTACTGCTTTTCTAGCAGATCGTGTAATGCAGAAAGCACTGGAGCTATCTATACCAACAGAGCGTATAGACTTCTTTAGGAAAAACAGCATTAGGTGGTTTGTAAATAAGGGAAAAAAAATTAAAAATATGGATATAGGCTTTACTATGAAGTTGGGATTTTTAGGAATGTATGAGGAGATGGCAGTATCTCTGTCCTTTCCAAAATGTAGCTGTTGTAATGAACATAGGGAAGATGTTCAGCTTCCATATGGCTGGAACTTTGAATGAGTTCTACGGTATGTGTCTTACGGGGGAGGAAATCAACCCCAAAACAACCAAACAGCAAAAACCTCACCAGTGCAAGGGCTGCTGAATTGGGGTGCCTGCAGACCTTTGCTGAGACTTGGCTGGATTTAACAGGCAGAAAAACAAGACTTTGATTAAAACCAGCAGGATTTGGTCCGAGAAGCTCCTCTGAATGCCCATTTTCCTTTTCTAGTTTGCTTGGGCTCCTTGGGCTGGTGGTGGGGAAGCTCTGGTAGGAACCATCGGTGTCAGTGGGAACTAGGGGTTGATTTGCACTTAAATGAAGCTCCTAATCATGCAAAATATTACTGCTCTTCTCTGGCTCGTGGCAGAGCCGTGGGGAGAGGCTGTGGGACAGGACCTCCCCTTTCAGCTTAGGCAGGTTGATGTGGGTGGTGTAATCGCAGCCCGGCTCAGCGTGAAGGGCAGAGACCTGTCCATGGCATGGATGAAGCGATGATTAAAACCATTGTATGCGGAAAAAAAAAAACCCTGTACCTTAGATCCCAGATGTGAATATTTTTTGTGTGCAACCGGGGTGATCCTTCAGTGCTGGATGTAATTATGCTTTTTTTTTTAAATGTGTATCTCTAAAATGCACTGCACTTGTGTTCTGCTTATCACCAGAATGTTATCTTGAGAAATGGCTTGTCAAGGTAGAATAATTAAGCTTTGGCCAAACATGCTAAGGGTTACTCTTTAAATTCTTCAAGGCATGTTCATCTTGGGCTCCCTTTCTGCTTCATATCCCATCCCTGGTTTTGAGGGACCTACAAGGTCTCCTGGGCATTGGCATTGCGGGGTTTGCTGTGCTGTGCCTCCAGGTTAGCAAGAAATATTCTCATTTTCCAGATGCACCCCATTCCTTCCCAAAGTCTTGGCTAAGCCCACTGCGGCTTTTAAAACTGTAGCTGCTGCCCTTGCAGTTCTGCTGTGGCTGGTCTTGTTTCTGAGTTCCTCCACTGACCGTAGGGGCCAGCTGGGTATTTCTCTTGCCCTGTCCCCACAAAAATCTCTATTTCCTTTTCTTCCCCATCCTCTCCATCATTTGCCATCAAAGCTGTTGGGCCTTTGCAGTGGATGCAACTGGTGAGCAGTACAAACCTGCTGGTCGCAGGTTTGCAGTTGGGGAATTATGGTCATTTTTAAAAAAACTGATTTTTATGAAATGAATTGTAAAATCTCTCCAGACCCAGCTTGCATTCACACTGAAAATCCCAGTGGCTTTTGAGGGATCTCTTTTTTCTGAGAGGCTTTCCACAGGGAGCTGGATTCCTCCAGAGACAGCAAGGAGTTTATTATTATTTAATTTACTGTCAGAAGTACTGCTGCCCTTTTCTCTGGGCTTATTTCCTAAACCACAGACACAGGATCTGGGTTGGCTTTGGAGGTGGTTTTTTTTCAGTGCAAATTGTAAAATCCACTGAAGTTAGGTCAAAGCATCCCAGCTGGAGAATTACATCTTCTGCAGACGTCTGAAGCACGTGGATATAAGTATTAATGTAAATCTCCACGAGAATCCCGAGGGACACTCAGAAGGGTAGGAATTTGGGGATGTAAAGAGAGATTTTCTCAGCTGCTAATGCATCATGGTAGCTTGCCATGCTGTTGCAGAGCCACTTGGAGAAGCTGTAGCTTGCTTGTTAGCGTCAAATATTAGCCATCCAGTTTATTCAACAGCACCCAGCAATGAAGATGCAAAAGTCAAGGCTGGAGCCTGAATTTTCAAGTGTAGTGCTTGTATTGCGACTTTTTAAATTTTTTTTTCATGTATGCTCCAAAAGAGTTTTACAGTTCTGTTTTTCAGCTGCCTCTTGAATAGCATCATCCTTTCCAGCTTATTACTGCTGTCCTCCTGCATTAGGCATCGCTCTCGCATTAATGAACAACTTTCATCCAGATCAGTGGGGTAGAATCATGGAATGGTTTGGGTTGAAGGGACATTAAAGACCATGTAGTCCCACCCCCATGCCCTGAGCAGTGACACCTCCCACTAGACCAGGTTGCTCCAAGCCCCGTCCAACCTGGCCTTGAACCCCTCCAGGGATGGGGCAGCCACAGCTTCTCTGGGCAACCCTGGCTGGGGGCTCACCACCTGCACACGCAACAATTTCTTCCTGAGATCTCATCCAAATCTCCCCTCTTCCAGTTTGAAGCCATCACCCCTTGTCCTGTCACTCCATGCCCTTATAAAAAGTCCCTCTATCTTTCTTGCAGGCCCTTTCAGATACTGGAAGGGGCTTTGAGGTCTCCCCAGAGCCTTCTCTTCTCCAGGCTGAACACCCCCAACTCTCCCAGCCTGTCCTTACAGCAGAGGGGCTCCAGCCCTCGGATCATCCTCGTGGCCTCCTCAGCCACAGCTTCAACAGGTCCATGGCCTTCTAATGTTGGTGGCCCCAGAGCTGGACCCAGTATTCCAGGTGGGGTCTCCCCCAAGCGGAGCAGAGGGGCAAAATCCCCCCCCAGCCCTGCTGCCCACGCTGTGGGGATGCAGCCCAGGGGGCAGGGGGGTTCTGGGCTGCCAGCGCACGGTGCCAGCTCCTGCTGAGCTTTTCCCCCACAACGCCCCCAAGTCCCTCTCCTCAGGGCAGCTCTACGTGCCTCCGTGCCCCAGCATGGATGGATACCAGGGTTTGCCCCAACCCATATGCAGGACCTTTCACTTGGCCTTGTTGAATTTCATGAGGTTGGCACGGCCCCCCCTCTCCAGCCTGTCCAGGTCCCTCTAGATGGCATCTCTTCCCTCTGTGCTCCACACGGCTCGGTGTTGTCAGCAAACTTGCTGAGAGTACACTCAGTCCCACTGTCCGTGTCACCAATAAAGAAAAAGCCACTCCAGCAATGATGTGCTTACTGTCAGGACATGGTGAAGGGAGCACCAGGGAACAGTTTTCAGCAAAACAGGGAAAAAAATTATTGAAATGCTAGTTCAAGCTCCAGTATCTTATTTTTATCATTTTCGGTAACAATGGGTTGAGTGGATGTTAAAGTTCTCTGTGGTAAGTTGCCAAGAAGATGCTAATTTATGAAGCTGCTGCAGTTGCTGTCACCACTCTCGGGTTAGGCAGGGGTTTGGGTGTAAGCGTTTGCTCATTGACAGGTTGGATTAAACCCAGCTCTGGCCTGTCCGGAATATATTTTTATTCTCTCTGTAAGCAGATTCTTCAGACAGTCTGTCACAGCTATAAAAGAAAGGGAAGGGGGGGGGGGGAAACAAAAAACCAAAACATGAAATTGATTTTTGTTGGTAGTCTTAGATGTTTTCCAGGGTTTCATAGATATAGAAGAAAATGGATTTAAGTAAGTCAGTAATGTAGCACCTGCACTGATTTGCAGATTCTCTTTTAGAAATGCACAAGACGGATGTGAATTTTTTATAGCACAGGGAGGTCACAGGGTGCAACTCGGGAGATCCAAGTACACACCTCCTCCGTGATCCAGCCGTGTGGTTAATTTTCCTATATCCATTAGTTTACTATATCCAGTTTTAAGAGGCTTTGCAGCATATATCTAGGCAAGGTGCACGTGGATTCTGGTTTTCTATGCATTTCATTTGCTGCTTTTGCCCGCAGACAGGTCAGAGCCAACGGTTTGGTGGTTGCCCTTCACTTTTGGTGTTGAGCAAATCCAATATATTCAGTTCCAACTGAAATATAATTCAGATTTGTGCATCTGGCGGCGTCGGCTGCATCCAGTGTGGCTCAACTTAAGCTCTTCTCCCCAGCAGCGCCAAGAGCCGAGACTGCTGCTGCCCTGGGGACTTGGGTGTTGCCTCCGGGCCACTGCTGGGATATTTCCCTTGCCATCTGAAAATGGAAAATTAAACTAGAAAATCTACATCAAATATTAGATAAATACTCCTCTGAAAGTCCTTAACGAGGTATGGCACCGTCACACTCCAATGTGATGGGCAGAGTATGGATTCCTATAGCAAATGATCCCTTTTTTTAATAAGAATGCTTTGACTACTGATTTTTAAGATAAAAAAGCTACATACATAAAAAATACCCCCCCCCCGGAACATCTGCAGCAGTCTCAATTCCTTCCGCATCAGCCACCCAACCTCAGGGCTAGCAGCCTGGTTTGCATGGAGCATCTCCGGGGCCTGGTATCAGGATTAAAAAGGAACTATTCTGACAGCCTGAGCTCTCTCAGAGGCCACCCAATGATTTCTGGGGTGGATCCTCCCCGTTGGTGAGGTAGGTGCTCAGCGCCATGGCTTGGTGGAGGCAGGGGGACTTGGCTTCATGGAAAGCCTGGATAGAGAGTGGGCATGTCTGTTCTGCTGAGCATCTCCTCCTGTGAGTTTATTTTAATAGCAGTTTCCAGAAATCCCTAACTTCACCTCGCATATCACTAGTTAGATGAATACGTATGTGTATAGGGTGATTTTTGGTGGTGGTGAACCAAAGAAACAAAATCCAGCCTTGCGCTTCCTTGAAAATATTCCATGATTTCCAGTCTCTAACCGTGAATGGTCTGAAGCAGAAAAAGCGAGTTGTTTCTAATAAAGCTCCTTTTATGTGTGAGGCACAGACAATACACTTTTATCTGTAAAAGCAGAAAAAATATAATTAGCAATTATATTAAAAAACAAATATTAATTAACTTGATGGGTGTTTTCCCTTTGATTCAAACTCTATTCTGCTGGTTTTTCCTATACCATTGCCCACAGTGACACCTACTGGAATTTTGAACGCGGCTGGTTTGCAGGCTGGAGTCTCCTGAGCAAGTCATGCCAGGGTTTAAGTAGGAAAAATGAAGGGAATGGTAAATGTGGTCGTGGAGACACCTGTGGCCACCAAGCTTTTGAGTACTATCCCTCCGCTCTGTGCTGGGACCATCAGGCTTCGAGTCTTCCTGCACCAGCTGAAGAAGAGCCTCTGGAGATGGAGACGGTTATTAAATCCCGGCTCTGTGTTAGGCAAAAGATAGAGCATTAAAATGGGGAGATCCTCCTCCCTTCCCTAGACTTTGGTGGCTTCTCTAAAACACACCCCGGCTGGGAGGTGTTTTGTTTTTTCAGGGAGTTTGTTTTCTGTGGGAAATGAACTTGCTCATGCTCACCGGAGTGGCCTGCCTGTGTATTATTAAACATTCAATTAAGGTCTCGGGGATATATTTGAACTAACTTCTTATTTCCCACGGTTGGTGCAGTATTTGCAGTATCTCAGAGTTGTAATAATAGTAATTGAAAAGTGTCTTTATGATAGCGGAAAGCCAATTCATCCTGAATCCATGAAATAGTAGGCGTTGGATATCTTAATCGATATAGCCACGAGACTTAAGCGGCTGGAGGCAGGGAGAAAGGCATTACAAATGGAGTTACTGATGTGATAAAATTGAAATGGCCTTATTTCCATACTGTGCAGAACGCAGCAAAACACCATTTAAGATAAGTTTTTGTATTTACATTTTTAATACCTTGCGGCTTTCCGTCCTTCTTAATGGGGAATTTCCCATCAACCTTTCCAAAGCAGAATTTCTCACTGCCGTAGGGGTCAGATCCTTGGGCTTGTGAGGGGACATGATGGGTGACTGCAGGGCTACCTGCTGATACAGTAAATCTATTGGCCACTGAGACAGGCTCCTCGATAACGACTAAATCTTCTTTCTGTGCTGCCTTCTGATGGAAATGGGATGTCTTTCTGGAGGAGGAAGCTTTTTAGTTCAACTGAGTGTGTGTTATCAGGTTTGAGGTTTGGTTTTGTGTGATTCTGAGGATTAGCTGATTCAGATGGTTCCTTATTACCCTAAAAAGGTAAGGAATTAAAAAAAGTGTTCCTAATCTGGAGAGCTTCCAGGGAGCTGAGCGCAGCTTGGAACTTCTGCCTCTCACTTGAGGTCTTCAGGGATTATGGAAATAAGAGCACAGGACTGTATTTGAGGGTCACGCACAAGTTTTTTGGGTGTATAGCTTCGGACCCTGTTGCAGTAGAACAGGGATGAAACTCATAATCTCAAAACATTGTCACAAGAGGCCACCCAAAGTTGTGTGACTTAAGCTTAGAGATGAACCTCTTCGTAGAGCATTCCTGCCTTCGGTACCTTTTTTGGAGTATTCCTATCTGGTTTTACTTTGAAGGAAGAGTTGGACTGGGATGGGCTCCGTAACCTGCTGATCCTTGCCTGTATTGCCGAGCTGAAGATAGCACCTGTGCCATGACAATTGGCATCGATAACGGGTATCTGGAATGAAAACAAGTTGTGGGCTTTCAGCAAGAAAATCTCATGATCAAAATGTATAGAAATTAAGTATGATAGCAGAGAAATTGGCCTCTAAAATGCGTATTTTGATCAGAAAATGCCTATTTCTCCAAGAATTTCAAAGGAAATACAAAAGAAACAGAGATGCAATATCATTTGGAGTGTGCATAATGCAATATCGCTGCAGTATGCAGCAAGGTATATTTAACCTGATGCTTCTGACCTTGGAGTGGAATCCAGGCTCATATACTCCCTAGTACAATTTTAAGCAGCCTAATTGCTATTTAGGCAACCTGAACTGCTGGCGTAGCCCGTAGCCTAAGGACGATACAGCATAAGGAATTGGGACTGACATAGTTTAATCCCGTGGTGCCCTTTCCTCTGTTGCTGGGTGACGAGGGGTTCGGAAAGGTGAAGGCAAAGCCTGGTCCTGCACTACCTGCCCACCAAGAACTCCAGGTGGGATTTGCAGGCACCACTGAAAGTTGGCTCAGGTCAGTTCTTCGTTGCTTTCTATCAGGTGGCAAAACTAACAATACTCAGGCCTAACTTGCCAGTGTGGCAGGAAGACTAATGCTATTCTCATTTTTAAAAAGCAGAAAGTTTTGCAAAAGTGAGGGGGAGAGGGGTGAAGAAGTCACCTATTTTTTTCAGAAAATGCTTTTTTACATAAGATGGCTTGCAGTCAGATCTCAGGGGTGCCTTGTGGACGAGAAGGAAACCCAGCTTTGCAGTGGGTGACTCCGCTCATCGTTGCTGGCATTCCGCACCAGTTGGGAGGTGAAGGGTCAGAGCACGCCAGGTCGGGATAGCGTCTCCCCAAAGCCTCATGCTAGATGCACTAACGAGCACTTTGATCCCCTCCTACAGTCATTTCATTCTCCATCAGCAGCGGGCAGCTTTGCTAACAGATGCTTCACTTCAGAAATTAAATGCTAACTGCTGCCACACTGCTTGGGGGCCGTATCATGGAGAGGCTGCTGAGGTGTTCATTCCTGGATTTTCCTCCAGTTGGGTCCCAATGCACAGCTGGGGTGTCAGGAGATGGCTGACCCCAGCACAGCTCACTGCATGTTTGGGTATCCCCCAAAGGGAGAAAATATCTCCCAAAAGCCAGCTTTGAGAACGTTGGGAAGGGCTGAAACTCAGCTCCCTGCTCGGTTGGCCGCAGGATTCTTGGGATCAGCCAAGTCTGGCTTTGGTTCTCAGCTGAAAGTCATGGAAAACAGGTAAGGAGGGATCTCTTGCTGGAGATCTAGGTCCTTCAGATGCCCTTTCTCCATTCAACATTACAGTTGTGCTAAAAAAAAAGAAAAGACTCCGAAGTATCTCAAAGTTAATACAAAATGAAAATAACTGACTATATTGGTAATTTGGAGAGAAGACAAATGCAAAAATAGCTCATTGCTGGGAAAACTTATGATACTGCTGCAGTGGAAAACGCTGATGTCCTAAATCAGGGCATCAGTGGAACAGATGTGCTCTCCTCCTCCTGTCTCTTCTGATTTCTATCCACCGTAAGAGACTGGGAAGTGTTAATAACACGGCTGTTACCAGCACGTAGTTTTATACTGTTCTTCTAGCAGGATGAAGATTTGCCTTGGCTGTGTAGGAGTGGGGTTTCTATCTGTGATGATTATAGAATCACTGAGGTCAGAAGGGACATTTAAGATCA